>JAPTYQ010000003.1:33432176-33447191 GCA_029814465.1 Ostorhinchus cyanosoma
GTCAATAGCTCGATTAGAAATATGTTTTTTGAGAGAAATGTTGACGTGTTCAATACTTATTTTCCCCGCTGTACATCTGTGATTGGTTAAGTGTTAGTTTGATGATTATATGTCACACTAAGAAAAGTACTAACTCTGGTGAATAATATGAATAGTATTTTATTGAAAGCTTTGGTGTGTTATCCAACTTTTATGCCTCAACCATCCCAACTGCCTCTAAAACATGACGTATACTCACATTGACAGAAGTCACGTTGTATGAGTCACTAAAGGCAAATGAACCCTCAACATTTCTTTTTTTTGCTCAGTAGTTTTATCAAATTCTGGGTGGTGTATATTTTTTCTTTCTGTATTCTATGTATATTATTTATTACTTTTATCTCTTCACACTTTTTTTTTTTTTGCAGTGTTTTTTTCAAGAGTGTTTTTCTACATCTGAGCTATTGTGACTGAATAATTTCCCATGTGGATCAATAAAGTTTGTCTCCATCTAAGTGGCAGATCATCAACAGGTTTATAACATTTTTTTTTCTTCTTGTAGGAGAAGTTAAGCACTAACTTGTCCCCTTCGCCGCCTTTGGTCAAAGTGAAGGATGAGCCTGTGGACGAGGAGTACGAACAAGCTCTCGTATCCTCAACGTCGACAGCAACTGTGAAAGATGAGCCTTGTCCTCCAAAGGTTGGGCCGTTACTTATAATGTTCATAAACGTGTGCATTACGCCACTGAAACACATGTTTTGGTTTAACAGCAGAAACTCAGACGACCAATGAGGAATAAATACTCAACACTCACCAACAACAAGGATTTAAACTGAACCAATCTGTGTTTTGGACAGGAGGACCTGAGGATCGGCTCAGTCTTCTCTGTGAATTCAGGCTCTGAGACGCAGACTCCGCCCACCGCCAACCCCTCAGTTCTGCACATGTCCTGTTGTCACTGCAAGAAGAGCCTGATGAAAGGCCAGACTGCTTTCCAGAGGAAGGGCTCTCCGGCTTTATTCTGCTCCACTGCCTGCCTCACCGCATCACTCCCCTCCATTAAAGGACCTCCCAAGATCTGCCACAACTGCCAGAAGTGAGTTCAGCAAAAAAAAAAAAAAAAAAAAAAGAAACAAACAGATTTTACTGGATCAATTTGGTCAGTATTTGGATAGTGTAGACAGGAGAACTTCAGTGAAAATGAGTTGAAGTGTCAAGTTAAACTGATTTTCTATGTTCATTTATCTTCTCTCAGGTTGATACTTCGGCCTCAGGACGTCATCTTGGCTCCAGATAATAAAGGAATAATGAAAGATTTCTGTAGCCATAGCTGCCTGAATGCTTTCAGCTTCAAGAAGAATGTATCCAACAAGATAGTCGTCCCAACACAAACGGGAGCACCACAGTCACTATGCAGCATGTGCTCCAGATTGTGCATTGTGAGTAAAACAAAACCTGCGAATATGAAATTATACTGTTTGATTTTTCCTTAACACTAACAATATAGTTGCATTATAAAAAACATTCAAACATTATTTTTAGAACTGTTTAATGACAGAATGAAGTTCACAACTTATTTAGTTTGTGTAGTTTGACACGGAAAACACTAAAAAATAATAATACATCTTATTTTTAAGTGCCTTTCAGGACACCCAAGGACACTGTACAGCAGAGGATAAAACAGAAAATGCATAAAATACTACGAAGTAAACAAATAGATAAAAAAAATATTTCCCCTTTTTTCTGGATGTTGTAGCACGATAATGTTAGATCAGTGGTGCAGTGGTTACCACAGCTGCCCCACAAGAAGGTTGGGTTGGATTCCAGCGCTCACTGGTGTGGGCCTTTCTCTGTGGAGTTAAATGTGTTTGTGTGGGTTCTCTCCAGGTACTCCAGCTTCCTCTCACCATCTGAAGACATGCATGTTAATAGGTTAAATAAGTGGCGTATTTGAGAGAATAAATGGTTGTTGGTCACAGTGGTGCAGTGGATAGCACTCGTGCCTCAAAGCAAGAAAGTCCTGGGTTCGATTCCAACACCAGTCGATGGGGGTGGGACCTTTGAGTGTGGAGTTTGCATGTTCTCCCCTTGTTTGGATGGATTCTCTCTGGGTACTCTGGCTTTCTCCCACCATCCAAAGACATGCACTGATAGGTTAATTGGTTAATCTAAATTGACCATAGGTGCTCTTTATGTCAGCCCTGTGATGAACTGGTGACATGTCCATGGTGTACCCCGTCTTTGCCCATAAGTAGCTGGGATAGGCTCTAGTGAAGATAAAGTGTGTTCAGATCATGAATGAATGAATGATCTGTAAACATCAGCCCTGTGGTGAAGTGCCACGTACCTCGCCTCCGCCCGTCCATAGCTGACACCAGCGCCAACGTCTCCACAACCTTTAAGAGGATTGAACCAACTGGAACACGAATGAATGAATGAATGCTCTTTTGTCTTCTTTCTTTCTACAGAGTAAACATGAGGTGACTCTGAACGGCAGCATCCACAAAATCTGCAGCGATGCCTGTTTTAACCGTTTCCGCACAATGAATAAACTGTCCATGGCCAGCTGTGCGTTCTGCGGCGCTTTCTACGGCACCAAACCGCTCCTGCTGAAGCTCGAGGATTCCAGCAAAACTTTGTGCAACCTCGAGTGTCTGAACAAATTCAAGGAGGTACAAAAGCTGAAATGAAGACAAAATATTTAGGTTGATCTGTGAGTCCATCTGATTAACACGCGTCTTACTCTCACAGAAAACCAAGACAAGTCATACCTGTACGATGTGTCGCACAGCCCGGACTCTGGCAGAGATGGTTTACCATAAGAACAGTGACGACTCTGTCAATCTCTTCTGTAGCAGCAGTTGTATCATGGCATATAAAGTCCAGACTGTCAGTACGTCAGGTAAGAAACAGTATGATTTCATGGCAGATCTACACATTTGCACCTCTGGACTTTTCGCTCTAATCGTCCTGTGCTTCTTTTCCTTAAAAAGGTGCCCGGTTGAGTTGTGACTTCTGTTGGAAACACACAGTCCCGTCCTACCACTTGGCCATGTCCGATACGTCCATCAGGAACTTCTGCACTCTGCCATGTGTTATGGCATTTCAGGTGGGAGGAGTTACAGCTGCAGTGATTAATCCATCACTTGTTGATGACTAAATCAATTTGATATTTTGATCGTCAATAGTCAGTTTGTGTAATCCATTCAAGAACATTTAATTTTCAGATTTCATCTTAAAAGTGAATATTTTCTTTCTTTCTCTGTGACAGTAAACTACACTTTCTAGAACATCATGTTTGGTTTTGGGAAACACCTTTTCACCAATTCCTAAACGTTTATAGTCCAAAACAGTTGTTCACTTAATCAAAAATATAATCAACACTGTAACTGGCATCAAAAATAATCACTCAGCAATACCTTCTCCTCCCATACATACATCTTTGGCTTTTTTCCCAGTGAACAGAAATGCCTCTAATGTAAAAGCAAACACTAGCTCCTCATATTTACACATTCTTTTAGTTGTGGAGCTTTGTGTGTTTCTGTGTTTTCCTGGCAGCCACTGAAATGCCAACCACGATTACCAATAAAATGTACTTGGTATTTTTCCCACAATAAACCCTGTCCTGTGGATAATTCTAGTTTCATTCCCATTTCTCAGTTTCTCATGTGTCATCCCCAGAATAAACATATTTGTATTATATAGCACACTTAAAAACCCCTGCTGCAAAACACAAAACAGTAGATTAGCATTATTATTATTAAGAAAATGTACCTCAAGGAAAATTGTGCATGTTCTTGGTTTTATTTACATGTTAAAAACCGCTAAATAAAAGCTTTAAAGGCTGCAGAACACTTTGTGGACTTGATCTGTGCTAATGTGAACAGTGAGTCATCCTTTCAGGTCTTTAATGATCATCTCAAGGGGAACATAAGTGATCCCATTTAATTTCACGAACATTAACTCTGGAGACAGACTGTACTTTCTCTTGGTGAATTTTAATCTGAATTCTTGTGTTGTTTTTCTTGCTCCTTTTAGGAAAAGTTCAAGAAGTCCCAGCCACAGCTCAGTGTTTTCACCAAGTTACCGGTGGGATCCACACAAAACCAGTCTGTCACGCCTGCTCAACTACAGATCGAGGCTTCACATGGAAAACTGAACTGCTCCCAGTGTTCGCAAAACATAACATTCAAACCTGAACTCATCCAGATAAAGGTGAGTTACGTACACGTGAGGATGTTTTATGCTAACTAGTGATCTGTAACGTAAAAACACTGCACAGACATTTGATACCGTTGTCTGTAGGTTGTGTTACTTAATTCAAAGCTTAAAATTGATCAATGCACTTCATTTAACACCAACTTTTTTTTTTATTGAGTTTATTCCAGTCACAGATTACATATATACAAAACATCATTCTATATGAGAAGATATTAAGTCAATAATCTAAGTAACAGTAATATATAAAAGCAAAATAAATCAGCCTCAACAAAGAACAAAACAGACAACAAGCAAACAGTACCTCGACTTTATAGAATATAATTATATGATCCTATGTAGGTCAATCAGCGTAAACATGGTCCATCTCAGTGTTTAAGGTGCCTCATTATGTGCATAATCTCAGGCTCCTTTATATTCAGGAGTAAATCAGGTTCCGTTCATTCCGGTCCAGCAGGGGAACGGCCTCATATGTGAATACAAATGACGATAACACCAACTTTTTGCGCACAGGATAAAATGGTTTTCGTGTGCAGCACCGACTGCGCACACGAGTTCAAGAAGGCCAACTATGTGACGAGTCTGTGCGAATACTGCAAGATGGAAAAGCTCACCAGAGACGCCAAGAGAATTAATAACAAAGACTGCTACTTCTGCAGCGATGGTAAGGATAACGACGGAACTGTCTGATGCCAGGACTTTGAGCGACTTTGTTAAATTTACATATTAAAACCAAAACGTACCATTAAAACCAGTTGTTATTAATGCGTCACAGTGTCCCTGAACATGTCGTCTGATTGCTTTTAGGCTGCAAGCTGCTATTCAGACACGACCTGACGAAAAGTTGGGGGAAACACTGTCACTCCTGCAGCTTCTGTCACTCTGTTTCCAAAAAGCTGGTGACAGCTCAGTATGGAGGCTCGGCCGAGGAGTTCTGCTCTGAGGAGTGCAGGTCCAAGTACACCATGCTCTTCTGTCATGTAAGTAGACATCAGTGCATTCATCCCATACCTGCATCTGGGGTTCTTATTGTTTTTTTCATATTTTAATCGTAGGTTTCAAAGTTTTGACACTGTATCAAGTTTGAAAAATGTTTATCACTAAATTGTGTCATCTCAGCCATATTTTGAGTCATATTGTGCAGGTAAAATGTGTTATTCATGTCATCTTTTACCTACATTTAACTGACTTACATGTTTTAGGTTTTTTTTGCGGCTTCTTTCTGAGCACGAATGTCTCTTAATTGACAGTAAATAGAGGTTCAGGAGATCATTTGTCCCCACAATCATTAGAAACTTTAATAACATTTAATATCTCCCACAAACCCTCAATAAGGTCTGGATTGTGTGCAATTTTTTTATTTTTAGCGTTTCTTCTTTTTTTTTTTTCACTTTTCCATTACAAGTTTTACGTATATCTACATGTGGACATGATGTGAGCTGCTGGACACCATGAGGATGATTAAAGTATTTTCTATTCCGGTCTGTGAAGGTGTCTGACCCCTGATGTAAATGATGCCGACACAGATGCAGTGTCTTTACGTTAACCCCGTGTTTTCTTTCAGGTTGCTAAGTGCGACACCTGCAGCCGTAAAGGGAAGTTAAAGCAGAATCTGTCTCTTCTGGGCGAAGTCAAACACTTCTGCGACCTGAGCTGCCTGTTAAAGTTCTGCAGCTGGGTAGTGGAGACACAGGGAGTGGTGTTACCCAAAGGTTTGTGCTTACCGTCATCACTTTTCTTTAAATCTATTTGTAGATTCAAAAAGAAGTGGATTAAAAGTGCTTTATGGATATTTTGGCTGTTATGGTTTTCCAACATGAAGTTTTCTTTCATGGGTTTTACAGCTTAGTTTTCTGGATGAAAACTGATTTCACTTGATGTTGAATTTGCATTTGCATTGAGCCTGTTTACCATAACATTCTGATAATTGGGAGTAATCAGATAATTGTAATAATCGGATCTGATGCGTTCACATGGATTTCAGAATGAGAAAAACCCTGGTTTAGACATTAAAGTGCATATTGGATTTCTTCCAGAGTACACACATAGGCAGTGATAGTAGAGCCAAACTTCTATCATGCTCTTCCCACGTTTGACTACATTACTTCCATTTTCTACAACCTGTTTTATCATTTTTGCACATGTACAGATGTAAATGAATGAAATAAATCTGATCACTAGGTATACATGCACGAATGCATCAGGGTATTGGGAGAAATCCAAGTGTGTTAATCTGATTACTCATAATCAGATTACTACTGTTATTTAATAAATCATTGTGCCGTTTACATGATCACTTGAATAATCTGATACCTCCAGACATTTAATAATGATTTGAGTATTAGTGTGCATATAAATGGACTCATTGATTTGATTTACTGTCTTGAGGTTTCTTCTCTCTCCAGGTTGCATAAATAATAGTTATTGCATCTTAATTCTTTGTATTCTGCTTATATTGTTGTGTAATAAGTGCCTTTCTCCTCTGATTCTGCCTCTGAGCTTCCTGTGTTTTTGTTTTTCGACCTCTACAGATACAGCGGAGTCGAAGCCTGTTATTGCTAATGTCATGTCGTTGGCAGGTTCTCAGGTGGAGAAACCCAAAACTTCAGAAGGAACTGCACAGCAAAGTACGAACAACGGTACATTCAAACAAGCAATCATGTTCCTGTCCGTTACATTTTAAAGGTGTCTCATTCTCATTTTTGACTTCACAGGCACAACCACAGTGCAGACAAAGTACATAAGACATGTAAGTAAGCATGCTTATATAATGTGTTGTATACATACATTATATATTCACAGTAAATAATTTTGTGGATGTGGATTTTAACATCTGGATGAAGGAACGTTTTTTTTCTCTGCACCATTAAAACATGTTCATTCTATTTGTATCATTTAAAATACATGTCAGGAATACAAACTGTGTTTCTTGATTATCTTAAAAGTACATCAATATCTTTTAAAGGGGTTATATTTTGCCAAACCCACTTTTATTAGTCTTCAGTTCATTTATTTGTGTATTTGGACCCTAATAGTTCATACACTTTGAATTTGAACCCTCCAGGTGCTGCAGAGCTATCTTTATATTAATTTTGGCAAAAATCAAGTGGATTTCTACAACCTGTTTTAATTCCTTCTTAATGTGTTATAGCTAGTTATGTCACAACATTTGCACATATAATGTCAAGACTTCCAACGAGCAGCACAGCCAACAACCTGGAGAGCGCTCAAAATGTGTCTGGTGTCATTACGCAGAAATAGGGTTAAAGATGGACCTGTGGAGTTGAATTAATGACCAATTCAGGACCAAGCAGAGCATTTACAGTTTAGGTAGACCATAGGGAAATGTTTTAAAATGCATAATTCCATTTAAGATAAGCGAAACATAACTCCTTTAAATGAACTAATAAATGACTGTGGAAGTGTCAGTAGTTTTTAGCTGCTGACCAAGTAGCAGCAACAGACACCAGTAAAGAAGGATCGAGATATTTGGCATCATGTTTAGTTCTGAGTTGAATTCCTTTTTGCTTTTTCTCCTTCAGATCAGTATTCAGACCGATACAGTAAAGGTCCCCCCTCCAGCTCCCCCCAAAGTCCTGAAGAACAAGGCTCTTCTCTGCAGACCGTTGGTGCAGAATAAAGGCATCTCGTGCAGAACGCAGACTGTCGACACTGAAGTTCAAACAGGTAAGAGACGCACTAAATAAAGGAACTTTGCTTTAAGCCTTGGATTAGTCTTTGGACGGAAGCGCGTCGGGCAATTTCCCGTTTAACCGTTGGGCGACTCAAACTTTGTTAGACAGTCGCCAGTACTTTAGCTGCAACTTAATATGCAATCTGCAGTCTTAGCTATGCAGACATTTTAGATTATTGAGTGCTTGAATTAGTTTTATTTTAAATTTTTTTTTTTTTATCTTCCGAGCTGGACAGAAATGACTTGACACTGCTGACATGTTTTGGTGTTATTATACTGATGATCCTTTTCTCACATTTGACATAGAGGCATTTGTTAAAGTGTTCTTTTTTCTTTCTTTCCGTAGATGAAACCATCCCTAAAGTCCTGGTCCTTCCCGTCCCGGTGCCAGTTTATATTCCGGTCCCAATGGGCATGTACACCCAGTGCACCCCGAAACCTATGGGTCTGCCACTACCAGTGAGTCAAATATTACCAGTCACTTCAGGATCCAAAGGGTTCAATCTCCAACTGGTCAAAGTCAGGCACCAGTTGTTGAAAGTGCATTTAATAAAATCAGACTATCAGACCTGAGGGCAGAAACACTGCTTCCACCTTCCACTATATCATGACTCTTATTTGTGACTTACACGTTTTAATCTTTACGCTGTTTAATTATTTGTTTTTCTTTTTCTTTTTTTTTATAAAATGGTCACAGTGGAAGTATATTGATCGATCAGTTAAACACTAATTCAGTTTGATTATCTTTATTGCAGAACTGCTCACAGATGGTTATTTTCTGTCTTTCTCAGCTGCCGGTGCCCATGTTCCTCCCTGTGACTATGAGCAGTGCTGAAGGCATCGTGGAAACAATCAAAGATATCAAGGAAAAGATCCCGTCTGACCCGTTCGAGGCAGAGCTCATCCTCATGGCGGAGATGGTGGCGGAGCAAGACGAGGGGAAATCGAAAGAGAAAGTGGAGAATAAAGAGTTGAACAAACAATCAGGCCCTGACGGTAAGAAAAGGCCACAATAGAGATGTTTATTTATTTGCAGAATATATCTGACAGTATGTGAGTTACCATTTTAGTGTTTTTGAAAATATTTATATATGATAACTAACTGTTACCAGTGCAGACTGATGTTTTTTTCAGCATTGGTGCAATTAACAAAATCAGAGACCTCTTACATTAAAAAAAAAAGTAAATAGATATTAGACAAAATGCGATTTATGATTAGATTTTTTTAAAAAATATGGATGTAAACTGTCATAACATCACAGTTTTACTCAGGGCGTTTGTCACTTCATTGCAGAACCATTGTTTGTAATGCACTGGTATGTCATCAAAACAAGTACAAAAGGAGCATTTAGTAAAAAAAAACATTTAAATAAAGTCATAAAAAATATAGAAATATAAAGCATGAAATGGCAATGAAATTATCAGTATTTTGAATTTCCCCCTTGGGGGATCAATAAAGTATATCTTGAATGACAGGACAGTAAAAACACACCACAAAAAACAGGTTTGAAAGTAAATATTGTTTCTTTCTGAAGGCATGCATGGCTGCTTTTAATGATCATGTGACCGATGTCGTTCACTAAATAATCTGTGTCAAAGTCCACGTAGCTGAATGAAACTTTCGCCTCTTGTTTATTTCAGACACCACCAGTAACTTCAGTGACGACTTGGACACAGACGACTTGGCCAGTTTCCTCAACAACTGGGACGACCCGGCGCCTGACGCAGGTCTGCAGTCGCCCGGACGACCATACGCCCACGAGAAGCTGAACCCTGTTGAAGACGTTCCTGAGGGTCATGACACATACCCAGAGCCCGTGCCCCAAGCCCCGCCCCCTTTGGACCTCGAGGCTGACTTCAGTGTCGGTGAGGAGACGTGGACAAATATGATCCAGTCTGACCTGTTTAAAGAGTTTCATATGAGGCACAGTCTGATCTGAGATCAGCAGTCCCTCTCAAATCATGCTTAGGTGAACTTTTCAATGGGTTTGAAGATTTTTGTGTAATATTGAATATGGTTGTTGTCAGAATTGTTGGAGAGGATGTCCAAGCTGATAGAACAGGCCAAGCAGCCTCCAAGTCCTCCACCTACTGGGACAAGAAGACAACAAGCTCACAGAAAAGCCAGGGACAAAAATAAGGTAACCTAAATGAAAATGAATTCACAATAGCCTCTTTAGTATCTGTTATTATTATTATTGTCTCTTGTTTTGTAAAATGTCGTTGCACACGAGTGAGTTAAACATGATGAAGTTGCTTATTTATTTTTAATGTTACTATTTTTTTGTTTGCGTAAGAAAAGCAAAAAAAAAGCTCAAAATACAGTAAATTCTGCAGATGATGCAAGGAAACCTAGATGTTAATAAAATTATTCCACCTAAATGAGCTTAAACAAGACACCTACCAAAGATGCAAATGAGTTAATGAGCGACAATACATTAGAAAAAGTTTATACACACACACACATACATATATATATATATATATATCTGTTATTCAGGAGTGTTTCTCTGTCATCATGTTATTTTAAGGGTCGTAAGGCTCAGCGGTCGAAAAAAGGAGCTGAGGCAGCGTCTCCGAAAGGCTCGTCCCTTAAAGGCAAAGCAGCGGAAGTTCAGAGACTGAAGAGTCAGTACGGCGTCGACGCTTGGAAACGGTGGATCCAGTGGAGACAAACGCAGCCCAACCTTCAGAAGCCATCCTTCGGCTGTGAGTCTGAACAAACACCAGCCTCCAATAGTGTCTGGACACGGTTTCACTGCACATACACACACAGTGGCTTCTTCCACACAGCCGTCACTTTAATGAACAGTTCACACTCCTTTGATTTCCCAATTACACAAAAACTGCACTAAACTGTACAAAAGTCCATACTGTGCCCTTATGTATATAGTTTATTTTTTTCTTTTACTTTTCTTACTTTTTAAAAATTATATCATGTACTTATAATTTACTTAATTTCGAGACATCTACAGGCAAATCATTCCTTGTATGTGTTTATGTACTTGGCGAATAAAGATGATTCTGATTCTGATATTCTGACATGTAGTGGACTTTACCAAAAACAAAAAATAGATATGTTTATTTCATAACCAGGTTTTTAGGGAAAAGAAAATCCATCAAGCAGCACAGATAAAGAAAAAAAATAAAACCAAACAAAGGAAACTCTTAGAACGTTAAATAGATTAGTTTGGAAAATAAATGTTTACCTCAAATGCACAGAAAAAAACCTTGCATTTCTGTTTCTCTACAAACACATTAGTGATATTATTAACCAAAGGGTCTAATGACATTATTGGAGCTTAAATGAGTCTTTATTTATTTATTACTAATTAAAGCATTGAAGACAGCAGATCGATCAATTATGTCTTATATGATTCAGAAGGTGTGAACTTAGATTTGTGGTTTCCTTGTCATCAGCGCGTCCGCTCGACCTGAAGCAGGACGTTCTCCGCTGCACCACGGCCGAGCTGAGCTACGGCCTCTGCTGCTTCATCACCGAAGTGAAAAGACCCAACGGAGAGCCGTACTCCACCGACAGCCTGTTCTACCTCTGCCTCGGCATCCAACAGGTAAGAAGAGACGACATTCTGATGCCACATCACACGCTACGTCTGACCTTCAACACTGAATAAACTTTAAAAACTCTGTTGTAAAATCACAGATACTTTCTAATATTGAATTCCATCAAAATTTGTCTCACATTTGAACTGAACTTCAGGGTTGATATGGGTGCTTAAAATGCTTGAATTACAATGTTTTTTTTTTCAAAGTCTTAAAAGTGCTTGAATTTTAGTTTAAGTGCCAGGTGAGCCAGGTTAGATGATAAGCCAAAGGCACTTACAGAGAGGTGATAAATTTTGAAAAATAAAACTTAATGTAAAAAAAAGAAAATTAGCGGGTGTTCTCAGGTCGACTCCAGGTACAGTTTTTTCTTAATATTTTCACGGTGCGAGTGTGACTGAAGAATGCCAAGTGGCTTCCCTTTTTTTGGATAAAACTTTGTGTTCTCTTTTAATTTCTAAACTTTTTGCTACTATGAAACATAATTTTAGATGTTTATAGCATAATACAATGTACATTATTGTGATAAAAAGTGGAAAAAGTAATCATGAGTATATGTATTCCTGTAGATCTGGATTTTACCCCAGTGATGAGGTGCTGTGTTGGAAAAATTTGAAAATGACCCTTAAAAGTGCTTGAATTTGACCTTGAAAAATGTGTACGAAACCTGGAATTTTCAGGAAATTGGAATTAATCCCTTCTGATTATTAGGAATTATTAAGATAAAGAGTATTTGCACATTCATAGTAGATACTTTAACTTTAATCTTAGGCCCCATATGTTGCATTTAAAATTATGTCGTTTTTTTCCCCCATTTTCTACATTTGTGTTCATTTGTTTTATGTTTAAACTGAAAAAGTGCATTTATGCACAGCGGGGTGGAAATGCAGTAATTGATTTGAGCGACACCAGTCCTAGAAGGTATTCCACCAGTGAACGCTTTCATCACGACTCTAATGTTGCGTTTCCTCGTAGCACCTGTTTGAGAACGGACGTGTGGAGAATATATTCATGGATCGCTTCTACAGTAAATTTTCCACCGAGTTCACTCAAATGCTGAGAGGCTTCAAACCTGCGATCACAGGCAGTGGTGAGTTTTCACCGGGGTCGTCGGTACACGTTCAGCTTTTACTGGGTTTGTTTGTGTCCCGCTCAGCTACCCTCGTCTTCGTCTCTCTGCAGGTTACATCCACTCCCGAGTGGAGGAGGAGTTTCTGTGGGACTGTAAGCAGCTGGGGGCCTACTCCCCCATCGTCCTCCTCAACACGCTGCTCTTCTTCTGCTGTAAATACTTCGGCTTCACCACAGTGGAGCAGCATCGACAGCTGTCCTTCGCTCACGTCATGCGCTGCACAAAAACCAACCCCAACAACACCAAGACCACCTTCCTGCGCTTCTACCCGCCCTTAGCTGTAAACGAGGCCGAGCCGGGTACGAATGTCACCAAATATCTGTTCATAGCAAATGAACAATTACAATATATGAACCTTAAGGGACTCTTCAGGCGGGTTTTGTATATTTTTGTCACTTTTCTTTTGTGATTTGCTGTCATTGTTGCTGTGTTGCAGTTTATGGCTTGAGTGTTTATTTTTTGACATTTGTTTTTATTCTAATGTTAGTCACTCCTACAGATCTACTGTACACTACAGACATTTTTTAGCATCCTCTATGACCCTCGAGCCAAAAATGGACATGCAAAAAAACATCATGCATTGGTATTTTTGTCTGTTTTTGGTCGATTTCAGCAGATGGTGAAAAATGTTCAATTTTACACCATATAAAAAAATACTAATGCAGTGAAATCTGTGTCGTTGCTGCTTTTTGACATATACAAGACTAATCTCCAGTTATGTCCCAGCTCCCCACTATTCATTATGTATAGGTTTATTTTGTTTGTTTTTTCTTTTTTTCCATAAATAACAGTGACATTACATTTAGTGTTAAAATCCTGAAATGATTGAAATTTACATTTACAGGAGTTGACTGTTTATTGAATCGCTGCATAGGTACTTGTGTTCTTTCTTTGAGATACCAAAGAAGTTTTAATGTTATTTACAGAAATAATCAAGCCATAGCCATTTGGAATAACAAACAGAGACTGCTTTGACAAAATTGACATGTATTTAATCAGCCTGAAACAGTGTAAATATAAAGGATTAAATACTGTTTTAATGTCTTTTCTTTATAACACTTTGGTCGCCTTAGACTGTGTTTACATCTGTTTCAGAAACACATTTTATTCATGTTACTTTTCCAGTATCTGGTTTTCATTGTTTTGATTAAGTTAAGGTTTTATTTTAAAGACAGTGGGTTTATCTCTAATATTTGTCCGTTTGATGTGTTTAGTCTTAGGGCTTGTATGTTTTTGTGCCGTTCACCCATTTGTAACACTTTTAATCGGCAAATTGTTAACTATATGATCCTGTTCTGACTTCCAGAACCAGATGCAAAGAAGCTTAAGTTGGAGGAGAATAAAGAGGAAATACTGGAGATGATGGAAAACACAGAAAACCCTCTCCGCTGTCCGGTCAGACTCTACGAGTTCTACCTCTCTAAATGGTACGAAACCAGTACTTTTTTACTAGTTTAAGCTGTTGAATGTTAGTTCCAACAAAAACATGCATCATGTCACTTTGTTCCACAGCAGGAGTGTCAAACATACGGACCTCAGGCCAAAACTGGGCCTGTTAAAGGTTCAATGTGGCCGCAGGATGAATTTGACAAGTTTAAAAAGTACAAAGAAGGCATTGATGGTTAAAAATGTAAATGCTGCAGTTTTCAGTTACTAAATGTTTTGTGCCTTTATAGATCCACTGGGATCCGTAAGTTATAATGTACACGTGTAAATGATAAACTGAGGCATAATATGGTTAAAGTTATTTAAAGACATTTCAGGT
Source organism: Ostorhinchus cyanosoma (assembly GCA_029814465.1). Classification (NCBI taxonomy): domain Eukaryota; kingdom Metazoa; phylum Chordata; class Actinopteri; order Kurtiformes; family Apogonidae; genus Ostorhinchus; species Ostorhinchus cyanosoma. The sequence continues at coordinate 33,446,530 of JAPTYQ010000003.1, forward strand.
TGTTCATATAATAACCTTTTTCGTGAAGGGATAGTTTGTAGATGTAAACATTTTCACTTTGTAATTTAACTTTTTTGCACTATAACGAAGAGGAAAAAATTGAACTTGTCATCTTTAATAAGTTTTTAGAATGCTGTTTAAAGGTCTGACCTGCTTGAGATCCAATTTGGCTTCATGTGACCCCTGAACTAAAATGAGTTTGACATCCATGTTCTACAGGGTTTCTGTGATTCCTTAAAGGCATAAAAGGAGTGTTGTTGCATGATGTGAAATAGCGTGTCTGAGAAAAAAAACCTACTCTTAATAAAATGGTTACGACATATATCTGGTAAGAGTTCATAAACACTGCAACAAAATACAGTGATGTATTGATTCTAAATAACCTTTGTAGTTTGTCAGTTGTGTTTAACAGGTGAGTTGTAGAACACACAGATAAAAAGGAAAATATACATAATGAGCTGATTATTAACATTTATTCTGACACTGACATTAAATATATTCACAGTTCAGTTATGTTGGACTGTTCATGTCTGGACAAGTGAGTTTTTAATCTCCAATACCATAAGGACGTTCATCTATCATATTCTGTCGCAGTTTGACTGATAGATTCACATTTCTGTCTCGTCTCAAATTTATATGGTTAAGAATCTGACACTGAAAAT
>JAPTYQ010000003.1:33525126-33536290 GCA_029814465.1 Ostorhinchus cyanosoma
TGGAGTCTAAGCCTCGGGCAGAGCTGACAAAATATTAGACTGGGAGTAATCGTGTTTTGGTCACATCATCATCATCAGAATATTTTATTAATCCTATGAGGAAATTAGTGATGTGTGATGACATACAGTCGCAGAAAAAATGATTAGACCATCAAAAGTCATCAAAAACAATGGTTATGCCATCCAGGTCTAACTCCTGTGTGTATCATGTGACTAAAACATGGAATGAATGAAAGTACTGTTTGCATCAGTGCAATGACAGATATTGGTATAAGAACTGAAGTAATTTTGGTTATTATCAAGAAAACGTTAAATGGAGCGATATCAGCTCTGAAATTAAACTACTATGAGCTATTTTAGTTGTGATCATTATATTTGTCCAAACAAATGTACCTTTAGTTGTACCAGCATTAAAATGAACAAGAAATTGAAGAAAACAAGGGGTGGTCTAATAATTTTTTCCACAATTGTAGATGCTGGAGTGGTTGAGATCTGATTGTTCTTTACTTTTGGTAGGTTTTGAACCACACCATCTGAAGATACTCTGACCCAGTGATTATACAGTTTCTCCCTCGTCAAAGTTGCTCATATTTCCTACTCTTGGACATTTTTGCTGTTTTTAACACATCAGCTTGGAGGGCTAAATGTTCACTTGCTGCCTATTATATCCAACCCACTGACAGGTCTCTGTGTAATGAGATAATCACCATTAATACCACTTTGCCTGTCTGTGGTCATAATGGAATTGCTGATGGGTGTAATTTCCAGTGCATATGATGCCTTTCAGTAATATTAACATTTTCCTCTACTGTTTTTCTCTAACTCTAAATCTGTCTCTCCTTTGTCTCCATCACTAGAGTGCAGTAACTTCTCCCCACCAGCGACCGTCATTCTTCTCATCCTCCTGTGTTTCGAGGGTCTCCTCTTCCTCATCTTCACAGCGGTCATGTTTGGGACCCAGGTTCACTCCATCTGCACCGACGAGACGGTAAGTGAACGCACCGTGCGTTCGATGCCATCTCACTCCTCTGAGTTTTTCTGTAACTGCAGGATTTGAACCTGAGTGTTTCTGTCAGCCACATTCATATTTCTGAAGGGCCTTTAGGCAAGACACTCATGTGTCCCATAAGTACTGTCTGACTTTTTGCAATTTCAGGGTTCCCACATGTCCTGGAAAATGATTGAGCAATTTTCCACTAATGGAAAACATATAGAAAATGAGAAAAAAGGTTAAATGTCTAGGAAACGGTTAAGTTATCCTGGAAAATTATTTATCCTTCCACTGCCTGTGACCTTGTGTGTCTAAACTGAGATGAAACTAAGGAAATTGGTTTTCAGTGACTTGTTTTTGAAAATCTGAAAAATATTTTTAGAGAACGTAAGAAAGAAGAGAAAGTTGAGTTTTGAATTGTCCAGTTGAACATTGTAACTCCAGTTTATCAGGCTAATGAAGCTGTAATCTGTGGGTGTGTTTGCATTATTCTGGAATACATTTGTCATAGATAAATTATAACCACAGACTGCACATCAAATGCCTGAGGAATAAACATAGAAACAATCTGAGTAAATGGAGGTTACAACTGTAGAAAAGAACGTTTTCATAGAATGAGGGGGGATGGATTAGTGTCATTAGTCGTCATAACTAGTTTCTGTAGCAGCTGAAAATGTCCTGGAAAATAATTTCAGGGAAAGAGTGGGAACCTTGAACTTCCCCTCTGTTGTTAATATGTTCACAGTCTGCAGAGTTTTTTATTACTATTATTATTTTTTATTGTACATCATTTGCTTTTGCACTATCTTTATGCTTGTACACTTTTTTCCTGCACTTTATTCTGTTGCTGCCTTGACTGTTGAATTTCCCTGTTATGGGATCAATAAAGTCTAGTCTAATCTAATCTAATCTAATCTAATCTAATCTAATCTAATCTAATCTAATCTAATCTAATCTAATCTAATCTAATGGTTTGTAAAAGTATTGCACTGGCTCAGATACCCCATTTAATTTGATGCATAGTTTGCACCAACACACACACTATGGAAATACCCCTTCAGCCAATGGATGAAGGGTAAAAACTACCCAGGAATTAAAATATAATGGCATTTGTGTTGTAATATTTTATTCATTCCAACCACTACTACGTTTTATCCAAACTTTTCGGATACTAAATTACATACCTCTGACTTCTTCCCTGATGGGCTGTGATGATTTAGGGTAGCAGTTCTAAATCCATCCAGATGTGAGTAGGAGCAGGTAATTCACTTAATGCCTCCAGATAGGTTCAGATTGGAGCATTTTCTCATAATGTATCTGCTCAACCCACCACCCACGACGATGACTCACCGCGTTACGATATTCATAACACAGTTAATCTATTTAAGTCAGTTCAGTCTAATAGGTTGGTGCACCTTTTGTGTGTTTATGAGATGTTTTTAGACATCAGAGCATACACAGGGTGAGTCACCCAACACTGATTAATGTGTCTCACAGAAAAAAACGACAAAAGAAGGCAAACACTGATACATTTCTAATCCTTTTCAGAGATCTGTTACTATGGCTTATGCACATTTAAAGGCGCAGCGGTGTGTTCACAGCTTGAGCAGTAACACATTTCCTCTTTGTGAATGTTATTCCTACAGGGTATCGAGCAGCTGAAGAAAGAGGAGAGGAGATGGGCCAAAAAATCCAAGTGGATGAATATGAAGGTGGTCTTCGGACATCCGTTCTCTATAGCCTGGCTGAGCCCGTTTGCAACGCCCGACCACGGCAAAGCAGACGTGTACCAGTACATTGTGTGAGAACAGGAAACTCGCCGGAGTTCACACAGACTGATGGATGAGGGTCTGTTATTATCGCTGAACTTCACTGAGCATGAACTCCTCTTAACCACTTCTACGTTTCTTTATGGATATTTCAGGGTGTTCAATTATAAGCTATTGCATTCTTAAATCATCTTTGTTTGTTTGTTTGTTTGTTTTTTAAAGACGTCACCCTTTTCTTTTTTTTATCGTTTCCCTCTCGGTGCTGAGTGAGATTCGTGAGGTGTAGCTGTTTTACTTTCACTTAAAAAACATCAACCTCTACAGAGAATAGACGTCTCAAACTAAGCAGCAACAAGTCCACAGTGAATACTTCATAAGAACTGGCGAAATAATTCAAGAAACTGATATATCCTGCAATTGCGTCTGATCATTTCCTGCTTTCAAAGACTAAACAATGTGAACTGAAGTCCAGAATGTTCTTGCTCAAAGCAGCACAGTCCAGGCGCCAAAATGGTCACCTGGGTTTTTGTCTTCCTGTAAACATTGTGATTATGTCACTTGCTGTATTTCTGTCACCGCAATACTTTATTTTTTGTTGTTGTTGTTGTTATTGTTGAATGCTGCAGATGATTTGCCTTAGACATTAGTGAACAGCATCATCTGATATTTTAACAAGAAGTTCCTGTCATTTTGCCTTAATATGAGTCAGGGTGAGACAGGATCACGCTGGTGAAATACTATCGGAAGTGAGTTTGTCTGACTGGTGGATACGTTCAGGTCATCGAAAGAATGAGTCTGATTTTCTTTTGATTGACTTTTTTATCTACAGTAATACTCCACTTATCTGGTGCTTGGAGCAAATAAAAAAAACTGCAGTGAAAAGGAAAGTTGTCACTGTGAGAAGCAAAGGGAAGGGTAATAGTCTCACAGTGGGAATAATCGTTAGTCAGGTGACAGTAGTGCTGGGTGTAGGACTGAAAGTTTGAGTCTCAGTGTTTCTTTATGATTCTATCAGTTTTCTGCTGTCAAGTACATAGAAGATATAAAACATTTTCTCACATCACGTATAATGATAACTTGGATGAATGCAGAGGTTGTTTGACCCCACCAAATTATAGAATATAAGAAGTAATCAGTCTGATTGATGAAAACTATGATTAACCATATTAATTGTTGGGTTATACAGTCACGGAAAAAAATATTAGACCATCAAAAGTCATCGAAAACAACGGTTATGCAATCAAGTACTGACTCCTGTGTATCATGTGACTGAAACAGACAGAAAAGAAAACATGGAATGCCTAAAAGCACGGTTTTTGTCAGTACAATGACATACTGTAGATATGGATGGAAGAACTGAAGTGATTTTGGTTTTTATCAAGAAAACATAGAAAATGCACAGATATCAGCCCTGAAATTCAACTACTATGAGCTATTTTTGTTGATATTATTATATTTGTCCAAACAAATCTACCTTTAGTTGTACCAGGGTTTAAAATGAACAAGAATTTGAAGAATACGAGGGTGGTCTAATAATTTTTTCCACGACTGTATAAGGGATACATTGGTTTTGTGGAATGAACAGCCACATAGGTTATTTCAGAAGCCCTGCCTGGCTGTTTATTATTACAAAGGTATTTGCTAAAGGAACAATTTGACAACAATATGGTTTATAAGTATTTGATTTCATTGCTTCTGCTAAATACATTAATCAGATTCTAACTGTGTTCAGGGTCACAGTAATCCGTTTTATAGAAATAACTAAAACGCTGTCATTTACCCATCTGAATGCATCTGTGTAATAAGAATGGGATAGAAGGACGGACGCCAATGTAAAGGTCAATGAAACGCTAGAACTGCTGCAGCTGCCGTTAATAAGGGGTTTAATCTCTAATTTGAACGGTGCTCTGTAGAACTGCGCAACTAATATAATCACACTTGTAATTGCAATATCAGCCGATGCGTCATCATGACAAGCTACAAATGAAAGATTCAGATTCATGAGGATTAGGGCGATCTAATAACAGAAATGGATAAAAATAAAGATAGTCTCTGTTCAATTGGATTTATTAACAATGAACAAACATATTCAGTGTAAAACACACACAAAAAATTCTACTTTTTCATCAATACTATATTTGTATATTTTGAGTTAAAACATGAATATGTGTGTTTTCCTAGATAACCAATCAAGCAGACTCTAAACACAAATTGCTGATTTATTTATTTTCTTCATAAAAATATCAATAGATCTCTGCAACAATACTAAAATATCATTTAATTGTGGTAGTGAAATATCTGTACTTGATAGGGGGTAAACTGTTTTATTGCCCAGCACTACTTACCCTGTTTGTTTCTTGTTTTTTTTTTTTTTTTCAAATCCAGATCACCTTCCTTTTCGGACTCTTTGAGGACTGTGTTCATGTTGTGAATCCAGCTCTGTTTGCTTGACACCAGTTACCAGCTCAGATGGAAAGTCAGGGTGGGAAAAAAGCAATACATATTGCTGTAAGAATGCACTGACCTTAAGTGTAATTCACTCTAAAACAGTGGAATTTGCCCAGTTTGTTGTGGACAGAGGGAAAGAAGCCTTACAGGATAAAATGCTGATTTAAAAATGTAGGCCAGTGGGAATGCTCAGCCAGGCCTGAAAGAGACATTCTAACTGTCGCAGAGCAGGACAAATTTGTCTGTGACTTCAAAGTGTATCTTTGATGTTGATGGAAAAGTCCACTTGGAAGCATTTATTCTTTAAATGCCTTTTCCCAGTGTGTTCCGAAGCCTTAGTGTCATCATCTTTGTTGGACAAAAGGTTTGCGTGATCATACATGTTGCCAAAGTGTGTTCTTTATGAAGGCAGGTATTGAAGTAACAGTTGAAGTGTGAATCAACAGAAAAATAGGCTTTTAAAGTGATGTGAGTTTTTACAGGTGGATGTGCAGACGTTGGGATCCAGTTTACACATACAGGACACCAGCTTTCTTCTTTTTTTCTGGAAGTGTTTAATATATGTATGTGGTCAGGTATGAACACTATTTGTACTGACTCCAGGCCACATTATGTTGCTTTTGTTGATTGTGGTTAATGTTTAAAGGGGAATGAAATAAAACTGTATGTATGTGAATAAAGGTGAATGCAGTTTGCTTTATATTGTGGTTGGTAAAGGAAAAAAAATGTCTGATGACCCAAGTTTTCGTTAAATTATGTTCAGTACGAGCTCGGTTCCATAGAGTATAGAGAAAATGGAAATAAAACAGAATGCAGTGATTTGTAAAATCTCATTAACACCTATTTTATTCACAATAGAACACAGAAAGCAGCAAGTGTTTAAAGAGAGAAAATACCAATTTAAGGCAAAAATAAGGTTATTTTTCGCTCACCGGCCGATGGGTCATGAGCTGTTGTGAAGGCGCTCTTTGTTAGCAATTTCTTCAAACGTCTTCTCTGACAAAACTACACGTCGGATTCATTTCAAATTTTATGTGTAGCTTCCTTAGTACAATTTTTTTATTTTAAGATTTTATATGTTTTCAGTGCTCTATTGTGAATAAAATGTTTTTTTTTTTTGGTTTTTTATTTGCCAATCATTGCATAAAGTTTTTATTTACATTTTACAGAGCACCCTATTGTATCTCCTTTAGAATTGGGGTTAGTTATTGTAGATTTATTTATTTATTTTTTATGCCTTAGTTTGTAATAAATATAGGCGTTTTCAACCAAGAAAACAAACACTAAATTGGACGTATTTAACTGAAAACACCCAAATAAAAAAACCTTTATTTCTAAAGCATGCTTTTACATGTCATAAAACCAGAGTGCATGGGTTTTTATGAGACTTTAAACTGATTTATGTTTTGCTTTCCATTTTAAAGGGAGGTATTTAAACTAAAAGGACTGGTGTAATGAAGCATAAAGCCCATTGTGTAAGTAGATGTAGTTTAGCTCAAGGCTAACATTACACGCAGCCCCATTAGCGACAGTAAGCACACTGTTCGTTAAACATTAGTGTTTCAATTCAAAGAAAAAACAACATTAAGTCCCTGTTTGCTGCAGGAAAACAACTTAATGTCTCTTAGCCGCTTGAGTGCAGCTGTGCTTTACATTCTGCTTTTATTTTTGATGTAAAGGGACGACTACTTCTGTCTGAAGTCATGAAAACACACAACACAGATCCTCCTCATCAGAAATATAAACACAAAACAGACGTTATTTGTCAGATGTGATGTTTATTTAATAATTTAACAGTGTTTCTTGTCTCAGTGGAGAGAACAGTTTACACATCCTATAAGTGTTTCTATTAACAGAATATATTTACACTTGTACATTATCTATAAGACACATTATGAATGAGTTTCTATCAGAGTGAACAACCATCATGCTGTATTTCAGTCTTCGAGAGCCACGTGTTTGTGTTACATTAATGCACAGTACCCTCAGGATTACAATGATGGCTGATCAGAACATTGTTTAACTTCAGAAGCAGCAATAAACAATCAAAAACCTGTTTTATTCCATTATTATAGCTCCATATATTTCATATTTCAACAACAAGAAATTATTATCTAACATGATCTGGTGCCAACAATACACCTAGACATAAATCAAAACTGCATTAATTCCAAAGTACAGATAAATTTACTGTTTTTTTTTTTTGCAGTGCAGCGCATTAACTTACCAATTTGACACACACCGTGTCGGGCTCGGCTCATATTTCAACGCTTTTCTAATCTCTCTGTGCAACCACGTCTACAGTTTACGTGTACATGTGTGTAAATACATCACGCTCAGGGCCATGCTGCCGTCACAGAGCTAGAAATGTGGCTACTGCAAAGCTCTGATTGGTTATTTTACAGTGAGAGTGGGTTCACAGGTAGACGTCGGTTTACCCTCTTATTCATACAACCGGAGAAAAGCCAGGCACCAGAACATTATTGGAATCAAAAGCACAGATTACACATATTAAAGGTAGGTAATGCAATCCAAAATGTGGAGCCAAGAACAACTGAGTGCACTGTGGATGCAGGTGTAATGCTGTGTTCACGTCATACTGTTTAAAATAACTATGAATGAACCCATTAATGAAAAAATAGGAGATATTCAAACATTAACCGCTATATTTCCTTCTCTTTAAGAAGTTACATTATGGAGTTTTAACTCATCCTTTTCTCTTACTGGACAATGAGTGAAAACTCAGTCACGGAAAAAATTATTAGACCATCAAAAGTCATCAAAAACAATGGTTGTGCAATCAAGTGCTAACTCCTGTGTGTACCGTGTTACTAAATGATCAAGAAAACACAGAAAATGGATAGATATCAGCTCTGAAATTCAACTCTTATGAGCTATTTTTGTTGTTATCATTAGATTTGTCCAAACAAATGCACCTTTAGTTGTACCAGGCATTAAACTGAACAAGAAATTGAAGAAAACAAGGGGTGGTCTGACAATTATTTCCGTGACTGTACATGTTCATGTTCCTGTTACTTGATGTCGAACAGCACAAAGCAGCAGGTTATGCATTATTTATGTGGGCGTGCTCACACTCATTACAGGTATCCTTATTAGATGTATTATAATTAATGTATTTGTGCAATAATTTGGCCTTCTGTGTGAAGTACAACCCATAATTTTCTTTTGACGCTTTGTATTAAGTGTCAAAAAGTAAAATCCATCTGTTTTCATTCAATGTCTTTCTAGGAAATCCTGCTTGCTTTTATGTGACCCAACGGCACAGCTTCATCTTTACAAATATTTGATCTCTGTATTAAATGCAATAACGTACAAGCCAGTACTATATTTACTCAGCGCAAAGTGTCCTCAAAGTATAATCATTGTTCCCTCTCGGCAGTTCTGTTTACTCTGATAAATGATGGTTTTGCTAGAGGGAGAAAAATTGTACTTAAATGATTTACACTGATTCCAATCGGTATTTCTCCAGCTGGTCAGAATTCATAGTCAGTGATCAAAATACACCTCAAAGAACAAACAGAAATGCAGAGTAGAAAGCTGGAATGATCGCTGGACTCATCAGTGATCCTCTAGTTGAGTTTTCTGGTCAGGAATATGCCCCTAAAACAACTATTTGAGGACAGAACGTAGAATGTTGCTCAAAATTTACTTCCTCCACTCAGATCTTGATTTTTTTCCTCCAGTTTTGTGATGTAAAAAATGAATGAGGTGAATAATTTCATGTAAATATTTCTGAAATGTAAACCAGGTAATGCCTCAGAGATAGTAAAATCGTTTTTATCACTATTATTTTTTGTTTTATAATGTTTGTTTTTGCACTATCTTGAATTTTTTTTTTTTTTTTTGCTCTATCTTTATGCATGCAGACTTTTTTCTCTATTCTGTTGCTGCCATGACCGTTGAATTTCCCCAATGTGGGATCAATAAAGTCCAATGTAATGTAATCTAATGTAATCTAATGATAGTGATTACTGTTGGTTAGTACTGCAGGAAACAGGCACAACCAAGAGACAGTAAATGCAACATTTTAGGAAATTTGGATTGAAGCTGATGAGCTCTAATACTTAGGTTTATTGTTCACGGGGCCAGTCATTCAGATCTTTGAGTAAAATTCACAAATGTAGCACTTATTATCATCAGATAATGAATCCATTTTTATAAGGTTATGGTGTAAAACAACATACATACATTACTTAAAAATCCTGACAACCTGGGGAAATTCTGATTCCCTATTGTTTCATTCAACTAAAACAAAGTAAATGCATGAGATAGAGTCAGAGTTGTGGTTTAAGAGTCATATTTAAAGTTTAATCTGGAGATGGTGAATGAATACTTGACATTGAAATTTAAGTAGATGGACTAAACAGTAGTCGCTTTTCCATTGACCCTCAAATATCGCAAATATAACTTGCGCATAAAAATTCCCCTAATGGAAAACGAGAATTTCGAAAAAAACTCCCGTTTTTCGATAAAAAGTTTTTGTGCTAGCAAGACGTGGTTTTTCGGGCGTTGCGAAATTAGTATATTGTGCAAAACTGCAATGGAAAGACCTTTTTTCGCAACTACAATCAGGTGAATAGAAAAAACCCGGGTGTTGACGGTTATAACAAGTAAAGGAGAAGACTTTTAAAATAAACGTGGCATGGAATGTGTGGACACACCAGGAAACCACATTATTTTTTAATTTAGTACGGGACAGAGGGTTGATATAAAAAAAATAATGAATATATCTGTAAAACAACAGGATATTTATGTTGGTCGCCATGTTTATGGAATGACTTCTCGTGTCATCTCGCGATAATAAATAAACAAATCACCACATTTGTGATTTAATGGAAAAACGGACGTTACGACGTTACGCTCTTCAGTTTTTGCGTCATTTAGTAAATATCGGTAACGTTTTGCGCAAATATCCAATGGAACAGCGACTACAGAGTCTGAGAGGAGGGACGAACACACCTGTGCTCTAAATGGACCCAGGTGGACTTATGTTTGTGAGTCCCACAGTTGGACCAGTTCATCCAAAGAGTGAGTTACTCTTTGATTCACCACGTTCATAACACCACAACTAATCCAGTTGTTTAACCAAACGTATGACTTTAAAAATATTTCAGCATAGTTTCGAGTTTAGGATGTGTTCAGAATCCATAAGTAAGATCATTAATGTAAGTAAATATGTTGGTTTTTCTGTTTGTAACTAGAAGATGCAAAAGGGGAAGTTGATGCCAAATAGTCGTCTTTTTCAGATTATCTGTGACTTTAATCTGCAGGTGGATTTTCATGCATTTAAAATTTAAATAAATTGCTAGCATTTATAATACTGTGCAAAGGTCCTTTTTAAGTGTATCGGTTTATTAAAGTTCTAATGACCACATGTGCATTTCTCAGTCTCTGCATTAGTATGAAAGTATGTAGAGCTGGAAAAACACTGGTAGTATTTACTGTGACCTTTTATTCTTAACATGTCTTTAACCTTTTTGTTCTGATAATGCTGCTTTACTGCCTTATTTTCCTGATGTTTTATACCAGGTTTCCTTCAACACATTTATTTGTGCTGCTTCTTCTCCTGGGGTCAGGGGTCACATGGTCACTTTAACCTTTAGGACCCTTTTAGTTTAGTTTTTTGTGTTTTTCAAGGCCGTGTACATATTTCCTATCTTTTCTTGTTCGAAGTAGCTATATGAAACCGTAAAAACAACAAAGCTAGATGTGGCCTAAGACCTTTTACTTTTTACTTTTGATATATACACAGTGGTGGAAAAAAGTTTTTGGACACCCCATGCTCTTAAGTCATTGATTTCTACCAAGAATTGTTGTTCCATTCTCAAAACCTACATGTTCCCTTCTGCACATGCTTAGTTCCATCAAGGTCTGGATGTTTCAATGCGATGCCTTTTGAAACGCATTCAGGGCATGACATGCAGAAACTGTCAAG
>JAPTYQ010000003.1:33536390-33550874 GCA_029814465.1 Ostorhinchus cyanosoma
TTCTAATGACCACACATGTGCATTTCTCAGTCTCTGCATTAGTATCAAAGTATGTAGAGCAGGAAAAACACTGGTAGTATTTACTGTGACCTCCTTTTATTCTTAACATGTCTTTAACCTTTTTATTCTGATAATATGAGCTTTACTGCCTTATTTTCCTGATGTTTTATACCAGGTTTCCTTCAACACATTTATTTGTGCTGCTTCTTGTCATGGGGTCAGGGGTCACATGGTCACTTTAACCTTTAGAACCCTTTTAGTTTAGTTTTTTGTGTCTTTCAAGGCCGTGTACATATTTCCTATCTTTTCTTGTTCGAAGTAGCTACGAATATGAAACCGTAAAAACAACAAAGCTAGATGTGGCGTATGACCTTATGCTTTTTACTTTTGATATATACACAGTGGTGGAAAAAAGTTTTTGAACACCCCATGCTCTTAAGTCATTGATTTCTACCAAGAATTGTTGTTTCATTCTCAAAACCTACATGTTCCCTTCTGCACGTGCTTTGTTCCATCAAGGTCTGGATGTTTCAATGCGATGCCTTTTGAAACGCATTCAGGGCATGACATGCAGAAACTGTCAAGAATTTAGCTTCGTTATGTTTTTCTTGTAATCAATAAATTAAAAAAAAAAAATTACTAAGTTGGTTTTGTCTAGCTGATGCAGCCACATCCTTTGGCAAACAAAAAATTAGAATTTCTACAAATATTTCATGATATTTGAGATTTTGTGAAATTTTAAGTGTACGAAAACTTTTTTCCACTACTGTGTGTGCATGTGTATATGTATGTATATATATATATACATATACATATACACATGTATCACCCTCCCCATTTTTGACATGAACACAGCATTAGTCACCTCTGCATTCCTAAGAACAAAACCACTAAAACAAACAAAAACAGTTGTGTATATGAAGCGTCACTATTATCACATTGTCACTGCAGTCACATTGATAGGGATGCATGTAAATCACACGATACAAAACCTGCACAGCAGCATCTGGAAGGACATCTGATATATTTGTGCGTTGCTGCTGTTTGATATGACAGATTATAGCTACCATTATGCATTTATATTATAATGCCTGATATGTATCCAAACAAAAGTGTGATTCATTAACACAACCTCGGATGTTATGTTCCAGTAAATCCCTGCCTGCGACAGTAGATTTACTTAATGTCCCTCTAGTAATGTATATTTCCATTTTCTATGCTCTGTTATTAATAGTCAGAGCACCCTCCCTGTTCCGCACATCACAGTGTTATGAGATTTAAAGGAAGTCGAATGTTATTGCACTCTCACTGACGACTCCAGGGATGTAAGAGAGCTTTTAATGAAGCCAGGTGTCGATGTAACCCAAGGGATGATGTGTGATGGATCTGTAGACGTATGAGTAATATCCGATCGCTGAGGCAGAGCGCAGGAGGCTGAGCGCCGACTGATGATCCAGAGACAATTTGGCCACTTTAGTCGCAGGAATTTAATAAAATGAAGCAGCTCATAAGGACGTCGGTCTGATGTGAACTGACATGCAGGATGCTCACAGCCTTAAATTCACATTATTGGATTTTGCACTTTCTTAGGACTTGTTCAGATCAAATGCTGTCGAAGCTTATTCAATCTTTAAAAGAGTATTTTTATTTTACTTATTTATTTTTTTTATGTGTCATTTTCTTTAACAATGGTCTGTGCTGGATTAAAGTCAGTCCATCTATCTATCCATTTCTTCTGTTTATCCAGCTCTGGGTCATGGGGGCAACAGTCTATGCAGAAACGCCCAGACTTCCCCCTCTGTAACCTCCTCCAGGGGGATACTGAGGCGTTCCCAGTCCAGCTGTGAGGTGCAGTCCCTCCAGTGTGTCCTGGGTCTACCCTGAGGTCTCCTCCCATGAAACAGGTGACATTTTGACTGCACTCTGGAACTTTGACTGTCCTTTATGTGCTCTAAATATTGGTAATTGAAATGGTATAGGAGCTGAAAACCTAAACATGAAATGAGTTCATCCCTTGGTAGAAACACTTTGACACACCTGTTATGAAACGTAAAAAAGGCTTCATCTGATTTAACAAACAAAGTTAAGGTTAAGGTTCAAACTATCAAGAAAGGCAAAAAGAATGAACGACCCAAGCCTTGCAGTGCTACATTAGTATTATTACTTGAGAAAATACAAGCGCACCTTGTTAGCTAAGTGCTTTGTTTGATACATCACCTTGAGCATGCATAAAATGCAATGTCAGTGGAAGATGTTTACAGTGAGTGTCATCGGAACTTAAGGAAATGTGAGAATTAAAAGCTTTGGTGACCGGACGGCTGCCATACATAACGCACAGGCTGATTAATGGTGACATCATGCACACGGCCGGTGTCGCTGTTTGTCCACGGCTCAAGAACAGAACCATGTGGATTACTCTGACTTCACATCAGTCCTCTTTTTAGAATTATATTCAGTGTATGTTCCTTCACATCTCATATTAGCTCGTTGTTGTTGTGTTGTGCTGTTGTCGCCTTAGAGGGTTTTCCAAAAGAAATATAAAGTGAGTAGTTTTTGCATCTTTGGCTACGTTCAAACAGCAGGTCTTCATGCACAATTCAGATTTCCTTTGGTGAAATCTGATTTTTTTTGTGTGCTCGTTCATATTGCACTTCAAATGTGACTTCTATCAGTTTTGACTATGAACTGAATGCGACCCTGAAGTGACCCACATGCGCAAAAGAGGTCCTGACATAATACCTGACCATGCAGACACGCACTGTGTTTATGGAAGTAAATGTGTTTTTCCCACCGCTTCTCCTCCTGGGACGCAGAAATGTGATGTGAAGTCACATTACAAATATCAGATACGTATCAGATTTAGGACCACATATGAAAGTGGCCTGGGTCAGATTTGTGCTGTTCAAGCTGTCTTTAAAAGTTTGCGTACAGGTCACATATGGGCAAAAAAAAAAAAAAATCGGATTTGGGCCACATCCGCCTGCAGTCTGAACGTAGCCTTAATAAGCCTGTAGACCAAGATGAGTTTGGAGTTTCTGGTAACCTGGACCCGAGTACAAATTGGTTTGTCTCCACTAACTGGGCTGTAGATGTGTGAAAGCCAACATCTCCTCTGATTTTTAGAAGTGGATCAAATAAAACTGACCCACAGCAACAAAGTCTGAATGACGCATGATAACCAATTCCAAATGAAGGATGTCTGGTTCATCACATGGGGTAAATAGTCTTTCATAAAGTGGGAACAATTAGTTTAATATAATAAGTGAAAGGGAGAAAAGGGAAATTCTTGTATTGTACAAAATGTCTCCCAAAATGGAATGAATTTTTTGGACTGTAGTGTAAGAAATACAGCAACATGCACGGTACAGAAGGTACAGTATGCATCTTAGGTGTTTCCTACATGGAAACTGGATCTTTCAGTCACTTCTGTACAGAACTGAGCATCTAAACATGACGCCTCTCCACTGAAGTCACTGTAAGATTGACATTTTCTAGGTTGCATCTATATACACCTACACATACCTACTAAATCATGCATGTTGCTTAATTTCCTGTCTTGCAGTTTTCTTTATTTGAAGAAAACCAGTGCGCTCCATTTAATTTTCTTATGACATTTATTAACCTAAACACATGTGAAACACATGAATGTATACATGAGTCTTAAAGAATGACTAAGCAAAAAATGTAATGGGATAATAAGATGTTAATCGATAAATCTGACAGTGGTTGGAGATACAAGGTGAAGGATATTTGACTTATTCTGTGGTTTGTCTGTCATTCCTGATTATCTTTACATACAGTATGTAGGCATAAGCTCTAGCTTCAACCTACACCTTTTTCAGACTATTGATGATGTATATTGGGAGTTTGCTGTATAAATTCACTGTTAACCTGTTGTTTTGTCTTTCAACATAATCAAAATAACCCCCTATATTAAATATCTACAAATTCTTGCATTTTGGTGTATCTAATGTCTTGTCTGATGCATTTTATTGCTAATTTAATATAAATATACCACCATGGTTGATTAAATGCACTGTTCCCATTTTGCAATTCTTTGGCTGCATGTAAGATCAGAGGAAATGAAAACCCAACAGCCAGAGCCAGTGGAGACCAAACATATTATTCATCTTTTTTCACGCTTGTGTTCTGTTGTGTGTCCTGCGGTGAAACCCTCTGTAAGACCAACAGGCCAGAGAAGGTCAATGAGATCCCCACCCACCACAACGTTATCTGGGCTTCACCGAAGATCAGCTGGCCCAGGAAAGCCTAGGAGTGATAAAAAAAAACAAGTCTTGAGTTGAAATAATCTGTCACAAGGACAAGAACATGAACAGTATTGTAGGGAACGCTGTAGGAGAGTTGGGCGACTTACAGAGGATATGAAGTTGGAGGCGGTGGTGGTCACAGTGGTTCGGGTGGAGGAAGAGGAATACCTGAGTGCTTTGGCAAGGAAGGTCCACATCACAGCATTGCAGGTGAAAAGCAGCCCTCCACACAGTAGCCTCAAAGGGATATGGAGCTAAAACACAATGTAGACGAGGCATAAATGTCAACTCCAGGCACCTGGCAACTCGTGTGGTTATTCCAACACTGTTCAAAAGTCTTAATCCACCTTTAGCTTTGTTGTTTCTGTTGAAATGAGTATACACATCCATCTACTGCTGTTTCTGTTAAATCTGCTGCTGTTTTGAGCCATTATTGTAACTGTATAACTGTTACTGTACTGCACTGCCACTGTAAACAGGCTGATGTATACACTTTATAACCCCGCCCCCTGAAGGGGAGGCCAGGGTATTGTTTTTGGTTTGTTTATTTTGTTTGTTTGTTTCGAGGTAACCAGGGAGGGTAATACAACCGCAACACCTAAATTAACATGATGCAGCTTAAGCAACTAAAGTTTGGACTTTTCTTGTCTTCCAATAACAAATGAGTTCTAACTTGTGCTCCGTCTGCTGGTGATTCTGCTGCTGTTGGTCAGGTGTGTTGTTTCTAACAGTGTTTTCACACAACGTCTGCTTTTCCTAAACTTTCTTCCCCAAACTGGGTCGCAGAGCTGTTTTTAAATGGGTCGACAATAGTCAGAGCAAAATACACACAATAATATGAAATGAATTATTATGTTCCTAAATAAAATAGATGATGAATATACCTCTGACAGTTTAGAAATGCTGACCTCGACAAAGTCGTGTGTAAAAGATCTAACGAGTCAAAAACTAAAAGGATATAAAGGACAAATACATGAAAAACATAAAACAGTAATGAGTCTAGAACACAAGGCATGAGAAGATGAAACGAAATGATAAAAGGGTGGATGGGTGTCCATTACATTTAAGTACCAACCATAATAACTGTCTGGAGATGATGCATGATGACTCATACAATCACCACCAAAACCATCCATTCAACAAGAGCCAAAAACATAACACATCATACACAGAATAGAATCCAATTCCCTGAAAGGTCTATTCATTGTATATACTGAATTATATCTTTGTGTATGATTCTATGTTACTGTGTTACTGCTGTATGATTAGTATATTAGTGTTCCTGAAACCTTGTTTTTAACCCACAAAGTTCTAAACAGCCACAGATATATACATGTGCATATATTTTAGAACTGTTAAACCACTAATTCTATCAATACACTTAAAGAAATAAGTTAAAGTGTAGTTTGTCTCTTTTCTTGGTCATCAGATATGATCTATTTGGACGTTCAGATGCTCCACAGTGAACATGGAAACACTATCATCTTCTACAACATCAATTCACCAATAAAACCTGTCTACTTTGACAAATGACAGTGGTTGTAGATGATTGGGTTTATGTTTAGTTAATGATAGATTTTGCTGAAAAGTCACTTTTTCTTAAGTTTTCTCTATTTTGATGTAACATGTGAATTTATGCTGAGCTTTTGTGAACATCCACATGATTAGGAAATGAAATATAAAAAAATCGCTGATTTCCAATGAAACATAAAATTCAGAGGATAATATTATAGTAAATACTGAAAAATCACTTCAGTAAGAATAATGGAGAATAATATTCATTTGGAAGTTGCTAAAAATAGTTCTAGGTCTTTAATGTGTTTTTTTTTACCTTCATATAAAATATGCTACAACACTTTGTGCTCATACTGATACTTTCAGTGAGGGTATCTGTCTGTCTGTCTATCTATGTTATTTGTCTGTCTGTCCATGCATCTCTGTCTGTCCATCTGTCTGTCTTTCCATGTGTCTGTTCATTTGTCTGTCTGTCTGAGTCTGTCTATGTTATTGTCTGTCTGTCCATGTGTCTGTCCGCCTGTCCATCTGTCTGTCCGTATACTGTCCATCTGTCTGTCTGTCCATGTTTCTGTGCTTCTGTCCATCTGTCTGTGTTTGTTTGTCTATCTGTCTGTCTCTCTGTCCATGTGTCTGTCCATCTGTCTGTCTTTGTTTGTCCATCTGACTGTCTTTCCATCTGTCTCCCTGTTTGTCCATCTGTCTGTCTGTCCGTCCGTCTGCATTTGTCTCTCTGTCCATCTGTCTCTGTCTGTCCATCTGTCTGTCTGTGTCCATCTGTCTGTCTGTCTGTCTGTAACCCCATCCAGCTGCAGTTGCCTGTGACATCACTAGGTGACGCGTGCGGAATAACTGAAGGTCATCTACGTGGAACCAGAGCTCTTTAAAAACCGTCTTTTCTCAAACGAAGCCCCGTCGTCGCCGTCACAACCACACTCATCCCACGCGTTAAACCTTACGCCAGAATAACGGACCCCCTGCTTGTACGCAGCTGCAATGTCATTGAGCACGAGGACACGGCACGAGAGCGCAGCTGCTGCATGTGCTCCCCGGTGTGATGGTGATGGTGATGGTGCTGATGCTGAGTGAGCTGGAGTCAGGGAGGGGGAGGGCCGGCAGAGGGGAGCCCCCCCCTCAACTTCCTCTGAGAGAAATCACCCCTCTGCAGGCATGCACGTCCCCTGCATTATTCACATCCTCCCCCAGAGCGTGAATTATTAAGTTAAAGTGCGTCGGTGCCTCACCCGGTCACAGGCGGTAGTTTCGTCCGCTTGTCTAAATTTCCGCTGCTCTCCCCACGTCCGGAGTCCGGTTTCGCAGACTCCCTTCAGGTAGTCGGCTCCCAGTGACAGCTTGGCCGATGACGACGCCACGGCCCCGAGGAAACCCGCCAGCAGTGCATAGAAAACTCCGGGGAACATGTTGGAGACAGCCGAGGCTCATCACTGTCTAGTCCATCCGAACTGCCCCTCCGCCGGTCCGGGTCCGGGTCCAGCCGTCAGCACGGTCTGTCTGTGGCATGGAGCACGTTTCACTGCACTTTCTGCTCACATCCGTCCGGTGGCACTCAAACTACGTCGGATCGACCCGGAGCGGCGTAGGGGTTGGACTAAACGCTCCCGGGGAATTCTGGGAACAGTAGTTCAGTGTAGTGGATGCTACTGCCTCCCTCTCTTCATATTGTCATTATTCAGAACAGCAGCAGCATACCAGGGGAGCATTAAAAAAAAGAGAGAGAAAATAGCCCAAGTTGCACTTTTAACACTTCACCTTTGAAAAGGAACACATTTGATATTTATTTTGTATTGTAATTTTAATTAATATATCTAACATTTGTTTGTGCTATTTTAATGCGTCATTACTTATATTTATGTACCTTTGTGGGCTATTTCTTTTATTCTGCAATGAAACAAAATAAATAAAATGACTATGGTCACCTTGTGATCATCAGGGCATCATTGTTGTCATCATGACATCATTGTCATGACATCATGGTTGTCGTAATGACGATATCGTTACAATTGACGTCATCATGACACAGTAGACTCTGCTATGATATTATCACAATGATGTTGTTGACATGACATGACATGACATGGTCATGGCTGTGACGTTGCAGAGGCAGTGATGTCATTGTTGTTGCTGTTGTGTCGTTTCCATGTCAATGACCAGAAACAACGGCACTTCACAGTGATGTCATGTGATCATTGAGAGGTATTGCTGTTGCCATGATGCCTGTGCAGTCACCATGACGATGTTGTAATGATGTTACTGTCATGACATTGTCATGATGTTGTTATCACATCGTCATCATTCTACATTTACTGTAATATTGCAAAATACTGCAATAACCCA
Source organism: Ostorhinchus cyanosoma (assembly GCA_029814465.1). Classification (NCBI taxonomy): domain Eukaryota; kingdom Metazoa; phylum Chordata; class Actinopteri; order Kurtiformes; family Apogonidae; genus Ostorhinchus; species Ostorhinchus cyanosoma. The sequence continues at coordinate 33,544,529 of JAPTYQ010000003.1, forward strand.
ATCACTGAGGGGATCCTGTTTGAATTAGATTTTTGTCCAGTTCTTTGTATTTAATGTTTTCATCCTGCCATTGTATCATACTACTGTGTATTATATGTATATTAATGTCCTCAGTCAGGTGTGTACAAAACATCAGAGGTTGATGATAATGTGCAATAAGATCATTCAAGATGCTCCCTGCAGTAACCTGACCGACACCAGACTCCACATGGTTCACACATGTTCAGGATGTGAATATTTCACTGATATATGTAAAACAAACCTCTGTCTCTACCCTTTATCTTTATTCTAATGCTCTACAATAAAATGGTCCTTATCATAGCTTATTCATGAAAACAGTACACTCTTTGTTTTTGATATTACATATCTAGTTGGACTCACAATGCATGACACATTCCCACTCTCCAGTTCCCTTCTCAATGTGTCTTTTATTTCACATAATACACATGCTGGACCAGGACCTTTGAGGAAACGAGTAAGAGCACCATTTCTGTCCCAAATTTCAGGTACAAGGGTAACGGACTGGGGTTAAACTGATGCCTATTGTTGTGTGACATGTACATCCTGCGTGAAGTGTTGAACTGAATTGCTTTGCTGTGATTGCAGAGTGGAATTGACTTGGCCTTTCTCCAGACATCCTCCCACTCTCCTTCCACAGCTGTGACAGACAGCTCCTTCTCCCACTTGCCCTCACACTTACGAGTCAACGGAGATGGTTGCATTTGTGGAATTGCTTCTGTCGATGCGTCAGTATTCATGTATGTACTGTAAGTATGTATTTCTGTTTAAGATCCCTGTTTGTGCACAGCAGCAGGTATTCTTCCTGAGCTCTACACAGTTTATATGGTAACAATATAAACATAATGATTTTGGTTATCACAATACATATCATGTGTCAAAATGTCCATCTACAACAAAACAAAACAAAACACAAGTATACAAACACTCAAAGCATTAAGAAGATAAATAAATTAAATCCATCACAATTATTATAATTGATATCACCTAGAATGAGGACAATAATAATTTTGGAGCATAATATACAGGACATGACACTAAAAAAATGTGGTTTTGTGCTTTTGAAAATGTAGACATTTTCAAGCAGCAATTGTTAACCAGACATTTGTACAGTTCCTGAAGGACATGTAAACTGTGTGCTTGCCTCTTGCTGTATTTGTGGACTTATGGTGGGGTGCGATGTAAAAGCAAGAAATAGTATCAGACTGTGTTTATAGTAAAGTACTGCATATATTTGGATGAAAATTATTTTGTTCTACTTTGCATTTGTTATCACAAAAAATGTTTGCTATAACAGTGCAACAGCACAACAGAAAAGAGAAACAGTAAGGACCAGTTGAATTATTGACACAGTTTTTCAAAACCTAAATTTACACGTCTTAGGTTGATAGCAGAATTTGTAATTTGCATAAACAAATTTGAAAAGGTTAATGTGATGTACTGCATTTCTCACAGATACACAAAAAACAAGTCATGGATGGAGGTTGCAAATTGGGAAAGCAACAAAACCAACAAAAACCATGAAAAGGAGTTAAACCAATAAAGGGCCTTTTTAGGGGTTCTAAAAGGAGACTGAAAATACAATTTACAATCAGCCACCGAGTCTATCACTGAGATACTGTAGATCAAAGCAAAAGATGGGCCTTAAACAGGATTTAAAATGGGAGTCAGTGGTCAGGATGGGTGGGTGGGGCAATCTGAGGTGGGAGGGATCATCTCCTTTTAAAGCCTTCCAATGACCAATTACAGCCAGGTGAGGAGAAACATGTGAGGTGCACCTGATGACCACTAACGACCTGTGGACTCGACCCAACCCAGAAAGAGAACAACTGTGGGATCTGTGGCTGGAACAAATGACCCTCTGTGGCGCTGCGCTCTCATTGGCTGTTGTTCTGGGTAACTGCGCTCTCACTGGTGGCCGTTCTGTGATGCTTCGCTCTCAGTGGCTGATGTTCTGGGACGTTGCGCTAACCATTTAAAAATGACCCATTTCATTCTAAATGGACAAATTCAGCTGGTTTTCACATTGATGGTAATAATCATGTGTAAATGTACTCAAGTATGTTGTGTGGGTTTTTTTTAAACTATACTAAATGTCCTTCAAGTTCTTTTAACGTCTCAGTTTTTATTATATCATAACTCATGGTTAAGAGATGTTAAACTACATTAAGTGTTTTCTTTGTGCATATGACAAGTAGAAGTGTGGTAAAATACCAACTCGAGTGTTGATTCTCATATACCCTATTAACGCTATTAATTTTTATAATAGCAATAACAATTGGCAACAATGAGTAACAACAACAGTAATAATAAAAAATCCTTGTGCACTATTGAAACAGGGTTGGCTTTAATTACAATAAAACCTTAGAACATTGTATGCTTGCACTAATATTCCAGGAAAATTGAATAGCATGGATAGAAATGTATCCACCTTGAATAACTAAAGTACTACTGAGATGCAAAAGAGTCTTTTTAATGTAATAAAGTTTTTTTTTATTGAAATGATAGTGAGATAATTAATGAAAGGCAGGGCATTGAAAACCCATCATACCATCCTCCCTTATATTGTGTCCTATTAATGCTGGAGGACAGTCAATGCTAATGTAATGTCCTTGAGTGCAGGTGGAGAACATCAACCCAGGCGGAGAATGACTGCACTTGAGCCAGACTGAACCACAGGACAGGCCTGGGTTCCCTCCAGCATACTGATGAGCTGCATTAGAAAGGCTCATTACATTATATCACAACGCCTAGCACCGGAGTGGATGGATGGTGTGTATGTGTGCGGATCACACACTTACATACATGTAGACCCGCTCACACTTATATGATCCACATTTCAGTGACCTTTACAGAGATGGACCTGTCAGATAGGTGTGATCAGTCTCCTAATTGGCAAAAAGAAGTGTCATTGTTCTAAATGCATGGGCCTGTAATTGCTACATTATTCAGAGCATTGTATTAAGAAGAGGCTCATCAATTTTGGCTGTTGGAATCGTAATTATGAAAAAAAAAAACACAAAAAAAACCCCATAGACTTGATTACTTAATTTATTTTTTACTGATTGTCAGGCAGAGACAAACAAATCCAAAAGACAATGAATTGTTTCCATTATGCTTCCAAGACAAACCAGATGCCCAACATAAAAAACAAAAAAAACCCCAACAATCATAACTTATTCAAAACCGTTAAGAAAAATACCCTCACCAAAACCTGGGTAGATACAACAGCAGTTCTGAAAATTACAGTTTGAATCAGTTTTATAAAGGAGTTCAGTGACTTTACAGAAAATTGATTTGACAACATATTTCAACTATATGGATAAAAGTACACAGGCACATAGATATGCAATGATATGATAAATGTTTTTATTTAATTTTTAGAGTTAATTTTGTTTATGTTATCTTAAAAAAAAATCCTTCAAAGTTTGTTTTCATATAATTTTAATGAATGTTGAGTTGTTATTATTATCATGACATGGTCTACCTTTACAGTACATGTCTTATAAATAAATTTCTTAACTTGAATCAAATTTCTTTCTTTCTTTCTGAAAAGTCTACCATTAACCCATGAAGACCTGGTGCTATTTTAATGGACGTTCCAAAATAGTTTTGTTTTTGTTTTTCTATTTTTTAACTTTTCTTAAGTGATTTATCACTATTTATTATGACGTTACCCTTTGTATTTTGCATATTTTTCAGTGAACATCATGTATTTTGATATGTTTAATTTACTGATCATGTGGATGTTCATAGAAGTTCAGATAAAAAAAATGATTAATTGTTTTCACCTTTATCATGATAACAACTGATAACATAAAATTTCAGATCAGTAGAAATAAGAAGCCCCATAAGCTGGAGGTGTGAATTGTGTACTGATATTTTTCCCCTAATATAGTCTATGTTTATAGAACAAAAAAAAAAGTTTATCAGTTTAATGCAGCTTTAGGTAATCTGCTTAACATTTTGCAACAGGAAACTGCTCTAACATTATAAAAGTGTAAAAAGGAGGGTACTTCTGGGTGTCCTCTGCATTTAAAGGACTTTATATTAATGCTCACTCTCCCAATAATTAGGCTAAGTATGGACACAAACTGAAATCAAATGCTGCTACTGTAATGTACTGTAACTGTAAATATCAAAAAGTGACCGTTGGAGAGGTCGACAGAATCCAAATTAGGCAGAAGAGCAATAAACCAGTTTTATTGCTCTGTTTTGGCTCCTTATGAGAAAATGAAACGTCACATCACCGAGCTGAATGCAGGCCCAGGTTTGTTTTCCGGCCAGTAGATGTCTCTAATGAGCTTTAAAGAAATACAGGCACTGCATCCTGAGGTGATCTGGAGGCTGAGTACATTTATTCTACAGTTTGTAGAGACTGAGTTGAGGCAATTAGCTTGAAACACAAGCTGCTTTGACTGCTGATAATATGAAAAGACACAGTACAACAACTCCATTTTGCCCTCCCATCTTGACTTTTGCGAGCAACGAAATCTTAATTAGTCAATAAAGTTGTTATATGCTGCTTTGTCAGGGTAACTATTAAGGATTTTAACTACAATGGGAATCATAAAGTAGAATCCGAGGCACAAAAACAGACAAAATGGAGGGAATAAAACCTGATGGATGTGCTCATGTGTGTGAGTTAGAGTCCAATAACGGTGCCTATGAAATCATCTCCGTCCCAGTGTCCTCGGTTCTGATCACACTGACATGAGCTTCTGGGCACTAACCGTCCTCAACCCGTCATATTTTGACACCGTCATCATCCTGCACTACCTGCTTAACAGGGAAATTCTCACATCAAGAGCAGCCATTAGTTTCCTTTTGCTCAGAGATTTGAGCCCGAAGCTCCTCCTGACAAACACAAATGTCAAGTTATGGCACTAATTGGGGTCTTTGTGCTCCTCCTCAACTGGGCGATAATTGAGCCCAGGAGAACTTGGTGACACTTTTCCACAAGGTCTACCTTCACCTGTCCATGTCTCTGTCCAACCATTGCAGGTTTGGTCCTGAAGGGGATTTAAAAAGGAAAAGTCTTTGCAAAAGTCAAGTTTTTTTTTTTTTTTCAGATTCACTTTATCATCCCACAATGAAGGGATATATCTGCCTCGGGCTTCTACCTGGGCTGCATCCACACAAACCCACTTAGAAGACATTCAACACATAAAATAGAGGACATAGAAGGACGAATGACAAAATATATGGAGGAGATAATGACTGTAATTGTTAAAAAAAAAAAATAGAATCCTTAACCCTTTATTGGCCAAGTGATTATTTTTGGTAATTTTCACCGGCATTACAAGACAGTGACAGCAACAGTTACAGTGAGTCATCAATAATGTCAGTTCCAATGTGGTCTACAGGGTCTGGAAGGTCCACCTCTGCATGAACAGTGAATGTACCTGCTTAGTTAGGTACCATTAGTGACGGTGTTCTCCAGACTGGCCTTGATCTCCAGACCAAGTTTTTGTGGTCTCGGTCTCGTCTTGGTCTCGGACATATAGCGGTCTCAGTGGGGTTTGGATAAAACCTGCATCATCACAGAATAGTGTCATTATTTATTGCGCTCCCTCTTCAAATGCAACCAGTCAAATGCATCTACTTTAAAAACACGATCCAGACTTAATATGAACATCTTCCTCATACCTCCCATTTCTTTCCCTTGATGAGTTCTGGTCATCGGAATAGGAGAGCTGGGAGTGTTATTTTCCATCAGGTCTGGAGGGGGTTTTACATAATATAGGCCTAGTGCGTGACTATGACAAACCTGAGTGATTTAACATGAGACATAAGGACAATATAATAGAAAAACTAACATGAAGTAGATTTAACTTGTCCTGACAGTTAACCAGGGATATAAACTCGAATCATAGCGACTCAGACTCAAGTCAACTTGAGTTGCCAATTTGATGACTTGCGACTCGACTCGGTATGTAGGCAATCACTCGAGACTCGACTCGAGAGACAGTGACTCGGACAAGTTGTGGGTATTTTTAAATGCACGTTTTAGTTTTTCACATGGAAATCATACTACTAGCAATTATGATTAGAGTGTCCATTGTATGCAAGGCGCGCACTGCAACAGATGCAACATTCCAGGCTTCGGTTTTAGTGACTGACTGAAGTGGGAGCCACGCACTGATGATCAGTGGATAACTAATCATGGCAGATGCACATTCGTAAACGCCCAGGATAGCTCAGTTTGGCTATAAGAATTACCACTGTGATGGGAAGAAACGGTCTGCTCAATGCAAGGTTTGTTTGAGCACCGTTAGTGACCAGGAGGGCACACATCAAACTGTGTGCGTCACTTGAAGACTCATGC
>JAPTYQ010000003.1:33572298-33582880 GCA_029814465.1 Ostorhinchus cyanosoma
TGTGTGTGTGTGTGTGTGTGTGTGTGTGTGTGTGTGTGTGTGTGTGTGTGTGTGTGTGTGTGTGTGTGTGTGATCCTGAGGGTTTCTCTGGCTCTGAACCAAAGGACAGTTGGGTAATTGGCTAAAGCAGAGTAATATGAACTGAGTATTTCATTATGGGATGTGGGTAGACTGTAGGGCTTCATGCTTTGCCGCTGAGCAAAGGTGAAGAGCAGCGGGAATTTAATCATGTCTGAATGCTTAGATGGTAAATTAAGCTGTTTATCATTCGACGTCTCTGAAACAGTCGCCCGTGAAAGAGCCTCGGCTTTAAAGTAGCCAAATAATATTCCTCACACAGTCTGGAAATAATTAAAACGCAACTGTTTGCGGTGTTTTTGGTGGAGAAATCTGTCCTTGTGTTTGATTTGTCGAAACCTGCCGGAGCGTTATCTAACAACGTCTGCATTTTCGTGGGTTTCCTGTGGATCTGGGCGGTTACAGTTCCTGACTGTTTCTTGGCGTTTCTGTCGGTGGTTTTTTTGGACGCTTTGTTTCTCTTTGAACAACTATCAAAACTGCTGTGAAATGCTATATTTACCTGGTGTTTTGTTGTTTTTTTGTTTTTGCATTTTTGAGCATTCAGTGAGCATTACATTTGAGGATTTTAATGAATGCTATCTCCAGCAAAGCGTAAGAGAATATTATTTATCTCCAAATTTAAAAAAGTCACTTGAAACAGTCATTAAAGGAGTTGCTTTTTTCCTGAATACATTTACAATTAAAATCTATCTAATTGATAGTCTGCATAACTTATAATAGAATATATTTCAGCAATAACTACATACCAACAAAGGTAATAGAAGTAACACATGCAAACATAATAAACAAAGACGAGCACAAACCAACAAAAATAATAAAGAGCCAAAAGCCAAATCAGATTTTTTGTCCATATGTGACCTGTATCCGATCTGTTAAAGTCAGTTTGAACACACTAATCCATTTTTCTTTTCAAATCTGACTCAGGCCCCTTTCATATACGTATGGTCCTAAATTATATACATATCCCATATTTTACAATGCGACTTCAATCTGAACGGCCAGGTCGCATTTATCCGACCGTTACATCATTGAAATGCGACGAACGTCTGAATTCTATGTCCCAGGAGAAGGAGCGGCAGGAAAAATATATGTACTTCTGCAAAAACAGTGCGTGCCTGCGTGGTCACATGTTATGTCTGGACCTCTTTTGTGCATGCGGGTCACTTCAGGGTCGCATTCTATCCTCAATACTGATAGAAGTCGTATTTAATGTGTAAAATGAACGAGCGCACACAAAAAAATCAGATTTCACCCAAAAATCTGTATCGTGCATTAAGACCCGCCGTGTGAAGGTAGTCTTAGTCTGTGACATGAAAGCCTTTAATTATTATTAAAATGCGCACTCTGCTTTTGTCTTTTGTCCCCTCTGCACTGCTGCAAAACTCAATAAAAGCCATTAAAAGACCATTATGTTAAACATATAGTCTTGCTGCTTTATTGAGAATAATCATAGGGCTGAAACTTCATACTGCCATTTTGATTAGGATACACTGGTGGTTGTAATTACTGAACCACTCTTTCACCCCTTCTGGTCCCTGTCATCCTGTCCATTTCTATGAAATATAGGGTTGGAGTGCCCTGCTCGTAATATCTCCCACTGCTTTAATCAAATCTAACTGCTCTGAAAGCTGTTAGAGGCATTAATCCTGAGACTTACCATTATCATAACTAATACCAATATTTCACAAAGCTGTAATTAAAATGGATGTAATTAGATGATGATGGGCCTCGTCTCTCTCTCTCAGTACTACTCGGACACTGTTTAACTTCTCTCCAGAACCGATAGTGACATTTAAGTAGCTAATCAACTCAGTGGCCAGAATGAAGGGAAGTCATTATTTGTTTGAGATTAAAATAGATGCGTAATGCGTCAACATTTGCAGGTTTCTGGATTCTGATTGTTATTTCTAACAGACTTTTCATTTCAAATGTTTCATTGACTAGGACTCTGCTGACTTTTTTTTAAAAAAATAGAAATGATTAAATAATAAATCAGATTATTTCCAAATTAATCAAATAACTCCTAGTTTGTTTGTTTTTTTGCCAAACTATCATAAACTGTTTATAATTAGTGGGTAGAGGAACCCTGACGTCACCTTTTTGTTTCTGATCTGCTGTTTTGAAGTTAGTAGTTTGCATATTTTTGGCTTTTTGGAGCCAAAAGTGACTATATTTGAACAAAAGGGGTGGGGCTAAGGGAGGCCAAGGGTTCAGAGGTGAGTTAATGCTAAGTGCTCAATCACTGAGGTGGTAAATTTCTTAAAGCTCTGTGTAACGATATCATTTGAAGCTTTCGTTGGTGAAAGTTATTATTAGTATCAACTGCAGCCCAGCTGTCTGTCAGTGGAAGAAAGGTTTATTCAACAAACTAAATCTCTTAAACTGGAAAGAAGAAGCCTCCTTTTCAAGCCCCTGTGTTGAGTCACATAGAAGAGCAGCAGAGTCACATCTGACTGAATCTGAACAGGGATAGATTTAATTCTCCAATCTGACAGAAAAAACCTTTTAGAAACTAAACCCTTCTGTCATCACATACAGAGAAGTGGCCATAATTCTGGATCCCTCTCAGAATGTCTGAATTATAGTATGCTAAAATATGATTCAGGAATTCATCAGTTTAGTATTTTTTTTAGTTCTTTTTTTTTTTGTTATTATTTGTAAATTTTTTCCCAAAAAAACAAACAAATGAACAAAGAAAAAAACACAGCAGCTTCAATGGATCATGGCATTTTTCAACCATAACAAAAAGGATGTTCATATATATTTAATGATTTTGTGGTTAGTTTTAGGTAAGAATAGCTCTAAAGGTGCCATTTAGTGCAGAAGAAGTCTGCAAAGATGTGATTTAAGATGACAAAACACAATTTATTTAGTAATATTGAATGCAAACTGGAGCGTTTTATAGCCTAAACATGATAATGGACAAATTTGATACAGAAATGTTTTGCAAACATCCAGAAAAATCCCACTGGGCCTAATCATAGTGACTTTATTCCCTAAATCTGAAAACTTGAAGGCGTGTCGGATGGAAACTCCAGGTGGTTGAATCCTGGATCCACCATCCACCTCATCCTCCTCCTGCCCAATAACGTCAACGCACAAAGCTGCCAAATCCTTCAATGACACATTAGATTGTGATTCCATCCGTCTGTTGTGCAGACACATACAATGACAACATTATTGTTGACAGATGATGTAGAGATGATACTATCTGTGTTTTCCACAAACATTCACAACCTTTTTTCTGTCTTTTTTCTTTTTTTTTTTTTGGTGAGTTGCTTGAGCACACAGAGCAGGATAGTCATCTATTGTGGCTCATTGTACTTGCACAGACGGACCATCTTCTCATTCTCCGTTTCCAGGGCAAACTGTGAGCATTCATCAAATGAATAGGACTGTCAGCATATCTGCTCCAAGTCTGAGGCTCTTCTGACAAAAACAGCTTTGAATTTTTCATCAGTAGTATTCTCCCTGAAGGAGTACTTCAAGTCCTGGTCTTAGGTAAGCGTATATGGCTTACGTCACCACATAAACAGGTGCATATTAGCATAGCTGAGCTCAATACAGGCATCTAATTATATTTAATCACAGCCGGGCTTGTGCACATCACCGAGAAAATAACTGATTTAGACGCAGACTCACTCTCGGGGTAAGTGGCTCTTTCTGAGTGAGTGATTTCTGTGGCTGATGACAAAAAAAAAAAACCTTGTTAAGGGTTTCTTCTTGCCGACAGACAGATTGGTACAGGTGTTTCTGTGAATACTCTTTTCTCCTTGGAGAGGTGAGCAGCCCCTCCCAGTGGGAGAACTCGTCTCTAGTGCTGCACATGTCAAGAGATTCTGTGAAAGTCTCATTTTTCTGGAGCCACCTCTTCACTTTAAACAGCGGCTCTGGGGCTTGTTGTAGATGTCGGCAGTGTAAATGACTGACGGGTGCAAATTGAATCCTCCCTACACTGAAATTACTTCTAACACTGTGGAAAAGACACTGCTCTCATAGGATTTTTTTCTCATGACCTCTGTGGTGTTTCAGCTCCTGATTGTTCCCGACTGTCGTTAAAGCTTTTCTTCACATTTAAGTGATGGTCTGTAAATAAGTCTGTGGGTGTTTTCTTCAGTTCTTTTCACTCAGTGGTGTGAGTTAATGTGCATATTCAGGCTGCAAAGACTTAAGGTGTCCTTCTCCTGTTTTTATATTTGGCAGAGCTTTCCCTGAGCTCTTAAATAGCTCTTTGGGTGCAGCCTGCTTTTATGCTAACGGTCTGTTTGTGACTGAGTGTGCCAAATAAACACCAGATAAGTCCCAGCAGAACCAAAGAGAAAAATCAAAAGCAGCTGTTTTGTTTTTTTTAAATGAATGAATGGGATTGTTGCTCCATTTGCTTTAACAGTTAACAATTCTGGAAAAAACAGTTACATAAAATCCATCTGAGTCACTGCAGGTGTTTTGTATCTAACATGCACAGATGTAAAAGTTTCTTTATTTAATCATTGTACTCAGATAAAGAATATGACTACTATGATGGAACTGTTGTTGCTGTTGTTGAACTGTAGTTGTGCATTTATGTCTTATTTCTTTGGTTATAGTTATACAGAAAAAAGCCTCAGAAAACATCACAGCATATATTGAGCTAGAATGATGGAAAGTGTTGGCATAAAGGTACAGGTGTGTAGAATTTTCTAAGCGTTCTTTCCAATAATCAATCTAATTATTGATTTAAAATGGAATAAAATAGTGTCCGATAAGTCAAAAGATCAATTTGTTCGATTACATTTAACCTGGAAAAACCCGTTTAAATAAACATAGCACGGGTCCAGTTCTGGGCGCTGCCATGATCTCTGCCGACACACAAATGCCAGGCTAGTCTTCCTGGGCTCCTCCAAAAAAAAAAAAAAAAAGAAAGGAAAGGAAATAAATAAATGAATAATAATAATATTTTTTAAAAAAGAAACAAAAATGTTCAGGATGCATAATCTCAGTATACAGATCCAGTTACTGCAAAAAGAAAGGAGGAAAAAAAAACTAAATAAAAAAAAAAACAAAACAAACATTTCCAAGTAATTGTGGGGAGGAATGACCTGCGAGTGCTTCTTCTTGCACTGTGGATGTAAAAGTCTGGAGCTGAAGGAGCTCCTCAGGGTGGGGGGGGTTGTCCATGACATAAGAGAAATGTAAGAGAACGTCACTGCATGAGGCCATTGTTTAGAAAAGTGTAAAACTAAATGAACAAAAGAAACTTGTTTTGTGCAACGTGGAAAAAACTGCGTACATTATTGTGTCGTGGTTGAATTTATTAACTGATTTAAGACCTTTTGACTTTACAAATCAGATGTAACTGATCCATTTTGAGCTTCTTCATGTATTTTTGTTTAAAACAGAAATGCAAAGAGCTGCGAACTCATAACTATATATAATAATAATCTGAGAGTAGGTGCATTGTCAACCTGAAAACCTTCTGTACAGTTGCTGCTCCTGCCAGAGTTCAACTTTATCGAACCTGCGAATTGATAAATTAAAAGTCAGTGAAATGTGATCAGAATGAGGATATTATTTGCAGTGCGTCCTGTGGAGGGTCAGTACATACAGACCGTCAGCGTCTCCTTCAGGAAGATGAAACTCACTCTGTTTGTCAGCAGGTCACAGCTTCATTCAGCTGTTTGCTGGACGGAGTCTCTGCCAGGGGCTAAAACCGCCGGCATGCCGCTCATCACGCCTCCTATTTTAGTTTCAAATTGGCCAAATTAATTGCTGCATTTCTTGAATACTGATCATTGAATTTAGCACAGAGCAGAAAGTGAAGAGGCTCAGATGTTCCCTCAGGCTGTTGCTGAAAAGGTAACAGGATCAAACGGACAGGAGTATAGTTGGCAACGTGATTAATCATTTGCTGCCAAATGATTAATCTTCTTGCCAACTATGTTTCATCCAGGAACAGAGTGTATTCATAGAAGTCCAGGAAGTCGCCGTCATACTGATCTTTCTTAGTTTTTAAAGGTTCAGTCACAAACAGATCACATGTTCTGATGTTAACCCTTTAAACCCTGAGACATTATTTCAGGTAAACGTGCTCCTGTGAATTTGCGTCTGTTTCAGTGTCATAAAAGCTTCTGAGAAGAATCGAGAAGCATCGAAGAAGAGATTTAGGATGTTGAACATGAACTGTGAACTGGAACACACTGAATGACAGGTATTAGAATTTTTTGGCCCAGTCGTTTTTGTTTTAGGGCTTTTTTTTCTAAATCAGTCCAGCTGCTTTTTGGCATCTGGTTGAACTCCAAAAAGCTGTTTTGCAGTCAAAAATCGGTAATACCATAGTAAAAAAAAAAAAAAAAGAAAAAAAAGTACAAAACAACCCTGTGTCTTACTTTTGTAGCAGCAGAGGGTGCACTGAGCATGCTCAGATGTCTATGGAAAGCACAAGGTCCATTCTATTAACGCATTTGAAACTTTTCCTATTGAGCAAACAGTTGAAATTTTATGAATATTTAAAATAAATCATACATTTAGAACAGTCACTGCAGACACGTCAGGGGTTAAAGGGTTAAAGGAATGATATTTATCTTTTTGAAATGAAATTACACGTTTTAAAAACAGTTCCCTGTGGTCTACATAAACTGTAAATGCTTTGCTTGGGTCTGAATTCTTCGTTAATTCAAGTCCACAGGTCCATCTTAAACCCTATTTCTGTGTAATGACACCAAAAAGGTCATTTTGAGCGCTGGCCCTTTAAATGCACATAGCCCCGCCCCCTCCAGGCTATTGACTGTCCGTTCTGTCCCATTCAACCGCTTTTGTTCATTAATACAACCAACAACTGAACATTTTAGGTCATCAACTCCAAGTTAGGACATATTTTCAGTTTTTACTCCAACCGCTGCTGCTGATAAACAATTATTTCGTACTCGGAGAAATGTTCGTCAGAAGTCCTGACCTTATATGTGCAAATATCATGACGTAACTCGCTATAAAACCTAACAAATTAAGCAGGAATTCAAACAGGTTGTAGAAATCCACTCCATTTTTTCTGGAATGAATATAAAGACAGCTTTGCAGAACCTGGAGGGTTCAAATATAAACTTTATGAACTATTAGGGTCCAAATACACAAATAAATGAACCAAAGAATAATAAAAGTGAGTTTAGCAAAATATAACTCCTTTAATGGGAAAATTAGCTCCTTATATGGTGTATCCTTGTTGATACATTTGCAGATAAGAAGATGTTACTCAAATGTTCTTGGGATAAAAGGAACTTAAATGTATGATTCTCTAAGGATTATGGGAAGTGTAGTGGTATATGGCCTAAATAGCAGGTTGCAGAACGTCCCAGGGCACCGTCTGACTGGTGAGACTGTAAATATAAGCATGACTGCCTGACCGTGTTCAGGGCTCAGTTAAATTCAATTCAGCTCAGTTTTTATTTATAAACTGCCGGCTGAGTGCATCATGGGAGGCCCTTCAGCGGTCTACAACGATGCAGCAAAACATCTACTACTAGATGTTGTTTATCTTAACATAGTAAGGTCAAGACCTTTCCAAAATTATTCCAAAAAAATTCAATAAATCCCCCTCAGTAAGCACTTCGCGACTGTGGGAAGTAAAAACTGCCTTTAACGGAAGAAACCTCAGACAGAAGCAGATTCAGAGTGGGCGGCCATCTGCCTCAGCCGGTCGGGGTGAAAATCCGACAGAAAGGACGAGCAGAGATAAGACGAACAAACCCAGGACACAGAGAAACCAACACAAACATACAAAGAAGAAGTCGAGCGGTGATGGATCTGAACAATAATTTGGAGCAGGAAAAAGCTGATGAATTCTCTGATATGACCGCTGAGCCTGTTTACATGCACACTGATACACAGATCATTATTCAGTTTCTGCAGTTATCAGATTATTCCAGTGACCATGTAAACAGGATAATCTGATATGATTTATGGGATAACAGCAGTAATCTGATTAGGAGAAATAGGATTAACACTTAACACACCTGGATTTGTCTTCAGTACTCCGGTGTATTCCTGCGTGTATACTGTACAGGTTAAGTTGATTTATTTTGTTCTTTTGCGGAAACACAAGTAAGATTGTAGAAAACGGAAGCTACGCAGTCAAACGTGGCAGAAGACGAGAACAGGAAGTTTGAGTCTATTATCATTATGTACGTACGCACTCGGAAATAATTTTGATAATGGACTGGAGCGTCTAAAGCAGGGGTTTTGCATGTAAACACATCAGATCTGATTATTACAATTATCTGATTATTCCCAGTTATCTGATTTTTTTTATATATATATGGTCTCACTGTCTCTTCTCCTAAAAAATTCAGACTCTACAAATGCATTAACCATATCTGAAATAAAACCTTTTACTTTATTAGAAACCTGATTACTGTTGAGTTGAATATCAGGTAATAAATAAATATCTAAATACAAACATTTGATTAAGTGAATATCACCCTCGAATTAATTCATCAATATGTGAAACTGAATAATAAACTATTTACAGAAAAAAAATGATTAGACCACCCTTGTTTACTTCCATTTCTTGTTCATTTTAAAGGTACATTTGTTTGGACAAATATAATAATAGCAACAAAAATAGCTCATAGTAGTTTGATTTCAGAGCTGATATTTATCCATTTAACATGTTTTCTTGATAAAAATCAAAATCACTTCAGTTTTTACATAAATATTAAATTCATTGTATTGACAAAAACAGTGCTTTTATTCATTCCATGTTTTCTTTTCTGTCTGTTTTCGTCACATGATACACACAGGAGTTAGGACTGAATTGCATAAACTATTGTTTTTGATGACTTTTGATGGTCTAATAATTTTTTTCTGTGACTATACAAGTAAAAATTAATGTGTTAGCACCAGGGAGCAGTTACCTGTATGTACCACACTGGACCCATGAATGCAAAAAAATACAAAAAACAATCATACTGCATAAAATCTGAAACTCACTGTTTAAAAAACTTCTATATTACAGTAAAAACTCAATCGGTTAAAATCATACTTATAATACATCTTATCTTATAATCCTCATGTGCTGCATTGACTGATAGTTTACATTACAGCTCTGTTAGCTTAGCTGTCTTAGCTTCACGCTGTAAAACCACAAATCATCTGTTTTCTGTACAGTTTGTGTCATCAGTGGTTGAACTAAAGGTCTGTTTGGAATCCAACAAACAGAACTATCACAGTTTAGTCTGAACCGTGAAACAACAAACGACAGCTTAGCAAAGACAATAACATTAATAATAACGTTATACCTTCGTCTGCCTCATAATTAAACTCACCTGTGTAGAAGAAACTCCAATCTTTTCATTTAGAGCTGTGTCCAGTGGAGAAAATAACAACAGTGGGTCTATTTCTTATCACTTTGTCATTTTCCTTCAGCCGGAAAGTTGTGTCTTTACAGCTCCCATCTCAACTTTCCGATGTTTTGGTTGTGACCCACTGGCTAATAGTGACTCATTACTCCCTCTAGTGGCTACATTTATTCACAGGGACAATGCAGGCTGTCGCTTTACATAAATTCATTCCTCTGAAGTTCTACTCCAAAGGATATAAACGACATAAATGCAGAAACGTCATTTATCATTTGACATTTGCCTTGTCATTTCATGTAATGTCTGGTTGATATTCTGTCAGTGATCTTGGCTTTTAAGAGATAGTATTTAATCTGAGTGAGTCTAATCTGGTTAAATAAATAAAGTATAAATCATCTAGATGAGCTCTGCCTCCCATTGGACTTTTGGAAACTCAAAGAACTACAAGTGAACCTGTCATTTAAGAACGTCGTCTTCCACTGGGCTTTTCATTTCTTGATAGTCTTTATATAAATTGTGGTCAGCAGTTTTCTAGCCTTGTGTTCCATTGTATTAAATTCTTTGTCTTTGTTTTTCCTATCGATCCCTCGGGCTCCTCCTGGCTTTTATTCCTGCCTGTAATAAATCCACTTATCCTGCCTGGCTCGTTTTTCTGTCGACTAGTTTCTGAACCATAACTGACATTGTCAACTTGTTGCACGTTGTATCCAAGATTTGACATTTGGAACGTCTGGAATGCAATCATCACTTTTAATTAACACACTGCTGTCAGTGAACCCTCGGTAGTTCTAAAAAACAACAGTAATTGGATGACAAAGCTTCAGCTGTACAACCGACAGCCAGTTCAGCTCTGGAGGATCTGTTCATTTGAGGGTTTTTGCCCAAAACTCCACTAGTTCTGGATACTATTACTACTACTACTACTACGATTATTACTACTACTACTACTACTATTACTACTACTATTACTACTATTATTATTACTACTACTACTACTACGATTACTACTACTACTACTACTACTACTACTACTACTACTACTACTATTATTATTACTACTACTACTACTACGATTACTACTACTACTACTACTACTACTACTACTATTACTACTATTATTATTACTACTACTACTACTACGATTACTACTACTACTACTACTACTACTACTA
>JAPTYQ010000003.1:33655317-33665442 GCA_029814465.1 Ostorhinchus cyanosoma
CTGAAAATGATGTAGTACAAATGCCAGGCCTGTATGTGGAGCATGAGCATCCAATGTTTCCTCCTGGTTGCTCCTCTGTGGTAGATCCGAGAGCATGTAGAGAATATTGATAGCTGTGGTTGTTTGTTGCCAATTGTAATGAAAGAGCAGCTGAAGATTTCCAATAAGCACAAGCACAACTCTGTAGTCTGCCGTTGTTGTTTTTGTTGTTGTGAAGTGGCATCTTCCTTCTGGGGTGAAAGGTCAGAGGTGGGGTTATGAGTTTTCTAATGTATCCACACTGGGACCTGGTTTCAAAAAGTTCCAGTACCAGGGGCTGAATATGCTGGTTTCATGTGGATGATAAAATCTCCGATAAAAAAAACTTTTGTGGATTCGACCAAAAACGGTTTTTGTATGAACAGGGGCTAAGATTTCTTCTTTATCTTGATGTTTAAAGCATCTACTGACAATACAAACCATATAGAAAACAGAACTGATTTGTAGTTTCACTGTGGCTGTTTTGCTGCCTACAGAGCTAAGCTAACAGAGCTAAGCTAACAGAGGTAAGCTAACCTAGCTGAAAACTGTAAGAGCTATTTTACCAGACTGAGTTTTTGTTTGTGGGAGATAAAAAAAAAGACAATACAAAGCTTTAGAAATTATTCATATGGTCTGTGGAGAAGTAGAGTTAATTTGTTGGCTTCGGTCGCCGTGGGTGCATTATGGGACGTGACTTATTCCTGCAGGTGATGGTTTGGAATATCAATACTACATAGAACCCTTTAAACCGAATAAAAACTCAAACTAAAAACTAATGGATGTAAAAACAACTTGAGTACACATAGAGCTACTTAACTGAAATCCAAAATTTGACAAGAGTAGGTCAAACTTAAATGATGAAAGTGAATGAAAACTACCGGACCTTTTTGGAGGTGTACTTCTGCTTGGACACGACGCTGCGCAGCTTGTGGTCCAGAGGCTCCCGGTTGTCCAGGTTCTTCACCTTATAAATCCTGACCAGCCAGTGCTCGGAGGTGAAGGCTTCCTCCAGGTGCTTGAACTTTATATCCTTGTTCCCGATCTCGGCGTTACGTGTCCTGTCGAAGCCGGGTGGCGTCCGGAAGTCCAACTAAGACACCAAAGGACAAAACAAAGCCTTACACCAAAAGAAGCCCCTTGACATTTGACTAATTAGCTCACAGTTAGCTCTGCCCTTTAGGTAGAATACCGCCTACATGTCCTTTTTATTAATGAAAACTGAAAAACAAAGGGACAAAACCTGTACACAGAGGACAAAAAAAGCCAAGATGCAACTTTATATCTAATTAAACTTAGCCTGCAGCAAATCAAATACACAATTACGATTAAAAAAAAGTCTATTAGCATGCAAAGTGTGGCTATTCTCAGATGGCACTTGGCTTATAGCATCTGCCCTTTGGCGAAAAGCATTCCACCTGCTACGAGCCTCTTCTGTTCCTCTTATTCTGCTGTTCTAAGGCTTCTACTGTTACCGTGTCCTTCTCGCATGTGATTCGCCCTTGCCTCCTCCACTGTGCCGAACATCTACACTATACCTTCCCGCTAATGGAAGGTATCTATGCTCTTTCCATTCTCCACTTTTCATCTGCTTTATTTGCCATCGCCTCTTCTCTTTATTATGCATGTTCAATATTATCCTTTTATCTCCTCTGTTCACCACTAACTGCCTTCTCAACCTCGTCGCTGCAGCTCATCCCACTCTACTCGTCGTCTTTTTCCTAACGTCCTCTAAACCTCAGTTTCCCCTTGTCACATCCTGTTTCCGTAAACTTAATCTACTTCCCCCTCACTCACTCTTTCTTTCTTCCTTTTCTTCCAGGGCTTACTACTCCCGTCCTGTTTCCTTCTGTGTCTCTATCGCTTTTCCCCAAAAACAGCTCATTGAGACGCAGAGCTTTGGTTGTTTGTCCGCAAACGAAGGCTTCATTGATGTGATTGATGGTTTCATTTTAACCGCGGTTGTCAGTCAATAACAAAAACATTTTTAAACTAATTAATTTGCTGTGATTTATCGCTCTCATTCCTTCTGTAGGCCGAAGCTCGTGATATTTCACAACAATTAGCATCTTTTCACCTTTAAACACAGACTCGTTCCAGAACAGAAGCAGCAGGACTGGCTGTGAAACTGAAGGGCAAGCAAAGAAATGAAACAAAAGCCCTACATGTTCCAATGCCATCTGAACTGAACAGCACAGCAACAAAATATGTCAGATAGTAGCTTATAAAGCAGAGACTGATGAGTATTTTAATCAATTCTTCTCATCCCTCCTATACATTCAGCAGTTATTGAACGCAGCCTGTTTACATGCAATGAGATGCATACAAGTCAACAACAACCTGATGTTAAATGTTCAGTGCTAGTTCAACTTAAAAGAGACTTGAAAATAAATGCACAAATTACTTTTATAGTTTATTTTTTTGAAGACGTTAATTAAAATTCCTGGTTTTGATCAATTTGAGAGAAAATCAGGGGAATGACAACAAACACGTTGGTATGGTGTGACTATAAAAACCAAAACCCAAATACTAAAACGTACAGAAAAATGAAATTTTATAATAAATACACACCATACACTATTACAATGTGTCACCTAAGGGTGGGTAATGTCATTGTTTTGCATTTAGCTTTGAGTTGAGTTAAAAAAAAAAAAGTGCCAATACTAGACTTGCACCAATTAATGGGCCATGGCCGGAAATTGGCCAATGAACACGTCTCACACTGAGTTTGTGCACACCACCACACAACCGCAGAAAGTGAAACTTAAGACGCTTTACTAATTCCTCTAAGTCTCCCTGCACTTTATAAAAAAGGTCAGAGCGGAGTATCTGCTCAGGAGGCTGAGGTCCTCCTACAGCGTGGTCTGCTGGGGGAGCAGCATCACAGCAGCTGACAGGGAGAGGCTGGGATGCTCCCTGGAACCTGTGGAGGAGGTGGAGGAGAGGAGGTTGACAGCCAAGCTGTCCTCCATGATGGACAAAGACTCCCACCCGCTCCAACACACATTCACTGCACTAAGGAGCTCCATTAGTGACAGAATGAGACACGCCAAGTGTGTGAAGGAGACGTATCGCAGGTCTTTCCTTCCTGCAGCTGTCAGTCTCCACAACTAAAACTGCTCCAAAAAACCGTATCCTAACCTGTAGCATGATCAACATATGCACAACTGGAAACAGTATATATAGCTTTTTCGATTTGTCTTTATTTTTTTGGCATTTTGCACTTCTTCTGCTCGTGTGCTTTTTGTGCTTCGCTGTTGTGCACCTCATTTTCCTTTTCCCTAACTTTGGAAACTGTATTTGGGGGGAGGGGGGGCAGGACCTTTGTTTAAGAGGGCATTGCCCACTCTTGGCCTGCAGGTAGCCCATGGATCCGTGCATCACTACAAAGCATGTAGAAGTTGTGAATGTACAAATGGTGTTATCTGGTCCATTCAGTGCAGGGGTTCATCCTGTGTTCCAAATATGTAGAGACACTTGTTTTTTTTCCAAAGTTCTGTTACATTATTTAAAAGTAAAACTGGGTTGCATCATATAGTATGTATGGTCTATGATAATGTGTTACTAAAGCAGATGGTCTGAGCCACGTCAGAATATAAATTGGGTGTGTATGATAATTTTGCTTCAAATATGATAATTTTCAGCTGCTGGTACAATACAGGACTCACTAAATCCAGGCGTTTCAATCAATGCACCCGTTCTCATACAAAAAACCTGGCACCTTTTTGCACACTTTTCTTCTATTTTTAAAATAAATGTCCCAGTGGAAAATTTACATTGCAATGTCTTGTGTGTTGTCTTTGGAAAACATTAGATCAGTATTGGCCGTCCAAGCACCCTGCAAATCGGAAATCAGGATCAGCCCAAAAAATTGTAATCGGTGCATGTCTAGCAAATATTTCAGTTGACATGCAACAAACAAGTAGAAAATTCACATTTGAAGAAACTTGACCCATTATTTAAAGCAAGTTTTTATTTTTTTAAACTAATTCTGACCTGCTCATCTTGTCTGTTCAGGCTCCATCAGGAAGCTGCTGCGCTTTGAGCTTCAGAAATGCTCCAGAAAATGTAGCTCACGTGGATGTTACTTGATCAACAAAAAGAGCTTTACTAATGAAAGGTTCCTTGATTTGGAAACAGTGAGCCTGTTTACATACAGAATACACCCATCACAATCCAATTTCTGGAGTTACACAGTATAATCTAATATCCTTTATCAGAAAACAGCAGTAATCTGATTATGAGAAATCAAATTAACACACATGGTTTTCTCCCAAATACTACAATGTCTTTCTGAATAATTTTGTTCTGTTATAGCGCATGTGTAAAAAATGTTTTTAAAGAAATTGAAGAAAACACAAGTGATGTAGTCAAACATGAGCAGAAGACAATAATAAAAAGGTTGAGTCTAATGTTCTCCAAAAAAAGCCAGGATGCCATCCCATATCTGAAGTGCATGTAAACACATCAGATCTGATTATTACAATTATCTGATTACTCCCAGTTATTGGATTTTCATGGTCAATGGGCGTATTGATGCTACTGAGAAACTTGTAACAACTATTTAAGACTACATCACTGCAAAGACGGACCACTGTGTTAATATTTGTGCGATATTTCAAATTAATCACAGAAATAATGTGTGGATTTTAAATTAATGCTCACTGCTAATTCTGAAAGTGCCTTTTATTGTTATTAGCAGATTTTTTTTACTATAAAGCTGCACAATGGTGTAAATTTTCAAATTCAGTCCCCCCCCCCCCCTTAATTTTTGCAGCTTTAATTGTGTTTACTTTTGTCTGGTACTTTATCTTTCCAGCATCTACACAGGTTTGTGGCTCTAACTTCTGTAGTACGGCTCACTCTGTGCAGCGCATCATGCCTCCACCTGGAATAAAATGTGCTATATAAATAAAGATTTGGTTGGTTGCTCCCTTGATTCTCCCATCTCCACCGAGCTGTTGGCCGAGCTGCATCGACAGCAGGGATGTAAGCACCTGGCAAGAAGGAGCCCTCTCATCCCTCCTCTGCCTCATCTCCTCCTCTACCTGCCAGAAGTAGCCATGGCACATTTCAAAGCCTCCGCCAATCCGTCATATTCCTCCTCCATCCTTGCTTTCTCTCTGCTCCCCCTGTGTACCTCAGGAGATCCCCAAGGCATCTCCTTAAATCCTCTTCTGTCTGTCTGTCAACCAGCTTTGCTTTTAAGATACAGTAGCAGGAAGTTTTACACCTTTGGTGGCGACAGCTGCTTGTTATTCTCAGGTAAAGCAGCATGCTGCATAAAATACAGTGGGAGTCTTCATCCCTTTGATGACAGCAGCTGCTTGTTACTTTCTGATCTCGCCTTGACACATAGCAGCACCTCATTATTTGTACCTTTAAATTGGATCATAACCCACTGGAAAACATCTCTCTGAATACAGTGGAAAGTTTTGTTCTTGCCCTGTGCTGACCAAGAGATGGAAAGTGATCAAAGATATGCAAAGCTGGAGATATATTTGTCATGTTTCACAGCCGGAGAGTGAAAAGTTTCCCTCTTACCTGCATTTCGCCGAATCGATAATAGGACATCTTGTACATGAGGCAGTTGAGCAGAGTGGGTGAACCGGCCTTGTCCACCCTGAACTCTCCCTGAGGGGTGAAGTAGTCACTCTCCTAAAGGATGATAAGAGGGGAAACATGGGGAAAATGAAAAGATAATAGTTGAATTGATAGCAGCAAGGGATGATGGTACACGTTGATGAGTCTTGAAAAACAAGAGGGCCCTGAAGGGAACTGCCTGATTAAAAGTGAATGTGTGCTTTGCTCACATAGGGCATGACCTATGAAATTAATTTAGGAGTTAGTAGAGGTACTTATCCATACTCAATGTCTCGACTACAGTGGATGGAAGTCTCTATGCCTTCAGCTTGCGGTGCAGAAATAAATAAAAAACTGCAACTAGGGGTGTGTGATATGACGATATTAGGTTGGGAAGGATTAGAACGTATCGATGATCCAAGAAAGCAGAGAGATCGTGGAAATATCTTTAATATGATGTAGTCAGAGCCACAGAGTATTCAACAGCTTTGGATGTGGTTATATACTGATGCACAGAAGCATCACATCAGTTCACGTCACTGGATTTCATGTCGTATAGCAGGAGTCATGGCTGACAGCGAAACGGATGAGTTGCTTCCTAAAACAAACTCCACTTCTATCGATTGGAATTAGTTTGTCTTTTCCCCAAAAGATAAAGCGCAAACAATAGTAATTTGCAACATTTGCACAGACACGGCTCGCACATTGGATAGCAACACAATGAACCTGTTCAACCACCTGAAGAGACAGTATCCCAAGAGGGGGTGTTAAACAAAGGCAAACAACTGTAACGCAAGAATTTAGTAAAGGCATTCCGTATGAGAAGAGTAGCAAATGGTGGAAAGAGGTAATGGAAGCAGTGACTTTTCACCTGGCAAAAGATACGACTCCCTTCAAAACAGTCGAAAATGAGGGGTTCAAAAGAATGTTTAAAGTAGATGACCCACAGTACGAGCTGCCCAGACCTAAATACTTCTACAGCTTTCCTTTGTACTAATAGTCTGTGATGACCACTGACATAGGGAAATTGTTATTGTTTGGTTGCACTGTTCAGAAACTGGCAAATTAGACTCAAAGATCATTGCAAACAATCGTGATAAAATTGAGATTGTGATTTAATATTTTCTTTTAAATCTTAATCTGATATTTTTGCCCTATCGCCCACCTCTAACTGCAAGTTTCTGTTCTGACATTACCTCAGTCACTTAGTTTGGACCCTAATTAACATGTTAAAACTCTCTCACAGATAGTCTTATGCTCTGTGAGGTAAAACAACATAGAGAAGATGGCGATGTAACAGCAGCTCCCACTGGAAACCGTTTAATTGCAATGCACCAAGGTAAACTGGCAAAATATTGTAAATTTAGCACATACTTACACTCCCGTTGTTTTTTGCTGTGTAGGACATTTTTGTGGCTAAAATATATTTTGCAGCTGCCCCTGTCCACACTGTTTCCCTCCAAACATGGAAGGTGTCGACTGCCTTCAACTGCAGCAGTGCATTGACTAAGACTAAGCACCTCATACACCTACACTTTAAGAAATTCAGACTGTCCTTGTAGACTGTATCTGGAAAAGGCAGTATTATAATAAAGAAAATATTGTCCACCAGCATTTTTATTAACGCTTAATGTTGAACGTCTGAGCTGAAATATCACTAACAAACTTCAATGTAATTAAAAATGTACTATTAAAGATCAAAAAATGCAGAAGTGAAAAAGAACCACTGATTTCAGTCTATATACCAGGATTATATAGATATTCGCCGTCATGCTCACCCTGATGTCCTTGGGGTGCTCTCCTTCTGCTATCCTCACCATCCACAGGAACTTATTTATGTCATCTCCTGAATAGCCTATTACACCTCCAAAGATGATCAGGACGTAGTCGACATCCAGAGATCTCATGATTTTATAGGCTGCGCTTTCATTGGAAGACATGGCTTTCCCCACCTGACAAAAAAAAAAAAATGTAAAAATCAAACAGAAGCTATCTGTAAGCCAGGTTTCTTGTTTCACAACATTTTTTAGTACAGAAAAAAAAATAGAACAGGAATAGTCAAACAGAGATCCATCATGGAGTCTCTGTAATTACATCTCTTGTGGACAGATGCTTAAGAGAAAACAGGCATCAGGTAGGAAGTAAAATAAAGAAGAAAGCTGGAGGGCTTTAAGTGAAAGACAAAAACATTCCTCTCCATTTGGCAGCAGGAATAGAAAAAAAAATAAATCAAACCCAAAGAGTCTGACAGCAATTAACTGAGATCCCTCTACAGCGGAAATTCAATGGGAAAAGTTTAAGCAAACAAGATTATCTGGCTTATTTGAGGTAGCAACATTGTACAATGTAAGAAGAACATGCTGTTATTCACTGAAGAGCACGGTAATCATCTGGTGGCTCCAAAGGAAATCATCTGTTTCTCTGCATGTGCAGACTTTCAAAGAATAAAACAGAACAAAAGGACTAAAACAGACAGAAGGCTCACCAGCGCTATATGACTGTTGTTCCATGTGTTGTTATCTACCAGCGTGGTCCTATTAGCCATTCCTGCTATCTGGTAGCCGTAGTCCCACCAGGACATAACTCGCGCATGCTCGTCTGTATTCTGCCTCAGCCAGTAGTAGGCCTCCCTGAAGTCATCCAGGATGTTTCGTGTCCTAACAAGGAAAATAAGGTTGACAGGTAACGGCATTGACAGGCATATGGCTGCTGAGGTTATTAATATTTCAGTTAAGACTTTGAATAAGAAGGGCAACAACAGCTGAAAATAGAGCATCCGTGCATAATAAACTGAGGGTTAAAAAACACCTAATACTTTGAATGTTCGAGTCCTAAATTTACCTCGAGGAGCAGAAACAGATGTAAAGCTGAACAACCAATTACTTATAGGTATGCTAATCATATTATGTCTGTGAGAATGCATTTGTGTGTGGGAGTATATATGTGGAAAAAGAGAAAGTGACAGCTATGCTGCTCCCAGTAGCATGGCTAAAGCATTGTCTGCGAGCTGCGGTAGAATTATTAAAATATGCATGAGAACTTGCATCTACCATTTAGTCTGGCCTTCAATATTTCCTCGCTAATACTTAAAGAGAATAATTATGCCTGTAAAAAGTCTCAGAGAGAATATTATATCAGCTTTATGTGCATTCACAGACAGTCCAGAGATACTTTCTGTGACCTAGAAACAGTTAGTAAAGAAATCACATTAAAGCTTTTAGGTGCACATATCAATATTTCCATAAACCTCTTATGAAATATACATGTGGTCTCCGTGCGTTCCTGCAAGCACGTGTGCACGTAAATACACACACACTCATTCTAATTTGCATCCAAGGTGGAACAATCCCCCTCTGTTCTAAACCGGTACAAGCTTGAGTCTTTGCAGGTATTTACATCCATTAACACATTATAACCAAGTGTGTGTGCAGAATGCATACCCGTCGTGGTTGTAGGAGGCGAGCACCACGCTGGGGCTGGAGTAGGCGTTACTGGTGACCCAGGTACAGTGGACGGCGAACATCATGAGCAGCATCAACATGAGCATGGTGACTATGGACTTGATGTTTGGGCCTAACCCCTCTTCTGCCTTCTCCTGCTCGGACACATGTTTACGCACCTTACCAGCCTGCAGGGGGAGACAAACTTTACTATGATGAACAGCTAAATCTGCTATTCTACAGAGATGAATTATTTAACAGGAATAAATTATTGAATGAACTAATTGAGCAAAGTATCTAAGAGCATCCTCGTGTTTCCTGTGCTGTCTGAAGATGCATCAGTGAGGATTATGAAATGAACCCTGTAATGAGTTAATATTATTTGATACTGGCAGCAGAGAATTATTAAGGCAATGAAATCCCTAAAGAGGAGGAAATCTGCACATTAACATGACTCACCAGCAGCACCTGCAGTTACTTATTCTGACAACTAAACAGCTGGCTGAAAGTGAGCAGAGACAGATGAAGAGGAGATGGCATAACGGAAGAGAAGCCTATGTCACTGTTCAGACTCTGAAACGCAACCACTACCTCACTCAATGCACAAAAGATGTTGAAAAGGCACTTAACCCTAAACATCTTCATTAATAAAACACATTAATGGATAAAAGGCAGCCACGGTGCGGTTCTTGGAGTCACTAAAACATAATGATTATATTAAGAGTGAAACAGAAAGCATAAAACACGCCTCGTGTGTGAGGTACTGTAAATGCAATAAATTCCAATTGTAATATGTGGATTTTTATTTAGAGCTGCTCTCATAAAATGTACTCTACCATCAACCTACAAGTTTGACTGTAACAACACAAGTACAAAACTGATATCTGCATCTCAACTTAAAGCAGTGTTTTTCAACTGTGGGGTCGCCTGAAATTTCTAGTAACTGATAAAAAGTAAAGAAAAACTTACTGACTAAAAATATTTGGTGAGTTGAGGGAGACGATCACAATCCATAACAGACATGACAAACTGTGAAGCTGAAACTGAAGCACTGTGGTTCTGTTTATCTGTCAAATGTTCACTG
>JAPTYQ010000003.1:33682157-33716234 GCA_029814465.1 Ostorhinchus cyanosoma
TTGATTAATCACGCAGCCCTACTATACCTCTACTTGAAACTAAGTTGCTCTTTATCAGTCATTGATAAAGAACAACAACAAGCTAAAGAGCTCAACAAGGCCTCAGGTACAGCAAATATAACTGTGTAACATCGAATGTCAAAAGACAGAGTTTGACTATACTCCAACTTGGAAACGAGTGAGTCATAGAAATGGTAAATTCAATAACTGAATTTCTTGAGGATATTTTAGAACAGGTTTTTCATTTTTTTCCCCAAGAGGAATGTGATCGGGAGGCAGAGTGAGTTTCTTACCGGCTGCAGCCATGTGTTCGCTGGTCCTGATTGGCTGGAAGCCGACGAAGGGGATCTGCATTGATAATACGAGGCCCACAATGTAGAAAGTACTGTAAGCTGTGAAGACACAAGTGAACGAAGCAGAGAGATTAGACCAGATAAGAAATCAAACAATCGTGGTGAACTATTTTACATCTATTGTGCAGCACCATGCCAGTATGAGTCCCACTAAGGGAAATCAGCTTCAATAGAGGTATTTAAAGTCTATTGATTTTCACTGCTGCACCTCAGAGGAAGTAAATACAAAATACCTAATCTAATGTCATTTACTGAGAAAATGGGAGCTGGCTCGGCTCTGTGTGGTGGGGAGGCCTAGAGTGAGACGACGGTGCTGAGAACAGTACAACTCCCACCTTTGTAGCTGGGGGGGAAGCGATTCACAGACGCACCAGCTTAATTAAGATTTCATACTCTTCCTGAAGAGTGTGCCTCATTTTTGAAGTAGTTGCGACTGCCCTCAGCAATCTTTTTCACACACATCTGCTATTGACTCAAGACAGAGGGAGATGAATTGCGAGGGAACACAGACTGCAAGGTATTTTATTAAACTACTTTCTTTTCCTTTGCATTTGTTCCCTCACAGTGACTGAGAGACACCGGGTTCAGGAAAGAAAAGCTGCAGGATTTTCAAAGTCAAAGAGTTGCTAATTTTTCTGGACTTCTATTTTTATTGGACTTGGAGGGGGAAGGTTACTCTTGCCAGTTTGTGGTTTTTATTTTCTATATGTGACTCCTTTACGTTGGATGCTTCTCATATTCTCCCTCTCTTCCATACAGTACTACAAGAATGTCAAAAAGGACAGACATCATCCCAGTGAGACATGAACCTGGCACTTCTATATAACTTTTGATGCTATAGCTCAGAACCAATGTTGGAACACATCAGGGCTCCTGAAGTTAAAGAAAAAATGTTGTATAGTTACTGATCCACCACTGAGCACAGTCAGTAGAGAAGTCAGCTACATTAGACAGGGCAAGGATGTCATTTAGAACAGAGGATGTGCGACAGGAGGATACACTGAACAGCCATAACATTCTGATCACTGACAAGAGAATTGGTAATGATACTATTTAATTTCAATGGTGCGTTTCACTAGGTTGGATATATAAGACAGCAAGCAAACATTTAGTTCTGAAAGCTGAAGCATGGGAAGCAGCAACATAAGGAACAGAGTGACTTTGGCCAGGTTCAAATAGTAGTGGTGGTGACCAGATCAGAGCATCTCCACAACTGCAGGTCTTGTTGGGTCTTCCTGGTCTGCAGTGGGGAGTACCGACCAAAGGTGGGCTAAGGAAGGGCACCCCAATCTCAGACCACCTGAGTATCTGTGGGAGGTGTTGGACTAAAAAATCAGATCAATAGAGGTCCACCGCTCTACTTTGGGCGGTTGTGGCTCAGTTAGTAGAGTGGGTCATCCAATGACCAGGATCGGCGGTTTGAATCCTGGCTCCCACATGTCAAAGTGTCCTTCGGCAAGACACTGAACCCTAAATTGCTCCCAGTAGGGTCTGGCAATGCCTTGGACAGCGGCAGCCACCAACTGGTGTATGAGTGTGTGTGAATGGGTGAATGTGAAGCCTTGTAAAGCATTTTGGGCACCATGAAAAATAAATGTGCCAAATAGGTTCAGTCCATTTACCATTTACTTCCATGAATTCAGGGACCTGCTACTAATGGCACGTTCCAAAGTGCTGGGAGGTGGGAAGTCTCCAACATCCAAGTAGGTAAAATGAATTGCCACATCCGTCAAAGCTGGAGGTCCTAGTTGCAAAGTGGGGCCACATCAAACTACCTCGACCTCAAAATGAATAAAACATTACTTCAACACAACAATGGCGGAGCACTGAGTGCAAGTTAGTAATGGAAAAAAAGCTTCACAATGTATATAATTAGCAATTCCGTGGTTTTGCCTCTTTCATCTCGTTTTTGTGTATGAGAATACTGTACTGTCTACAGTCAAAATGCCTCTGCAGTAAGAAAGTAAGCAGGAGCTCAGATCTGCAGTCCTCCAAATTTGTTGCTCATGTTCAACATGGATCGTCTGGAATGCTTTGAGGTGGGATGTAGTTAACTCCAGGTGGGATATATTCCACCTCCCAGCACTTTGGAACGCACCATAACATCTTGGTCCAGATACCACAGCACACCTTCAGAGGTCTGGAGTCTAGGCCTCGAGTCAGAACTGTTTTTTTTGGGGGGGAAAACAGGAACCTATACAACATTGGACTCACATGGTAATAAAATTCTCCTGCCTTCATCCATTGGTAGCTGGGAAGGCTCCACCCCCCACCCGCACCCCACAGCCCTCTCGAGGACAAAGCGGTTCAGAAGATGGATGGATGATAACGTTCTGCTTCCATAAATGCTCTAATGATTGAGATCTTGAATTAAATTGGTTGTTCTTTAGATACTTTTGGTAGGTATGAATGACAAGATCTGGAGATGCTCTGACCCAGTGAATTCACAATTTCTCTCCTGTCAAAGTTGCTCAGACCTCTACTCTTGCCAATTTGGCTGTTTCTGACACATCAGCTTCGAGGTCTAAATGCTCACTCACTGCTTAATACAGTATATCCCACCACCTGACAGGTCCCATTGTAATGACATAATCAAAATTCATACCACTTTGCCTGTCAGTGATCAAAATGTTATGGCTGACTGGTATATATGTATCATGTGGTTCATATCATGCTATGTTGTAAATCACTCTTTACGGCTATAGTTTTCACAATTTAGATCATGTTTTGTGTTCTTCTATGCAGCACGTACTGTGTGAGGGCAACGCACATTAGCATGAAAGAGAAAGTGACAGAATGAGGAAATTACAGATTCAGATTAAGATTCACCTGTCAGAAATTCAATGGCTCATATCCTCAGTTTTCTACATTAATGCTCACAGCAAGAATTTCCTCCTCTACTGGTTAAATTAACTATTTATTATTCACAAAATGTACAGAAAATGCAGTTTGCCCTGGTATGTATAGTATGTGGATCTGAAATCCTTTGCATTAAGCTGCACTACATCATGTCATCCTTGACACTTTTTGTATTTTTTCCCAAGGATGTTAATCAAAGACAAGAATCTGGTTATAGATGTGCAAGGTTCCTCGTGTGGTGTTTCTCTGTGGGTGCTTTTATGAAACTGGGTTCATTTTGGTATTAGGCACTTTGCCAGCTTTTTTAGACCCAATGATAAAAGAGAAATTTAGACATATTTCCCCCCAGCATGTACCTAATGACGACCTCAGATAAATGCAAAAAAATATACTCTTTCACTGAGGCATCCCAAAATTAATACATTTTTATTAAAATACTGAGGCCAAAATTAGGACCAAAATTGAGACAGGAAAAGCTTCCGAGGTGTCAGTGTATTTGATCTGGTAAACATGGCAGTAAATGGTCTTATATATCACTATAAACAAAGGCACTGTCAAATTTGATGATCCTAATCCTAATTCAGGCATGCAGGTTTTTCATGAATCCTCTGTCTCATTCAAGGTTTTGTGTGTAACCCATCGTGTCCACTGGTGTTACATGCAGAACCTGCCCATTTAAACGCATATAATTTGTGAGTGATTTTGCAACAGCAGTCATTTTTGGGAAACACTTTGTCTTGCATAATTAGTTCAGCTCCCAAAAGTATCTGTATAATAGTAATAGAAAAATAATATAAAAATGTGTTTTATCTGAAAAATAGTTTTTCTTTTATCTCAGTAAATATCTTTTTAAAATAGACCCAAAGTGCTTCCAAACTTGCTTCATAACATTGGTCTACATTTGGTTTGAATTTTTAGCCCCATGTCCTCTTTTTGGACCAGTTTCATAGAAGAACCCATAAGTATCCTGATGGTGTTTTACAAAAACTTTAAAAAGGTGATGTGGTTGACAAAATCAGAGCTGACTCAGGTATGTCATGACTTCAGTGATGATTCATATTACTGATGTTTACTGACAGTCCAACAAAAACACATTTCTTTATCTTTCTATTAGAACCCCCAGGGTACATGAAGTTGCTGAGTGATGCACAGTTTGGAGACTTCCTTGAGGGACAATAAAGGCAGGGAAAAAAAAAAACTTTCACTTCATCTAACAGCTGTTCCCTGTCAAGTAGAATTTCGCTGCTGAAGAACCGTTTGAGAGTGCTTTGACCTACCTCTGCTATCTCCCCTGTGAAGAGGCCGTCATTTATTTTCAAAGCTCTCAAAGACTGTGCTTTACAGTTACAGTGAGTACAACATATAATCATGTGCAAATGATACTTGACATGGTATCATTTATCTTGACCACAACAGGAGTGCCTGCTGCAAAGCCCATGACTAAGCTGACAGTAGGTGTGTACGGTGGAGGGTCTGAAGGATTGGGTTCTGACGGATAATGTGCTGAAGCTGCCACGTGTTCATGTGAAACTGGGAGGTTGTGTGGAATAACAAGACTATTCTCTTCACTAGCCCTCTGCCTCTGGTGTTCACAAAAAAAAAAGAAAAAAAAAATAGGATCAGGTAGCAGGTGGCTGCATTTACTGTTAAGTGGTGCGTGGGTGTGTGGTGGATGTCTGTACTGCCGATGATGGAATGCATACGATTGTGAGAGATGAGAACGGGCATTATTGGACATTTGAGCTTGTTTTAAGGTCAAACGATTGGGCAACGATGTGGGGAGATACTTGTGAAGTACAAGAGTTTCGTCTGCTGTTGCTGTTTTCAGCTAATGTTATTATTCTAATGAGAGGGAATTTGTGGGGGAAAAAAATTGTCAGTTTCCATTTTGGCTCTGTGGGGGTGTTTAAAAGTTACACTAAAAGTTGCTTGTGCTTTTGTGTGTATGTGCAGCTCACCGATGTAGACTCTCCTGCTGTAGCGTTGCATCAGCAGCAGCACAAACACATGCAGCGGAATCAGGTTGATAATGAAGACGTAGCCTCCCCATGCTGACACCTGGGAACACAGATAACACATAGACATGTCAGTCAAGCCTTATGGGGACAAACCACCTTCTTCTTTTCCAAACAACTGAAACTGTTCAGCAGATTAGTCATCACTTAGTTTATCTGATTCCAAAAAAAAAAAAAAGAGGCTGCGCTGCTGAGTTGAGGTTTTTCTGTTTAAGTGCTACAAATGAGCTGAGCAGGGAGGATGTCAGATTGGCATCTAATCTAGTTGTGATGCCGCTGTTTCATGGAAAATGCAACTGAACCTGCAGGATTTAAAGTCTGGCACAATGGTGCTTTCCTCTGCAAACATAACTTGGCCTGTGAATGAAGTGCCATAAATCCCCACTCCCACAGTGGTCAACCACTGTGTTCCATTCTTCTGCTCAGGCCACAGTGACTGTATTCTCTTAAATGAAGCTGCAACCCTTTTCATTTTACCCATTTGGCTACAAAACAGAACAACTTGTATTAAAAACAGACTTACAAAAGAAAATAAAGATTTGGGATGAACCGATGCCACTTTTTCCAAACTGATTACAAGTACATGTACTTGCATTTGGGTACTTGCTGATACCAAGTACCGATACAAGTACTTAATAATCTCATTTCAGTTCTGAGATACTTTTGAAAATGTACATTAGTGTCATGTGTTTGAATGAGCATTTCTCAATCAATCCACCAGAAGGCGCAGCTCTTTATTAACCATACTGGACAAATACCACGAAGAAGAGCAAAGTTTTTTGAGAAGAAGAAGAAGAAAGTCAGTAATAACAAACATGATGACGACAGAGGAGGTAATGCTAATGTGGATGCTAATGTTGATATTGATGAGGGTAGTTCTCATAAATATGTCAGTAGTTTTTCACCAATTCACTCAGTTTGAAAAGTCGCACTACCTCCACGATCTACGGTGGTACTGTTCCGTATTCTCCATCTGGGTACGCATTTGTTAGCACCCGAAAAACAGACAGAATTACATGCAGAATGTACGCAGAGGACAGACAGAACACTCCGTCTGTATCCTTTTTTGTCTTTAAAGTAACTTGCAGTTAGTGTTACTGTTGTTACGGTCATTTATTTGGAATTATTTCCTCACTGCTGACATTACTCCTCCATTGCGAACCTGCTGCACTATGAGGTGAATGTCATGCCGGCGTAAAGTGGTATTGGTTTGGTTGTATCAGAGCACTTTTACGAGTAGAAGTACACACGCTCAGTATCGGACCGATACCCGATACTGGTATCAATATCGGCGCATCCCTAATACAGATAAAGAAAAACAAAACACTTACACTATGGGTTTAGCGATCGATGTGAGTGAACTGATCCATACATGAGCAGCTCTTTACACATGCCTGCACTCTGCACTTAAATCTCCTTTCAAACCTTGATCAAAATCCTGTTAGACTGATGTAAAACCATCTTAATGAATTAAATATAAGCTGCCGTTAAAAAAAACTGTATATTAGAATCTATAAAAACTAGGCAATCATACTTTACGTGTGAGATGTAAAATAGGAGACGCACCAATAACTTTAAAGGCACCACTAAAATTATACCTCAACCATTTAGAGGTCCTCTTTAGTACTGCAGTGGTACATGTAGGGGCTATTAAGTGACTCCACAAAAACATCGCTGACACGTTTTCAATTGTGTGTACTTGACTACAGCAAAGGGCAAATGGAAACCATGAGAGCACTAGACCGAGAGGCAGGATGAGCAAAAGAATAGAGGAAAAGCCCAAGTGTTCAGAGAGAGGCTAGAGAGGAAAAGAGAAAAGAGTTGTAAAACGTTCCCGAAATAGGCAGAAACAACACAGTGAATCAAACAGGAAAAGGGAATGCATAGCAGCAATCCTTTACTCACAACAGCTTGTCAGAGACACCTGCTAAGTACGTTGAAAAGAGCAGTCATTTCATTTGTGTAATCACAGGAAAAGGGGGCACATCATGTATAACAGATAAAAACATGAATATGCTACATTAAAGAGTGAAAAGAAAAACTAGCAATACAGAGAGCGCCGCACTGAATGGTTAGGTGCAATTATCTTTTGGCAGTTTGCATCTGTTCGCTCACATGGTGACAGCCAATTAGTGGCATATGAACCATGACTTGAATGACAACCAGAAACTTCAATTTCAGGTTGTTTTTTTTTTCCAGTGTTGACACAAGGGCAGCTGATCAGATCTGTGTTGCTGACGGTCTGGAAACAACAGGCAGCGACAAATTAAAGGAAAATCCAATATTAAGTGGCTAAGGTGCTGTCAGAGCAGCGTCAATGTGCCTTGGCATTGATTCAATAATTCTCTAGAGCTCTACAGGATGGATGGGACCAGGGCTTGGTACCAAAAACCAGTGCCAATTTTACATGACCAATATCTACAACACAGATTCTAGCACATCACTTTATGCCACTCAAATAGGATGTACAACAAATGTTTCCATAAAAAGTACTGTGTGTATAGGAAACAACACACAGGGTACGCTTAATAGCAAAGAGTTTGGATTAAGGAAGGACTTTGTGGTGCATTCAGGTGCACCTTTCAGACATAAAATTTGTTTAGAACAGGAAAGATTGTATTTTTCTTCTTATTTTCCTAAAATCAAATACACAGGCTTCCACCAGTTATTTCTTTTTCCAATCACCAAGTTGATTTTAATACTTAGATAATAGAATCATAGCAGTATATCATATTATCAGCAAACTTTACTGCAGCAGTTTGTTTTGTTTTTTTACATCTTCTACTATTTCCCTGGTTTCATCAGTCAAAAGTATTGGTTTAGGCGACATACTGGCACCTGTACCATTTTAACAGGATAATTTCAGCAGCATTATTGCACAGAAAGAAAAAAAAAACACAATACCAACCCCTTATGTAAAACCACTCTTACAAAAGATCCATCTTCATGTGGTGCTTTGATGATGGTGGTGATTGAGGGTTCTGACACGTGACTCTACCGTCACCCAAAGGTGTTCAACTGGATTTAATTCAGGTGAGTATAAAAGCCACAGGAGATCATATCAGTTTTAAACTCAAACCATTCATTTTCTCATCATCATCCTGGAAGAGCTCACCTTGTCCAGGTTTGTCCATAAATTTGTTACTTATTTGTATGTGACAACACAAAAAACAAAAAGAGCTTGATCAGATAAATACAGTTGGTTTTTTTTGGCCAGGCCAACTTCTATGACACTTTTACAGAAACAAATAATGTGTAAAAAAACAGGAAGTCAAGAAAATGAGTGCACAGAGGGCATTTAATCTAATACTCCCTCGACTGCATTTGGCTAAAAGCTACTGCAATCTACGTAATAACACTTAAATGTACTAAATACACTGAATTTTCAACAAAGAAGAGCTCAAGCCAGCTCTTTAATGCAGACACTGAGGAGGGAGCAGTGCAACAGCCTACAAAAAACATGTCAGAAAAGGTGGCAAAACCCATGTCTGCGCCAACAAGCTGAGAAACCAAGCTATGTGTTAATTTACAGAATCCATGCCTGCCACAGCAGAGCGTCTTCAGGTAAACCTCATTTAAAAAGCCTTTCTAAATTATTGATCTCCCCAAGATATCACTGAGGTGCACTATTGACTCAAAGTCAAAGTCAACATTCTCTTTAAGGTTTGTTTTTCGTTTCTACTGAACAGCTAATGTGTGGGAGGTGAAATGCACAGCATGTTGGGAAAAAGATGGTGTTTGTGGTGTTCAGTAATGCAAAATGCTTATTAGTTCAAACACTGAATGAAATTATGATTAATAACTGTCATGTCTGTAAAATAGGCTAAGTTTTCTATGGGGAAATAATGATGTAGTCGGAATGATCATGTCATGTTTCTTTGCTTTAGCAACAAAACAAGGATCACACCTGTATTTTCCAGTTTGACAGAGGAGGAATGGATGCATGTGTGAGGAACTAAATAACATACTGTGACTTCTCTCAGATGAGCTTAAAGGTTTTATCAAGTTCTTTCTAACTTCCAACACATCTATACCTCCTGAGTCTTAGCATAGATGACCAGCAGAGACATGAAACAACGGGAGGAAAAAGGAGTGTGTGTGTGTGTGTGTGTGTGTGTGTGTGTGTGTGTGTGTGTAACAAACCAGAGCATTGTGTGTTCAGATCGGTGTGTGGGTGTGTGTATGTGGACACAAACAAGCTGTATTTGAAATTATGGTTCTAACAGCTAACCTTATGACCGAGCCACAGGCTAACAGCTGAGGGCAGAAGGAAAATGTTTGGACCAAAGTCTTTTAGCTGTTATCACTTTCTGCATTTCATACTGAGCTTATCTGATGACCATGGGGCACTCTGAAGAGGATATAGAGAACACAGCATGGAACAGGGAGAACAGAATGTGGACGTGTGTACACATGTGTTCAACCTTTACAGACTATGTTATATACGGTGAAATTCTTCAATTTTTTTGTATGTGCTTTGAAATTCCTTCCTAATACCAGTCAGTCGTGAGATTCCAGTTCATTTAAACAGCATACACCCAGTTTAAGCAGGTCTGTATGTCAGTTAATGTGAATCCATGCTATTGACTGTATTAAATAAACAAAAACAGTTTTTTAAGAACCAGACGGAACCTCAGTTGGAGGCCAAGATAAAAAGGGGAAGAGCAAAGGGTTGAAACAAGGCAGCACTAATTTACTGAAAACCGTGGCCACACTGCACCCAAGCAATTTCAGCTTCATGCAAACACATACAGTTATGTAAATAACAGTATATAACGGAAATAACTATTACATCAGCTTTATGTGTATAAAAGGTGAATGCTGCAATGTTACTTTGTGCTGTTGTGTAAAGATTAGGCCAAAATCTCAAGATTGTTGGTTGTGGGATGTAATATGGACTCACAGTGACTCATTACAGCTGTCATTGCATATTTTCATATGATCAAATTACTTGATAAAAACAAATCGATTGTAAAAATCATGATTCATTCATGCCCATTAACCAACATCAGACTGAAGGACATACAGTTCATTAGCCCTGGAATCTTATTAAGACAGAAATAAGTTACAAAAATGCCCCCAGTGCACTTTTAGAGGATTGAAATAAAACGAGTGAGACACGGTGACTCCTTTTGTTTTTTCTTTTTGAATGGGAGTCAACTGCAGGCCAGACTGGGCTTGTGTGACTGCAGGTTGCAGTTTCACACTGTTCACAATAAACCTGCCAAGTGACGCGTTCACCTGCAGTGCAGTGTTGAGCTTAAAGCATTTAATCAATACTTCATTAGGAAAAAGGAGCTTCTTTTGACATGGCCCTATCATACAGGCTTTCCCACAGTGGGGATAGGAGAGGCTTTAGGGAGAAGAGTGAGCCAGAGATTTAGGAATGAGTACGGAGGCGGTGCAGCTGATCCATGCATCTGCTTAGGCTGTCCTCCCCTCACCCCACCCTCACCCTCACCCCTGGGGTGATGAAAGGAGGACGTTGCACAGCTACCAGGCCCCTGTGGCTTATGTCCATCAGTGGGTCCTGCAGAGC
The DNA here is from genome assembly GCA_029814465.1 of Ostorhinchus cyanosoma. Taxonomy (NCBI): domain Eukaryota; kingdom Metazoa; phylum Chordata; class Actinopteri; order Kurtiformes; family Apogonidae; genus Ostorhinchus; species Ostorhinchus cyanosoma. The sequence continues at coordinate 33,692,924 of JAPTYQ010000003.1, forward strand.
TGATTCTGCTCCTAATCTTGCCCTTCTGTGTCCTCCCTCTCCTCTGATTATGCTGATATCCAGCCAGGGATCTCTCGCTTTTCTACTCCATATCTGCCTTACTAGTGTCACATTCGATTGAGCCTCATGGGGGGGAATGTGGCTTTGGCTGTATCCTGATTAAAATGACAGCTAAACGTGATGAGGTGAAAAAAAAGTAAGGTGCTGGGTCAATGCGTACAGTAGTGTGCAACAATACAAGGAGACCGTGGGGATGCTTGGCTTGTTGGTAGTGCTGATGGAGACATACAAGGCTAGTTTGTTGCTCGCTGCTAGAAAACTCATCTGCAACAGTGGGTGGGCTGCAGATACAGTACAGAGGAAAATCACATCACTGAAGAGACAGAGTGTGAAAGAGAGAAGGAGGTAATAAGGGCAAAGAAGGAAGGCAACTCAGTGTTCCTATTGCTCCTACAGAAAACAGGAGTGTGGCAAGAGAGACCGACAGGAAGTTACACATCACAATATATTTTCTCACCTGTCGTATCATTCTCTATTTGTCTCCTTTTCTCTTTCTTATCTTACCCTTTCTCCACCCCTCTCTCTCTATTCCATTGTCTCTCACCGTCTTCTATTCTATTCATCCTTCCATCACTCCTCACTCTCCAATCCGCTCTGGCCCAGTGTGATCGATGAAGCGGGATTTCAGTAATCTGTTTCATTTGACATCTGTCTCTGTGCCGGCCACAGAGATTTAGCCTGGAATGAGCAAGAAGCTGGAGATTTTCAGAGTTGCTCATGCTCTCACACACATGCGAACAATCTGTCGCTGAGGCAGCTCGCCTGGATCATCTTTTTATCTTGTTTTTCTCATCAACCCCCTGATGAGTCATGTCCGAATACACAAATAATGCAGGAAATGCAGGCCAGGCTGCCCCACCCCTTTTTCCATGTCAGCGGTGGACAAATGACAGTGGCTCCATCAGTAACATCTCTGAAGAACAGCTGATTATTGAGAATCGATCCTGCTCTGGAATAGCTCCAAATACAAGTGCGCTTTTCAATTGCTGAAAACAAATCAGTCTAACTCAGACTATGGTGAGTATGCACTGAGAGGGTGTGTGTAAATGTGATTTTTGCTTACCATGTAGAAATAGGAAAGACAACAGCCAATGGTCCAGAACACTGAACCTGTCTTCACCGACTTCACCTAAGAGAAAGAAGGAGAAACAAAAGAGCGTAGAATGATGCAAGAGTCACAGTGGTATTCTGGTGATACATATATATGCGCTCACGTTAAATAAGACATGCAGACCCTCAGGCAAGTTCCAGGTACAGCAGAAACTACAGGACAACAAGCTGCAAAAGTTGTGTCTGTGTTATGGTGCTCTCATACAAGAGTAGAAAAGAACACTACTACCACCGCCATTTTGAAAAAGCAAGTGTACACATTTTTTTTAAAGACAGATTTCACCATTTTGTGACATTGTTCACAGGTCAGTGGTAAAAGATGATGAAATACAGGCAGAGTCCAAAAAAGGTCACCGTGGACTGGACTTAAGCCAGCGACTGTCAGCACTCACAGGACCTTTTAAGTACACACATTTAACACACAGACACACACACACAGAGACAAGGACAAGTTTAAAACATGCACAAATAATAAACCTTGTTCATGCTAGCACTTGGACTAAGGCTGTCAAACTTATTATATAATCCCCTGATCCCAATTATTTGAGCAAATTGCAATTATTTTGCATAATCATTATAATTGCTTCCAGTCAGCTGTATAAAAAAAGAAATCTAACAAATGTCATATTTCCATCTCTATTTGCACATGATTCCGCAGTTTGAGCTTTGACTGGGGCTCTTTTAATAACATCCCATGCGCCCCTTTCATCTGATACGGTTTAATGGCACCTGAGTGGTTTATCTCAAGGCTCATCTCAAGCCATTTAACCTCTAATATTTAACTGACCTTGTTTTGATGAGCATTTACTGGCACCAGCATCAGCAGTGTAGTGCAACTGGCAAAAAAAATGCCGTTTTTTTTTTTTAAATAAATATTCAATGCTGATGCCTATTCATTAAATAAATTGTGTATGTGTAATGTTATTTTTTAGTTATTGAACTTAATCTTCAATATTTGTAAAAAAAAAAAATTAATAGGAAAAGACCAATCATTCATCTCAATTATTTGTAAGACAATATATGATCATGACAGTCCAAGCAATAGCAATTAGTCAATCACCCAACAGTCCATTAAAATACAATTAATCTGCAACTATTCAGTTCATTACTTTGGTACATTTCATGCAAAAATGATTGGCAGCTTCTTAAACATTCATCTTTGATGCTATGGCTTGTCATATCTGATAGATGTCAGACTGATGGTTGATTTTAATAAATAGCCAACTTTTATCTAACATTTGCAACAGACAAAACAATTAATGAGCTGAAATTAATTACTATTAGAATAACAGACTGTGAAAATAATCATCTTTTAAAACCTACAATAGAGCTCTTATAAATGATGAACTCAAATAACAATGCTTGGAGGTGGCCTCGATGGCCTTTTTAATTTGTGATTTTATGGTTTCTAGTTAAAACTGACTGGACCCGTCTGAATCAATAATTAGAGTGAATCAGTGATCAAAGTGGTGATGCCTCATTGAGAAACACACAAAGACACACACATCATCAGACACTAATTATTTAACCAGCTACACATTTGTCTTTATATACAGATGTAATCTCGATGTTCCTTATTAGAGGATATATTTTTGGGCTTTAAGAATCTGTTCAGACTAAAAAGAATAAGTTGGACTGAATGATCTCACAATCTCAGTTGATTTTAATTCATACACAAGGTCTGTTTGTCGGGGGGATTTGTCCAGATCATGTCATTAAAAATAATAAATAAAAGTGCTGTCAAAACTTTAACCTTGAATGGCCTGTTGACCAGGGTAATTTTCACTGAGAATGTTGCACATATCCAGTTCATTCATCTAATACTTTAGGTGTAGTCTGCATTAAGTTGCAGAGTTTGTGTTGTTTTGCTGCTGCCGAAAAATAATGATGAAGAATTACCATAAGTCTATGAGCTGCTCGTCTGGCTTCTGAACTCTGATGTGCAGTGGGTCTGATTTACACAAATACTTACAAGATATGCTAGTGTCAAAATGTTTTTGAATTATTATAAGAAAGACCGGCATGACAAATTAGGCTGCCACAATCTAGGCAATTAAAAGAAACTCCACAGCTGTATGTGTGGAAAAATTGTGAACTTTATCTACTTCAGCCAGATATTGTCAAGACTGTAATGAAATTAGTGCAAAACGATGCAAATATGCAGAGATTGTGGTTACATAACAAAAAAGATATTACCAGGATATCAGCAGGTTTGAGGAAGCCAAAAACATGACTTTAAAACAGTTTGTCAAGGAATCTTTGGTCAAATTTAAGATCTTACATTTACATAAATAAGAGTATAACCGGCCTCATAGTTACTGCCTTGAATAAGTTGAAACCAAGTAACATTACTGACATTATTTACATTTCTCAAAGACTGATGTTTCTGTTACTGATGTTCAAGCTCCTACCTGAACCCCTCCACTAATGGATAATTGTTGGTGGCTTTACTCATCTATATTATAAAAGCCAAATGACCTATGTGTGCGTGTGTGTATGTGTGTCCAGGGACTCGCACAAAATCCAGAAAGAGCTGGCTGCTGCCATTTGGCATAATTGTGTATTTTTGGTCAAGGAACAGACTAGTGAAAACAGTAAGTTGATAGGAGCAACATTTTGGGAGATATTAGTAATTCTGGAAAACAATCATGTTACTATAACTAGAATGTTTTGGTGGTGAGTGCTGGAAAAATGCGGTACAGCATGCACAAATACACAACAGCATACAAACTACCACATCTCGAACCCCTGGATCCCCATGGGTCAACACACAAGTTTCCAATAAAATGCCAAAAACTAATCACATATTTGATCGTTTTTCTTTTAAAAAATTTCCAAAACAAATATTGTAGTATCATTTACTGTGTCTGTGGAATTTTTAGGACCTTTGAGAGCCAGATTTAAAGATTAATTATCAATTTACAGGATAATTAAGGCGTTAATTTAGGACAATCAATTTTAAGACTAAGATGTTTTAAGTGCCTGATTACACACTGCATAAACCTCCAGGGGAAATGGTGTAGTTGGGTTGTAACTTGCCTACATTTAATAAGGGGTGGGAACATTGTGATTTGGATCGTAGATCATGACTGGACCTTTAAAAAAAATGGTCATGTGATCTTTACGTCAAATCACCCGGCTGTATAAAATACGTACTCTGAATTGCCAATTGTATTCTGATCAATGGCTCCATGTTGATCCTTTGTTCCCGTTATGTACACAATAGTAGAAACAAACAAATGACAGAGCTTGCACAACTATACAAGTGACTGTGTTTTCCTAAGACAGTTTTCGCTTTCAAGCTGTGCCAAAGTGAGCACGCAGCCTGGTGTTGTCCATTCAGAGCCATGTCTAAGCCATGTTCAACCAGCAGCCTGGTCCAGTCTTGTCGTCGCCACCCCTCAGCTGCCTATGCTTTTGTGACAATACAGAAGTCACACAGTGTGATACAAGGCCGGCTAATTAAATGTGAGCCGCGAAATGGAGTGGAATTACTTCTACAACAAAGCCAGCGTGGTGCATGGGGTTAAAGCAAAACAGGGAGGCAGTGCAACTGTATGTGTGTGTGTATTCATGTTATGAGGCGCCATAGTGTTAAAAAGGGCAGCTCTCCTGGGTGTGAGAGGATTCAATTATAGATTATGGGAGCGTGTGTGTGTGTGTTGGGGGTAAACACAGATTAAGCGGGAAGAGCTGAATGGGTTATTAGTGGATAAATTGAAGAAGTCGGATAATGAAGATTGGGCTGAGAATTGAGAGAAGGGCTCTGTGCTTTTTTGGCATGTGGAGGAGAGGCCACAGATAGAGAGACAAAAGGAAAAATGGAGGGGAGAAAGTAGAAGAAAGGGAAGAGCAACAACAAAATACAGGATGAGAGAGCAAGGTGGGGAGAGCAAGAATGAAAAGGCAAAGAGCAGAACGCAGCGAGAACAAAACAATAGAAGAGACAAAAGACGACAAAGACAATTAAAGGGAAAGGAGATGGAAGAAAGACAGGAGTTTAGAAAAAAACGCTAAGACAAATGTGGGTAAATGAGACTGATAATGGAAAGCAGTGGTGCATGGCCTGGATGATTGTTTTTCAGGGGTCTTGCCAAATAGAATGGCAGACGTGAACGGTCGTACGCGAGTGGAGTGGGTTCTTTTTTTTCTTGATGGCACATCACCCTAAGAGGCGGTGATGACTGCCTGGAGGAACACCTGCCTCCCTTGGAGATATATTGTCCATGCACACAGAATGACAAGAAACCATTAGAATAATGCAGGCACAAGCAGATGGCCTGACTACACATTTCCTGGTTTGTTGGAAAAACGGTTGCGCAGACTGTTCCCGGATTGAATCTTCGAAAGCTATATGGCAACTTTTGGGTGATCTTATAAAGACTAAAGACTGATTTGCAGTGTTGAACACACTCATGATTCGACCCAACTGACGGCCTTTAGTCTGGGCCAGTTGATGTTGGTGTTATAAAAATAATTGTGTTTTATAATTATGCATAATGATTATGAATGGTGATTACAAATAGTACTGGGCCTGATGTGAATACATATAAACACTGGAGGAAGGCGAGTGCAGGGTGGTGGCTTTATACAGACGTTTAATCCACCACTAATACCCATTTATCTGGAGTTCCTCATAGAAGTGAATCAGGTTTCAAATCTGTTCTTAAGTCATATCATTGAGCTTACACTTGCCATACTCCCTTACAGAAACAATTTTGGAACCCTTAATAATGTGCTCTATGGTGGGGCAGTAGTAATATATTTTTTCAAATAACACGAAAACAAGCTAACAGTAAAACAGTGTGGTGTGCTGCGAGCAAGAGACTTATTCTCTTATGCAGCTGGTCCAAGTTTTATTTTCGAGCCATAGCTCAGCTAAAATTCACCTCATATTGAGTTCACCCAACTGCAACCCTTCGCCGAGATTGCCATGTTGAATGCAAGCTGGATAATCAGAGTGAATTTTATTTAGCATTGTTCATTAGCTGTGCATAACATCAGGTCTGTGTAAACCAGCAACAAATGAACAGTAAATCAATGTGTCATTTGAGATTAACTCAGTGATTTCTTGCCTTTTTGATGAACTTTTCCTCCAACTAGTAAGTGCAATGGTTTTGACAGATACAGCTATCTATTGTGGGAAACTCAAAGGTGAGAATTACAGTGTCTTATTACAGGATTTCAACATCTCCAATCTTAGGCTACCTGACATCATTTCTACATTCCTTTTCTTTTTCTTTTTTTTTTTTACATTTGAAGGCATGACATTGTTTGATAGTAGAAAAACTCATTACCTCTTTGATGTCCTTTCTGGCTGCAATACTTCAACTATAAACATAGTCTTATAACCAAGCATGTGTCATTTCTTTCTGTAAATAATTGCAGTAACGAAACCATATACCCGAGCGTATACATTTTTTGTATGTTTGTCTCTCAAATATGCACAGAATATCTGAGGCTACAATCTCCCAGTGTTAGTCTTGGGTGTTTGTTTTCACTCTACAGAGCAACTGCATAGACTCAGACCCAGTTATGTTGCATCAGGACATAAACTGTAGACACAACAGGCGTACTCAGCCAGCCACCTGGATACTAAACTGTAGGTCAGTGCCAGATCAGTGACAGCGAGCAGGTTCAAAAAAGGGCCATAGATTTGGCCACAAGCTCAATTGAGCCCAGTGACTCATACTACTGAAAAACCAAATGTTGAGATCTGTCCATTCGTGATTTGACAAAGTGACATAAACTGGGATGACTGAGTCCTTGGACGGACAAAAGGTCTCCTCCAACCTGGCGGCTACTGTTCTGCCAAGCTTGTTAATGCTGTGACAAGCAGCGGTGAGGCATGGCATGACGAAATACCTGCATCACTACTTTTACCTGGATGAAAGCCTCTGTGGTGTAGCAGCATGCCTCTGCACTTGAGCATAAAGGAAAATCAACACCTTAAAGGTAAAATAAAAATTGGACAAATAACCTACAAGCGACTATTACTGCTCAGCGGCTGCCTGTGGCATGCATAATGAAAGCTTTTCAGTTCACCTGCTGAAATACCCTTGGATGACACAACAGTAGTATTTTTCCTGCTCAGCAGCCCATCTAAAATGGGGCTCCAGTGTGTGGTGTCACCATCTACAAATGACAAGCTATTTACAGCAAAGGTTGTGTGCTCAGAGCAAAATAAGGCCCAAAATTAACACTAAGCACAGAACTACAAATTTATCATTGTACAAATAAGGACTCAAAAAAGTTAATGCTGCTTTTGCCATGTTCAAATCTTAAACGTTAATCACAAAATGACGGTATAGGCATAATGGGATTTTGCATGACAAACTCACCCAAATTCAGAACATTTCCCAGTTCATGTCACCAGTATTCTTGGAAAGAAAAAGTGGAAAATATAAAAACATCACTTAATAGGACCTTACAAAAAACTGCCTTGACTGCAAATACTTTCAGTTCTGAATTTTTAAAGCTTGGTTCTTTTCATAATTTCGTGCAGCTCTCTGTATGTGCACTCTATGCCTTGATAACGGTTTTATTTTCATCGGATTGAGTTGAAATTTTGTACTGAACATTCTGAGAAACTCTATAGATAAAGTAAAAGCTGAAATTCTTCTAAATTGTTCTTGTAAATGCTTCTTGTAATGAGCTAGATTTCGTTCAAAAGCAGATAATCGTGGTATAGCAGATAATTCAGTTTTCATGTGAACTAATTAAACTCCAGTGGCATTCATCAAACATGCCTTTGGATTTGATTTCTGGACAGTTTAAGGTTAACCACAGCCTGAATCTATAACTGTAGGGTGTTCAGTAATTGACTCGCCAAACTATTAGCAAAGACAGAACATTTGTCCTGAGTGTTGATGTACGACCTCATAACAGCCTCCTGTAGTGGGGGCACTTAACAGCTGCAGGCAGTAAGAGGGAAATATCAATGCATGATACATGTTTAAATACTGTTTGGGCACTTTGTACCGTTGAGACTTTGTAATAGAGAGGAGGCAGTGGATGAGGGCAAAGAAAGGACCTGCAATAAAGGTCACTGAGACTGGGAATCAAACTGGGAGCACTGAGGCATGGTCAGTGTCTTTAACTACACCACTACCAGACACCGCAATATGTTTAGTGAGAAAGTACAATATGTGGTCCAGCTACCTTCAGGTGGGCTGCATTTTGCTTTTTTTTTTTTAAACCTTTACTTGATGAAAGAGATCATAGTGGTGCTGCACAGAATTGGTTTGTGAACTGTACTTATCTAGAAGGGGTGCTCTGGACCCAAATTAATTTTACTATGCTGTTTCTGTCCATATATCATTTGTTCTTTTCATATTCAATTGAGAATCTAGATAACAAACAGCAATTGCTTTTCACACAGTTGCCTCTCTCTGTCTCAACATTGCCACTGCTCTTTGGCTTGGGAAAGAGACATTATTTCTCTGGAACGTTTAGTATTATTTGAAAAAGATAACTATGAGACAAATCCATGTATCATTTGTTCTTTTCATATTCAATTGAGAATCCGCAATCGGAAAAGGAAAAAATGACTCGTTATTTCATTTTTCACGTACAAATATTAAAAAAAATGAAAAATCGGAAAACAATTTGTTCTTCATTCTTTCAACTGCACGCACAAATTAAAAATTGGAAATAATTTGAATTGGAAAAAAAAAATTGGGAAAAAAATGGGAAGGATCTTCCAGATATTGTTGTTTTGTCTAATACAGTTCGTCCATGGTAGGAGTAGAAGCCATTTCATGTAACACACGGAGAAGTCAGTAACTTCCAGGTCATACCAAATTGGATATCAAAAATGTCAACATGAAACCCCACAGTTGGTCCATTTGCTTATTTCCAAATTTAAATGTGTGCAAACAGCCGAAAGAATGAAAAATAAATCGTTTTTTTGATTTTTGATTTGTACACAAATAATAAAATAATGAGTAATTTTTTCGTTTTCTGATTGTGGATTCTCAGGTGAATATGAAAAGAACGAATGATAGACAGATTTGTCTCATAGTTATCTTTTTCAAACAATACTAAACGTTCCAGAGAAATAATGTGTCTTTCCAAAGCAAAAGAGCACCGGCAATGTTGAGACAGAGAGAGGCAACCGCGTGAAAAGCAATTGATGTTTGTTATCTGGGTGCTTTTTTTCCATTTCCCTTCTTATTGTTCGTGAAAGGCACCTTTTAAAGTTAAATGTACTGATACAGCATTGAAGCTGAGGCTGAATGCCGAGGGAATGCATTCAACCTTACCTTTGGATTTTGACTAAAAATGTTTAGCATAAAGACGCCACTTTACAATAGTCTTACTGGTAGATCTTTTGTCTAAGCCATACTTGTGAGAAGAGTCCTTGCAGATGGCGGGCTGGGTGCATCCAGGCTCATGTGGAACATATGTATGAGGCGTACAGGCCACACATAGAGCTGTATTAGTTTGGCGCCGGCTCCATTTCAGGGTAAGTGGGAGTGCAGGTGTGAAATTCCTTCACAGTTATGATGGTAATTGGATAACTGAAACCTGTTTATATTCCAGGGCAACATGAGGCAATTTTTCTGAATAGAAAATTATTTCCGACTGAGAGAGATGATACAGTATTATGCAGTATAAAAAAGTAGGCCCACTGTGCCCAAATGACAGACAGTAATATTCATGCATTTAGAATATCTGCAGTTTTCTACCGGTAATCCTCTGGAGTCCTAGCAGCAGAAAACAGATCTCTTAACCATTATAAGTTCACAAACTGCCCACACCTACTCATTTGCTGGATAATATGGCCCAAATTTATTTAATCTTGATTATTTATTTATCTATTGGTTTGTTTGTCTTGAAGAGGATTCATGACTTTAATTTTTTTTTTCTGTTGACATAAACTTAAAGCAGTGTATGACTTTTATCACAATTTTTTTTTCAAATGCAGTGGCCAAGCGAAGGTGGTTCCTCACAGATTGGCCAAAAAATGAGCCTGATCGTTACAATGTAATATAATACAGTCCACCAGGGTTATGTTAAAGAATAAGTATCAGAATATATGGTGGATGGAGATAAAGACCACATTAAGGTTCAGCACTCAAAAAGTGACAGCAAAATTGCTGCTGTGTGGAATTCTCCTTCCACGATGCACTTCGTGACAAAATTTCCGAAAAGGCCAAAGTGACGTTTCGGTTTGTTATGTAAACAAGCGGACTGTGTTTATGATGGAGTCATATTCGAAGTCATTCGCCCTGAGGGAAGTGATCCAGGTGTGTAAGCACAGAAACACAAATGGATTACTGACAATTAGGATATCATTAGGGGTTTATAAATTGGGGGGTGTGTGATCAAAGTCATACACTGCTTTAAGAGCAAACATGATTCAGAATTTTTATTTATTTTTTTACTAAATCTGTATGTAAAAAAATCTGTAACATCAATAAACCATAAAAAATAAGTGGCCCTTGCAAAAGTGTGAATATGCACTATTTGTTTACTAAGTGTTCATTTATTTACATGAATTTAAACAGGCGTGATAGACAACAAAGGGAATACTTCCAAAAATAAGTTACAATAATCCAATAGGTCGGACTTTGAATTTTTGTGAGAATAACTAATCCATTCTGCAAATACGCATTTTTCCCTTAAAATTACAAAAAAAAAATTATATATTACTTTAGCCTTTTACACTCTATTTTTCAGTGACAAACAAATGATCACTTAAGTGCAAACTATGACAGTATACAGAAGGTTCACATATTGTCATATTCAGTCATGGTTTCTCTTGCTATGTAGTACTTGCGTGTTGTGCAAAATTGGTCTGGGCATACTAACTTTACATTTAACTTCCTATTTAATCTATGTATAATACAATACATATGCAAAGACAATAATGTTGCCATTTTACCACTTAATGCCACTTTACTAGACATTCTCACTCATACGCTGGTATGTTCATGCTTATAAATGCATGGTTCCAGCTACATTCTGGTTCTGGAAAGTGGATTATATCACACCACTCCCTTTTCCTGCATGATTTGACAGTTGGTTTTCCGCAGCAGTTTCATAGGTACTTAACTGGTTGGGGGTGTCCTGATGGCTCACCTGGTGAAACTCATCCTACACAGGCCAAGGCCTTATCACAGCAGCCCAGGTTTGGGGCAAACCCCAGGCCCTTTGCTGGGTGTTATTTCCCTGCTCTCTCCTCATTTCCTGTCTGTCTCTAGGTACTCAATCAAATAAAGACCAGTATTTTACTGGTTTGTATGGCACTAATGAGCATTAAGTCATATTGCTGTCATGAAGGCTACCACAGCTAACTGGCTCAGCCATGGCTTGTATTGTGCCTTGCGGATAATTTGGAATAAAAAATGAATGTGCAGTAACTGTGTGGGGCAGATGGAATATTTAAATGTGCATCATGCATGAGGGGGGAGGAAGCACCTTTTGTTTGCTTTTATTTGACAGACTAAGTGGAAAGAGACAGGAAACCAAGGGAAGAGAGAACAGGGGAATGAATGCAGTAAATGGCCCCAGGTCAGACTTGAACCTGGGCTGCTGCGATAAGGCTTTGGCCAATGTGGATGTACTCTCCAGGTGAGAAACCAGGGCGTCCCCGGAAGGCCATTTTGTCTATGCAACTGAAACTTTACACATTCATTATTACTTTTCAAAGTAGTTTATATTTAATATATAGTTTTTAACAATGTCTTTCTTCTCATTTTCTGGCTCAGACCTAGTGCAAAATTCATGTCAACACTGTTTAATACAAATCCTATTTCTGCTTGTGCAATATTATTTGTTATTATTTATTTATACTATTTCTGCAGGGTAATTTCACTCACTCACACACACAGACACACACACACACAATAAAAAAAGCATTATTCCTGATGAGAATTTAGCTCAGAACAGAATAAAAAAAAAAATTATTGTCAAGGTCAAGTGCGACAACAAGAATGGAGAAAGAAGAGTGTGCAAACAAAATAGTTTACAAAGGAGAACTCCTCAGTTACACTTACACACACACACACACACACACTCACACACACACACACACACAAGAGATGCATTCATAGTAAGACAGCTGCAGCGCTGTAAGGCAGCGTCTGATGTAACTGAAAAGAGTGGACAGATGGGGGTAAAGTGAAAAGCCAGTTGCAGACATCTTTCAGTTGAAAAGGCTGCTTGCTTCCATCTACTGTGGTGGAGTCTTTCAAAGAATGTTCAAAGTAGCGCCTGCAAATATTCAAGGTGTATTCCCCCCATAAAAACCTTCGCTTCTGATCTATGAACTATTTTGTTCCGTCAAGGACAAGTTTCTTTTTTACTACTGAAGGAAGAAATATTTTTGTGTTACAGATTTTAAATCTCATAGGGATCTATATGGAAAATAAACATGTTTTGCAGTGACAGTAGGCATACAAACCTATCAAGGTCAGCACACATTTCTGTGTTCATGTGTGATATTTCACAAGCAAAGGGATTTTAAGGTGAGATTTTACACCTTCAACCTAGGATCCAATTGTACCCTTAAAGGTCATGTTGTTGTGGAGGCTTTGTGCAGTATGTGGTCTCCTAGGCTCCACATGGTCAGCACACATGCCCAGCACATCTTTCAAGGCTTTGGATCAATAATTTAACATCTGAGACTAGGCAACGTTTGAAAATAGCACTACTTCTTTGGAATGAACAAAGAGTAAGCACGCCATATTGAGGAAGAGCTCTGAATAGAAACTCAGCAGAAACTGTCATCATTGTTGATAAAGAGTGAGTATACACTGATGTTCTTGTAATTTCTCATATCTTTACACTGTTACTTCCTTATTACAGCAATGAAGCACATTTTCAGAGGAGCCAATGAACAGAACATTTACATACTATTTACCTGCACTCCATTATCATGTACAATAAATATCTTCTTTATTGCCTCTTCATTAAGCTGTGGTTTACTTACCCAGAGGTAGTAGGTGAATTGCAGGGCAAAGATGGCAATGCCCTCATTGTCAAAAGAGCCGGCAACAGAACGGGAAATATATCCAGGAACAATGGCAATGAAGCAGGCCGCCAGCAGCCCCGCACCCTGGTTCCACAGCTCCCGTGTCAGCAGGAAGGTGGAGATAGCGGTCAGACCACTAAATACTGGTGCCAGGAAGACGCACACATCGCGGATGTGGACTGTGATGTGGAGCAGGTTGAGCACGTAGTGGATGAGGCCTGCAGTGACCATCAAACCCGGGTATACCTGAGGAAAGACCAGAGAAAGACATGATGAGAGAAAAACCAAAGGATAGAACTGCATAAGGAATGGGAGCGATGGGAAGGAAAAAAGTAAATAAAAGTAGAGTCATAATTTAATCTAAAGGTTATTAAAGGATTACAGTAGCAAAATGCTGATGTTGAGGTGCGTTCACTTCCAGCCTCCGGTAAAACTCTAGCTCCAGGCAGATTCAAGCTGAATCATGTATACAAATAGTCTGATGCAACTCAATAAGGTCTTTTACATCTTCTGAGTTTCACAGCTATAGTTTATAAGTTTATACTTCATTATAGAACATCCTATATACTCAGCTTGTTTTGCTAAGATGTTTCACTTTAAGAAACTTTTACCAATACCACATGTCCAAATCTGGTCAGTAAACTTCAGTTGTATAATAGGGGTTTTTCACACATGACCCAGAAGTTTTTGTATCACTTCTGTGTCACTGCTGTCTGCCCCAAAGTACATCCAATAAACAGAGGCAACTATATTGAAGTTTTCATGGTTTTCCTTCAGATTTAGTTCAGAAGAAGAAATGGGTTGTTGCAGTTCATCAAGATGAGGGGCCTAACTTCAGATCAGGAAGTACATTCATGTGCAGCTGGTATTTCTGGGAAACATCAGCAGTATTGTGAAGGGATTCAAGAGGTTAAAAGTAGGGAAAACAGTATCAATGAATTGGCATTCTCTCGATGAGCTTCGTGAGATAGTCACCTGAAATGTTTTCCAGTAGTCTTGAAGGAGTTCCTAGTAATGCTGAGCACCTGTTGGCCATCTGTGGTCCATCTCATGCCATTTAAATGAGAAGGTGAGTCCAAACTTTTGACTGGTAGTGTACATTGAACTTCTCTCTCAAAATACTAAATCAGTAGTCAATGTAGCCTCAGCCATTGTTGACAAATAAACCGGAAGAAGCGGTACACAAACTCAGCCGTTTCAAAGCATTTCTGGGTCGTGGGTGAAAAACCCCTATTGAGAGCCTTCTCATTAATGACTCATTGTGTACTTAAACATGTTTAACAAATGGCAAACTCAAACATGACTGCAGTGTGATGAAACAGATAAATGCTGCAGTTCATAATGATATTTTTTAAAACCAGTTACAAAACATGTCCGTCCGTGGGTAGCAAGAGGCTCAAAGTATTTAACCTCTCCCAGTTTTAATCATCCAGAACCTCTCAAGGCCAATGTTGGCAGAGTGAAATGGAACACATTTATATCATAAAATTACCCTCTAATCACAAATGGACCTCCTCTATTCCTATTCGTCAAATCCTCCATATCTGAGTGGGGTCCATTTCTGATTGAACATATTCATTTTCAAACATACAATCATCTAGATTCATCATTCAGAGGAGCTCATACTACTTTATGCAATCCCTGAACTCTGTATTTTTCAGTTTTGGTGCACTGGTTTGGACTTACTCTTTTCGTGGCTAAAGAGGCACCACTGAGACCAACCCAATCCCCTCTTGCACTTGTACTGCCTCAGCTTTGAGAGCTCCGGCTTCAGGCATTACTGGGGCTGGAGCCAACGGCTGAAAATGATACAGCAAGAGACCACCGTGGTCCTCCACCACACTAATGCCTGCTTCAAGGGATTCTGGAGGGGAAAGGTTCATCTCAAAAGATCCCTCTGTGGAATAGGCGCCTAGTGATTCTATGCGTCTTTCCATTTTCCTGTAGCCTGGGGACGTCACTGAACAACTTATGCCTCAAACATCCATGCCTCAGTCCCTTGACCACTTTTTAGCATTTATTTAAAGTCCTTCAGGGAGTTAACAACTCAGATCTTATGCTAAAAGTAAATGCATTACAAACAGAGGACATACACCAGATCAAAAGCTGTGAATCAATCTGTAACTACACTGCCATCATGTTTTATTGAATTATATTGTATATGTTTTATTTATACCAGCATATTCCGAGTGATGGATCGTATTGCAAATGATGGATTATATGTCAGTACAATTCTGAAAATCTTTTTTGTTCCTTAGTTTATTTGTGCTGTAAATGTATTAAAATTTTGACTATCAAAGGGTCAACACTTTGATTTTGTTGCTTTGCATGAAAAATACCTCAACTTTTAAAAACATTCCCTTTTTCTTTGAGAATCACCTTTGACAATGTGAAAGTAGTCATGACTGCTCAACAAAGTCCTTTTAATAAGTTATCGTGAGTTGCTGCTATATACATCTCTCACAGAAAGCTGCTTTTAATTAAAGTATCCACTCATCAGAGCTGGGACCCGTACACACAGGGACCTGTGGCCCTATCGAGACAACTCATGAAGGCAGATCCAATTAGGGCCTGCTGAAGTATACTGACTGTCTCTGGTGAAAGCAGGACTGTGTTTAACATGTGAGTGATGTCCCTGATGTGTGTTCACTGTAGCCGCAGTCCATGCACTTTACTTTACCGCTAATAAACTTAGGTCTTCGCGTTTCTAATTAGTTTGTGCCTATGAGACCTAATCTTCATCAACCAATCTACTTCAATGAAAATCAACCATGTCTTGCCTCTTGGCACTGAGGATTCTGTCTACTGGAGCAGTAACCTGCCTTTTACAAATCTACCATTGTAATTATTAGCCATTTCAGAGTCTGTGGTAGAGCCTTGGTCCCCAAACATTACACAGTTGACCTTCGCTGCTTGTCATGGCCGAGTACACTTCACATTGCGCTTTGTTGTGATGGATATAAAATTTCTGTGCATGATTTACCAACACTTCCAACTAACGTGGTATAAAAGAATCCATTACGCTGCGTGTTCATGATGAAAATAATCACGAGTTAGAACTGACAAAAGCTGTTACCAAAAATGTGTTGTCATTGTCATTATGGCAACAAAGGGTGGTTTATTGGCGTGACAGCAGTCTGTTGTTATGGACTGTCACGATAGAAAAGGCCTCCTTCCTTATCTATAGCTCAGGAGAAAGAGCAACTGACAGTCGTCCTCTGGGGAGACGGGGGTGGGTGGAAGTGAAAGGGAAATAAAAAGGGAGAGGGCAGCTGCAGTGGTCTAGGCAGAAAGGCACTCAACTGTCACATTAACTGATATCGCCTTGTCTGTCTTCCAAACGGTGTGACCCAACCAAGTGCTTAGAGACGCAACACTATCATACACAATTAATGAGGACTGTCAGGATCATCTGTCTGATTCTGAATGAAAAAGGGGGTGACGGGGGAAAGGATAAGGGCGAGAGCACAGAGCGGAGGCATGGTGGAGGTGAGACAAGAAAACGAGGCATTAGAGGAAGGCAAAGGCAGAGATGATAAAAGATAAGGAGTGAGAAAGGCCAGGGAGAGAGAAAGAAAGTAAAGTGACATTGAAGCTGAGAGGCAGTGTTAAAGAGAGTTCTGGCAGATAGAGGGCTGAACGTAACGGACAGTCTCGGTCACTGCTCTCACAAAAAGCAAAGGTGGTTTCATGGATTTCACTGATCCACAGGGGTCATAGACCACTACACCTGCATGAGACAGGAGACTGACATTGTTAAAGATGTTGAGGAAAGGCAGGTATTTGAAGAGGGCGAGGACAAAACTACACCATTTGTGAGGTTTTTCTGGTTCTCTATAAACAAATGCAATGGATTATGACAGCAATGAAACGTACTGCGCCTATTTTGAGATAAACCCAGCACTTGTCCACGCCGCTGCATGTTTTAAAAGCCTAGGCTTGATGCAAATAAGAGCTCTCACACATTCATTTTATGATTCTGAATGGAGTGTGGGAGTAAACTAAATGGCCATGTTCCCCGAAGCTCGTCTATCTTTCAGAAAATTATCTAACTCAGCCATGCAAATATGTGAGATTTGCCAATTAGCTTGCACAGTAAAGCAGTGAATTCCAGCTATTGTTTAGTGTCTAAAAGAAAGGATGCATCAGTGAGCTTACAATTTACAGATGCTCTGTCAAATTTTCCCTGTAGATTTCGTTCTGGATCTCAGTCAATGTTGCATAGATTTGCATGTTACAGGGACATATTTGCATTTAGTATGGTCAACTGAATGACCCTCCCACCTGCTATTGAGCAAAACGTGACTTACCATCTGGCATAAAACTTCTTCCAAAACGGGTCAGGGAGGACTGAGTGCAGCTTTTTAAAAAATATATATTCTCTCTCATCTACTTCCATCCATCATGACAGATAGATGAATTTAATTTCATTACAAAGCAGCATGAAAACTATACCACTTGGTGTGCAAGAAAAATGTTGATGCACTTGAGTTTCCCAATATCGTGTTTTATGATACTTAATTCATTTATAATAAGAAATGCATAAGTAGCAGTAAGACACAAAGATTGATGAGCCAAACATTCATCAAAACCATCTACTGATCTAAGCTGTTTAATACCTGTTGATCCACTAGTTCTATCAATTTATGTAAATAATTGGTGTAAAATGCAGTTTCTCATCTTTTCATTGCCATCAGATGTTCAGAGGCTCCGTAAGTGAACATGGAAACATCGTCATCTTCTACAACATTCATTCAACAGTAAAACCCATGGAGTTGGATCAATGACAGTGGATGGACACGCTGGGTTTATGTTCAGTTAACAATAGATTTTACTGGAAAAAGTCAGTTTTTCTTCCATTTTCTCTGTTTTTCAAATGATAACCCACAACTTTAATTGGATCTTTTATGAACATCTACATTATTAGTGAATTAAATATAGGAATATACTGGATTTATACAGATAAAATGCAAAATGCAGAGGATAATATTAGAATAAATAGAGATAAATCACTTAGGAAGAGTTAGATATAGAGAAAATGTCATTTGGGAACTGCCATAAAAGTAGTGCTGGATCTTTATGGGTTAAAGGCGTGACTGCTAGATGGCATGGCTGTAACCCATCTTCAGCGATTTGAGTCTTCCACTCATATGTTTTCTCATTTTTTGGGCAATGATAAAAAAAAAAAAGGGGGGGGGGGGGGTTACCAGGCACAACAAACCCCGTCCCTCCCTTGTATTGTAGCTTATTTTGGCATCGATCCAGCTGATGTCATCATGTCTATGCATGTGGTGATGTCAGCATATCTATCGTCTCTATATATGTGCCAAGCTTTAAGTAAATTGAAACCAAATTAATGTTTTTATAGATATTTGAAATTTCGCCTATTATAAGTAAAAAAGAATAAAAGACTTTAAAAAATTCAGAACATTTTTTAACTTACCTATTTTTCACAAAATGTAATCAGGTCTTGTCTGGGTCACTGGTAATCTATAACCCCAATTTGTTAAGAATTCAACCAAAAATTTTTCTGCTAGAGTGTTAAACAAACCAAAAACAACTGCATCACAAGATTCTTACTAATACACAGCCTACAGTCACTGACTGGTTCTACTCTACTTCATATGACACGATCATAAACACTCAGTGCACTTGGGAACCAAATTCAGGCATTTTTCCGGTAAAATGTCAAATTAAAAAAAGGTGTATAACAGCTTGTCTCAGTCCCACTGGTGTGGAAACAATCATCCACTGAGACTGTTGAAAATAACATATGATACAAGGACAACACAACCTCTGTAATTGCTCTGTAATTGTTAAGAGACAGCACCAGACATATCTTGGCCAGGAGAAACACAAGACAAATTGCACCCACAGAAATTTCTCCTTTAATGCTCTTTGTAAACGCTCAACTCAACACACACAAGCAAGAGATGTCAGAAGTGATGTAGGCGATGCTTTGTACGTTTAACTCATTTTGAAGAGCTAATCATTATTGGATTTTTTTCAACTCTAGACCAAATATATTGCATTTTTTTTTCTTTCTTCCTGTGTAACAAAGCTGCATAAGAAAAACTTAAACCTTAATCTAAACTATGACTTAAACTGGATAAATTCTACTTTTTGCCGAATTATGAAAAGAAACAATAAACTCATTACAAACGACTGTTTGAAATTTGATTAATAAGAAAATACATTTTATGGGTGTAATTCCGTGTTTTAGTGTTTGACAAAAGGTTTGCCAGTCATCCTGAATTCAGGGAGTTCCATCAGTGACTGTTGAATGATGGTTCTTGATGCGGTGCCGTCTAATAGATCTGGGTCTTCAGCTTAGACTGGCTCCCACTTGTCTTTTACACAGTAAACAACATAAAGAATCCTTAAATTATTTCTGTTCTCAACCATGAAGTGTGAAAGGGTGAACCATCCATATATCTCCCCTCTTCATTATTTTTCAATTATTTATATATATATATATATATATATATATGTATATATATATATATGTGTGTGTGTGTGTGTGTGTGTGTGTAGTTTCATGATGGTTTACCATTGACAGGCTTTAACCAGGGTCTGAATAGTTCCTCCTCCAATCACTTCTGCTGAAATGTACATTTTCCAAGCATCCGCTGTTGTGACTTCTTGTATCAGTCATAAACAATAGCCAATTAAAGGGTCCCGCCTACCAATCATCACACTATACTTCTGATCAAAATTATTAAATGTTTACTTAATCAAAATAAATCGTGAATAACAATGGTTTTTCTTCCATCTAGTGTATTTAATTTTTCAATGCCTGTGGGCATTGAATTTAATGCTTTTTAATGCCATTTAAGGCCTTCATTTTCACAAAATCTATTTAATGACTTTGAATGATTTTTAATGAAAACCTGTATTTCTAGTCTGAAAATGTCTTTTTTTTCCCTCAAATGTACTGTAGCCTGAACATCATGAATGGATGTGTAGGAACTTACATGAGTACACACTGACAGATGACTCCCATGTCATAAGGTACGGTCCATTAAAAAAAAAAAACCAAATTCAATTCAATTTTATTTATGAAGCGCATTTCATGCACAAGGCAGACTCAATATTCTTCACAACAGGCATATAAAATAGCTACAGTAAAAAAAACAATCATGAAAAAAGAGAGTGCATGTGCAAGTAAACAAGCACAGGTACACACACTTACACTTGCACATACCCACACAACCACACACACCCACCACTCAACATAACGCTGTCAAAAACAGATATGTCTTTAATCTGTTTTTAAAAATGGCTACTGATGTGCCATGTCTAACTGTATCAGGCAGGGTGTTCCATTTTTGTGGGCCATATTCACTAAAAGCTGCCTTCCCTTTCTTGGATCTAGTGTGAGGGACGAGTAAGTCGCCACTGCCTGTTGCCCGAAGTGTTCCTGCTGGGGTATAAATGAGGAGCTTATCTGTGATGGACTGTGACGTGTCCCCCATTTTTTAACCTGACTCACGGCAATTTATCACCAATTATACATTTGAGCCAAATTTCCATTCCCTGCCCCTAATTTACACCATTTGGTCCATCAGATGAAACCTCAGCCACACTGTAGTTGCCCTCAGAATAAATGGCGTCAGTCTGGTGTGGATGAAGACTGTGGAGAAAAACAATGACCCACAGGTACAATGTTCGACATGAAGATGAGTAGCAGTCAGCAGTGTGTAAAAGCAAAAAAACATAGACCAGTTTAGCTAATATGACATGATCACAAATTGAATAGGTTTTCGTCCTAACCCTGCATATTGATACCACAGTTCCTACAGGGGACTGCAACATGACACTGACAACCACTGCACCTATTGCCTTTCTAATTCCAACTAAGCCCCAGCTCTGATACAGTGTGAGCTCTTGCGTGTCCCCCATTTTCAGTCTAGTCTAGCCCGAGGCCAGAAAATGAAATGACTTTTAAGTGAAAAACTACATTTGACAACCAGAGAGATCAGTACAATTTGCTGTGATCCTCAAATGAGCCATGCGTTAATTACTTTGCTTTTATGTTGTTTTTACTCATACATTCAATTCATGAAATGCCAACAAAAGTGAGCAGAGGAAGTATAAAAGATGTGTGTGCTTATCTATAAACACAGGACAAAGCATTATGCAGCCATGGGATCTTGTAAATGCCCTAAAACAACTTAAAAAAAAGCTTTCCAAGCCTGATTCCCAGTCTAATCATGAGTTTCAGTTTACACCCTGTGGGTAAAAGGCCTAACCTAAGTATCCATGCACTGTTACAGAAGCAGCACATCCATTATAACAAGCATGCCTTGTCATATGCAATTACAAGTGGCTGAGATAATTGCCAATGACAGATGAATGCTGATGGATGTGGTCTGAATTCAAATCGCTTGTGTAGTTCTGAATATCAAATTTAAAAAAACATCTACTGTGTCTACAGCTCTTGCTGTGCACCATCTGCTTAGCTTAGTAATGTTAACAGCATCTGATAGCGATGCATGGCAGTAACATGCCTCGCTGTCGTTTCCGTGCAGTGGAACTCTCCAGTCGGCCTGCAGGACTGATCACACGCTATACAAAGGCAGGAAAAATATAGAAAAAAAAATAAGCACCAAAGACCAAACCTCTCAGTGGAATCCAATAATGAAATCATTTTGAGAGACATTTCCAGGTTTATCTGGCACAGAGGACCTGAGTTATGTAGTACAGATGCATCATTAGCAAGTGCAATTACAGCTCAGAGTGCAACCCTTCAACAGAGTAGAAAGAAAAGAAGGCAGGTGGGCTTTTTAAAGAGCAGAGGGAGATGGATAGGCCGGTGGTATTTTACTCACAGACCTCACAGGGTACAGGGCTGGGAAGATGAAGGTAGGAGAAGAGATGTACAGAGGAGGGTGCTGGGGTAATAGGTGATAAATTGTGTCGAATGGGCATGTTATATTTTTTTTTCCTCCACAAAAAAAGGTTTGATGTTTTACAGCAAGTGTTACTCCTGGTAAACAGGGAGGCCATAGCAGCCAGCGGGAATCTGTCAAGTGTACAGCTCACTATTGCTACTGGATTGTGACTTGGATCCATGATGCCTGGTGGAGGCTTATAGGGCTCTACAGTATCTGTGAAGCTGACTGGCCTAACCCCAGATAACCCCATGCTGCCCCAGCATACACAGCCATGAAGTTAACCACAACACAAGAGTTTCCTATGTGGATGTGCAATCTTTCAAGCGTTTTCAGCGGCTGACTAGAATTTTCTCCCAATTTCGCTTGTTCAAAACAACTCCACAAAGTAAATTGAGAGTTTCAACTTTTGCTTTTAAAAGTCAAGTTGAAGATCTCAGGCTCTGTTTTGCCCTCAGGTACAAAGAAGATCTTAAGTTATTTACCATTTCACTCAAGCCAGCACCTTGGACCAAACTTAATGGGAACAATCTGG
Source organism: Ostorhinchus cyanosoma (assembly GCA_029814465.1). NCBI lineage: Eukaryota > Metazoa > Chordata > Actinopteri > Kurtiformes > Apogonidae > Ostorhinchus > Ostorhinchus cyanosoma. Next base: position 33,715,503 of record JAPTYQ010000003.1, read on the forward strand.
CAGAGTACCATTTCCCCCAGTCTTGAGTTGCTGACTCTTATCCCAACCAGCTCTCTATAAATGAAAAACTAAGTAGTTCACACTGGAGGTCACCATCTAATTAAGGCCACAAATCTATCATCATCAAGAAGAAGCTGGGTAATCTTGAGAAACTATCTACATTCTGATGGACATTATGTCATGAATATAGCAGAATAAGTGGCACTTCACAGCCTTATTAAAGCTACACTTAGAGGAAAAAATTATTAGATCATCGAAAGACATACATATACTATACAGCATTTACACTCCCTGCTTAGACTGTATAATATGTTAAATAAAGTATCCTATGCTATTTTAATCTGCAAAATATAATATTTAATCACTGCTTAAGCACTTCTAGTTAGATGCAAACTGCATTCCGTTGTTTTGTACTGCAATAACAATAAAGTTGAATCAAATCAAATCAACCTGTAGACATGCTTATTTCTAGATTTAACAATCATAATTCAACTGGAATTATCTTCCTGCATGGACAGATATTTCACTTGCTTCGAGTACCTTTACCCTCAGATTTAGCATTTTTTTCTTGTTTTTAGACATCCCTTTTTTGCAGTGCACATGCGCATTTTTTGTCCATGAGGGAAAAAAAAAACTATCCAATCAATAAATAAATTAAAATTTAAAAATAACAACAAAAAAACAGCCTTATTACACAGTAGTCTGCTGAGGTTGAAAGGCCCCACATACAGT
>JAPTYQ010000003.1:33731641-33748541 GCA_029814465.1 Ostorhinchus cyanosoma
ATAATGTATGGGTGTGGTGCTCAATTTGTCAATAGAGCGTACAAGACAATTTATACACACTCTCACACACACACACACCTGCTGAATCCACCCGTTGCAAGTCTGAAACCCTGAGTGAGGATAAAGTGAGGGCAGATGGCCACCGTCGAACTCAGCCTAAAAATCACTGCTTCAACTAAGGGTGTTTACACACAATGTACTCAAGTCTTTATCCGAGTATGCTGGACCCCAAAGTCCACAAAATTTTATCAATGTGAATGCAAAAGTTCCGTGCGTAAGTACCGTAACAGAATCCAGCTGAGAAGGTAGTCTTGGGTATGGACTACATGGACTCCAGTACAGTACGTTACAGTGTGAAAACGATTTGTGCCCGAAACCTGAAGTGAAATAATCACTACTCCAACAACAGAAGTGACTTAATCATCACAAGACCATAAATAGCGTTCCTGTTGTCTCCTGAAAAAGCTTCAGATTCCACGCAGCACGGGCTCACCGTATTTACCGAACCCCTCAGTGATATATCAGGGACAATGAAGATCACTCTTCTTCACTTTGCCTCAAACAGGCTAACAGACAGTATTGCCTGTGAACAGAAGAGTCGCTCGGTTGATGACATAAGGGTTTGTCACTTCTGCATTTGTTGGATAGTGACAGAATGCCTTCCACACTGCCACCTACTGTTTCGGCTCTTTAACACCCACTCGTACTCAGGCACAGGCCGCAGTATGTGCTTGTGAACGCAACATCTGCGGGAAAGGTGCGAGAGTATCCTGGTACAGCACGGATCCAGATACTCTGAAAACACCCTAAATGTCAACCTGCAGCAAGAATACAGGCAAAAAAAAAATGAAGTGGTGTCATCATGTCTATGCATGCGTTTATTTCAGCATATCAATAGCCTCTATATATGTGCCAAGTTCAAAGTAAATTGAAACAAAATGTATGTTTTTATAGACATTTGAAATTTCGCCCATTATAAGTAAATGGGCGAAAAAAATATTTTAAAAATTACCACAAAATTGGAACCTTGACCCACTTTTCCCAAAATGTTATGAGATCTATTCTGGGTCACTAGCAGTCAATATACCCAATTTGGTATGAATTCAACCAATAGCTTTGCTACTAGAGTGTTAACAAACAAAGAAACAAGCAATCTAAACACAATACCCCTTGCCTCCCGTTCTGGGGGGGGGCAGGGTAACAATTCTGTTAAGTCACCAGCATGGCCAAAGATGAGCCCATAAAGTTGGATTTAAAAACACACAGCTGTGGACAATTAGACTGTCTACGTAGAATTGATTTCTCTGGACAAAAAAGTTGTTATTGCTCTGCCTTTGAGCATAATGGCTTCGCTATGAGCTGTAGAGTCACTAAGACAGTAGAGAAAGCCGGTAAGACATTTACGCCTCATTGGCTTAAACATCAGTGCAAGGCGCTCAATAACACTCCAGTCAAGAAGATACTGAACACTTTTACACAACCCCTCTCTACAAACTCGACAATCATTAAGACAGTGCGCCTACATCATAACACGACTTATTGCTGCCCCAAAGCTGCCATATCTGCATGAATGGGCTTGCCACTGTGGTTCCAAAATCCTTAGGGGTCAAAATTTACTGCTAGGGCTGAGTAATTATACAGTGTCTTCTATACTGCTGCGGCCCCTTCATCATTATTTCCTAACACATGGTTGCCTCTGCTGTTCCACATTCTATGGCTATGTGATAATGAAAGAGAACAGAAAAGACTGCTCTCTTTCTTGCACCATTTCCCCTTCCTTCTTAAGCATCAAAATATTGTTCCCATTTCCCCACAAGAGAGACTTGGAGCATTTTTAAATTCGTAAGACGTCTCACTCATCTTTAATCTTAGAGCTGGAAGTGAACAGTCTAACTGGACCACAGATTACATAAATAGATGGACACTGACGCTGCTCTTTCCTCCTGTTGTGTAGGAATTACACTGAAATCAAACAATCAATAAGACTGTCAATTATGACAAAAAACATGTCACATTAAATAATGGATGGTGATGATGATAATTTTATGTAATGAACTACTCAACATTTACTTACCAACTGCATTAACTCTCATACAGTTTACCATCATTTGACTGGTGTTTTTTAATTACACTATATCATTATGTTGATTTGTAACCTTGCCCAATATTGAAGTAATGGGTTTTGTATTCAAGTCATGTTATATTTGCTATTCTCAATTTTCATTAATAAAATGCAAGCAAAAATGTACTTATTTTTATACATTTCCATATTCTATGCTGACAGGTGTTTCTTCCTGATGCTCCCATTAAAGTATAATTAGACAGAACAGACAATAATGCTAAATTCCAGACACCCAGTAACCTGTGTTTTTCCAATCTTCTACCAGTGAAACTACACTGGAATGGCAGTCAAACCTGTGACTTCCCACCCGTGAATGTGTACTAGATCAATGTACTGCCAGTTCCACACTGACATCACACAGCCCGTGAAATGACAACAGCGGCCCCCATGGATGGGGTGTTTATGCAAATTGTTTATTAAATCAAGGTGTTGCTCTAATGTTATTTATCTGCAAACATTATGTATAATCAGCAGCTACTGTAGCGTTAGCTAGTTTTCCGTCCATTGAGTGCAAGAACAAATTAATACCAAATATGTATCCAAATATACAAATATTGTAACATAAAAAGTATACCAGTTTCTCTTGCTTTATGTGTCGTTTTTACTCCTGCTTCCCTCAAATAAGCAAGGAACAAGTGCCTCTGGCAATAAAATTATTGTAAATGAGCATAAGCCCCGTCCGGTTCGCCATGCTGGTTTGTTTACATCTATCTACCACAATTCCTTGCCCTCAGGCAGTTTGGCGTGACTTGCCTGGAATGCCACAAAGTCTTGCATTGTGGCTTTAAAGTCATGACTTATGGGCTCAAAATCCTGCCTGGAACACAGCATAATATCATTATGCATGACATAAATTTCCATCTTAAATTCCAGTACAGTAACAGTCCTAATGACCATGGAAGCCGATATTGTTTGGATTGTGGAGCCTGAGTCTGTCTATTTTCCAGGTTAAAACACACTGCTCTGTGAAATGTAATGAGAATCTCTGTCTTCAGGACACTTGGATACATGCTGCTGATTTACATGACCAAGCACTGACCTACTGCGTCATCAACAAATACTTGAAGGCTCCTTTGCACTCTATGGAAATTTCAGAGGTTTTGTTGTTCAAGATTTTTCACCACGCATTCTTCACAGAGGCTTTCTACATAACTTCTGAGCAAAACTGTTTCAGCTTGGAAAATGACCAAAACTTCATTCCAGCAACAGCTGCCTACAGTAGAAATTCAATAGAGTCACAGAGTTAAAGAGCTATAATTTAGTTTCATTTGACACCTTTCAATGAGACTAAAGATGGTTTAGAGTAGTCAGATGTTAGATGTGCAGCTCTTTTTTTAGCCCAGTGCAGGTTAAATACAAAGACATTATATATGCATTGTAAAATGATCTTATGAGAGCGGAGGTGTTTAACTTGACAGACTGCCATAATGCTCTCATTTATTGTTAGTTATAATGTTCACATCACTTTCCTTTTTAGTTTTATTTAAGTTGAATGAACTATTGTGACAATTTTATACAAGGCTGGAGTAACAGAGAACTTAAATACATTTTTGCGGATCTATTTTAATCTAATGTTAAAAAGTTATAGTCTGTTATGTATTTTGTACATTAAAAACAATGTCTAATCCTTTCAGTTTACATCACATTAACAACACATTTATTCCCCTACTTTCAATTAAAAAACCAAAACTAAAAAAGAAATGCAAAAATGCCTCAATAAGACCACTGCAAACACTGTTCACTGGGGTCAAGTTCCCTTTATAGAAGCTACAAAAGGACATAACTCATAAGACAGCAAAAGTTTGGTCCATGCAAACGAAACGAGGGCTTGTTTGATGTAGCAGCCTTTAATGATCCACACAATCTAATGAGCTTCCCAACTTTGTAAAACATAGAAAATGCTACTCTGTCATAACTGTGACTCTGTGGGGGGAAAATTACAGTGGTAAACTCCAGTAGATGAAAGACAACAAGTCTTTAGTTATTCTCCAATTAAATGTTACCTCAGACACGGTTAAGCTCCATGCTGTGGGTGAAGGGAATACTGTCACTGTACACAGTACATGAGGCCAAAAGGCAAGTATCCAAACTGACTCACTGTAGTCTCACTTAAAACCATTTCATGTATGCCTTTGTTCTCCCCAAAGTAAATGTGCAACCTTCTCCATTACTGCCATGAAATTGGTAATACTATGAGAAATGTGTTACGGACCCTCCAATAAATTACATCTGCAGTAGGGGTGGGGAATATGGCAAAAATATCATACCTCGATTTTTAAAAAATACAATCTCGATTTTATCACGATTCTTTACATTGATCTTTGAGACCAATTTGTACATTTCTGAACACTGAAACCAAACAATTTCCCTATGTAAAACAAAGCCCTAAAAGAAAAAATAAAACAAGACAATTTAGCCCAAAGAACCTTCCAGAACATTTTTAATCTAAGTAGTTTGTGCAATGTGGCCAACATGTGCCAAAAACATGGATATATTAAAATGTAAAGAACAATACTCTCATTAAGTGCACTCTTGCAACATAAAACCTAAACTGCACTTGGTTTTTGAGGTAGCTTTCAACAAACATGAAAAGTAAATTTAAAAAAAAATCCAAAACAAAACATCAATGAGGAAATATCCATTTCAAATAATCCCCCAGGCTCACAGAACAGGTGGTAGCTCTGGTTTTTCAACTGCTAATCAGAGTACTGGGTGCTCTTGGATGGAGGAAGAGTCCAAAATGAGAAGAAGTTTCTGCTGCCTGTCAGAACTGGATTAACTGCCCATTTGTGCATGTGCGACGGTAACTCTACTTGGACAAACTGCCCAAAATGCGTTGCCAGAGGATCAGAGTCATTCTGTGCTGCAGATGACTATGTCATTGAGTGTATCATGAGTCAATAATATATACTATTTTCATTAAATATTATCATTAAATTACTAAATGCTGTTGCAATGTAGTTATTTTCTTTCCTTGAAAATGCAGAACTCAAACTGACCAACCCTCGATCACCTCCGCAGAAAACACTGAGATACTAAAGAAAACAGATCACAAACAAGCTTCGAAAGATTAACATAAGTGAAAAGTGTGAGTATCTGAGTGAGAGGATAGGCTGTGGTAAAGGAAATTTCCACATGTCATCTACAGTACTTGAAGGAGGACCTAAACATAGTTATAGAAGTTCATCACAAACATGGATCAGTATCGTCTGGTTAACTTGTTAACAAGTTGCTAATTCAAGCAGTGCAGAGCACACCAGAGAAAAGCTCTTTATTTGCATGTTTCCTTTCCATATTTAATAACATTGTAAAACAGTATTGTTGGCTTCATTTTCACTCAACTTACATAAACATTTCCAAGGAGGCCTTGGAAGGTTTCAGGTTACAACTGAATATATTCCATATAGTCATTCTGCTAAAACACATTATTTTTGTCCATATCACCCAAAGATATAATATGAGAAAGATACTGGCTGCACAATGTATTTACACTGAAGTATGGTGTTGACTACTGTCCATAAAAGAATTTTGCAGGACACTGTCATCACAGTGAAGATGACCCTTGACCTGTTGGCTAAAAAATGTCTTAATGACATCCTATTTATTTCGGTGACATTTTGTTGTAGTTACAGTATGTCTCTGTAGTTCTTGGGTTATATTAAAAATTAGTTTTATGAGACCAAGTTCTAAATCGGTTCATTGCGTCAGACAGTTTTGCAAAATTTGGAGAAATTCCCTAAAGGGATTCCTGTGATCTGAAAGTCCTGACAATGGGACAGACAGATGGACAACCTGAAAACATAATGACTCCAGTGTGGAAGCATAAAAACCTAATACTTGATTCTACTGCAAATACACACAGTTGCCCTAATCTGACTTTGAAACTTCAGCAATGATAAAAATCAAGCAGCACAAGCACTCACAGATAATGTATCTGTGTGAAATGCACAGTGATAGCATCTTAGTAGAAAACGGGGCTCCGGGCAAAGAGAATACATAAAAGGCTACAATGAGCTCATCCTGGATGAAAACTTCACACTCTCTCCCCCACACCCGATAGATTTGAAGTGGTGAATGAGAGCAAAGGCTTCCTCTCGCTTTCTTGTCTGGGTAGCAAATCTCCAAATCCCAGCCAGAGGGGGAAACAGATCCGGCACCCTATTACAGGGAGTCTGAGAGATGGGACTGCAGTTCATTCACATCCAAATTCAGCTTTTGTCTAGCAGGAGCCATCAAATTGGGCCCTACCTTCACTGGGACTGTCATAATGACATTATGCCAACTCTAGCTGCAGCAGATGCAGCAGGGGTGTGTACGTGTGTGTGCACGCGCATGTGCATGAGAGTCAGATGAGGAGAAGACAGAGGGTGATAGAGAAGGAGACAGATGACTCTCAGCCCAGGACTCCTGATTGAACTGCCGCCCAGAAATGCAGAGGGGGGGGTCGTTCCTCTGATTTTCTTCTGCAAGTGAATGATGCTGATGCCGACAGTAAGACTAATGTCACCAGCGGTACAGCCAGCACCCTGCTTTATGCCAATTCCAGAACACGGCATATTAAGTCACAAAGAACATCATCTTACCATCTTTGTTTAATCTTTAAACTACTATTAGTACTATCTAGGATTTGTAGCAGGGCTGGGCAGTATGACAGCGTATTACATGCCATAGTACAAATGTGTGCATTGTGGAAATGTTGCAATGACCTTCCCACCTCAGGACTGAGCTCTTGTGGTATATATTCACACCAGGATATGAAGGAAAACAACAAACCAACTGGATTCTTGTGAGATCATATGAGATCTTGAGAATCCAGCTGCCTCTCGGGAATGACTGGGTGATCTGATTCCCAACAGTCACAGAAGAGTGTGATGACAAAAAAAGAATGAGAATGTAGATAAAGAGCAGAAAATGACAAATGTGATGACGTATGGTATAGTTATTTTAAATCTGCAGAACTATTGGATTATATACTGACATAACTGACATTGCCATGACCATCTAACCCATCCTTAAAGTGTAGACATGGCAGCAACGTGGCAAAGCATATGCCATCACAGAGTTAACAAACAGCAGCCAACAGATCTCATGATAAGGCTCATTTACTGAATGAAATGAACTTATTAACATGGAGCTGGACTAGAGCAGCTGGTTACGTCCCAGCCTGAATTAAATGTTAATCAGGTTGAACCAACCATCCCTAAACATTCCCTCTGAGAAATCCACTCAATGGTAGAACATCTGGCTAATGGCCACCTACTGGCCTAAACTACGACCTCACCATAATACACAGGAGCACACTTACATCAAAGTTTTGTTTTTTCATGCAGTGTAAAAAAATGTAACTGATAAAAGTCACATTTACGCAAAACTATATTCAGTTCCATTTATTCTTTACATAAGTAAAATGAGTGCAATATAAACACATTGTGAAGCTAGAAAACCTCCATTAAATGCATAAAGTGCTTTCTTTCACAAACACTATGTCATTTCCTACCAAATACAAAGTTTTGCTCCAACAATGGACAGCAGTAATGCTGCAACAACGAACGGATTAAATCGACCCAAATCGTTTCTTAAAAGAGTTGGCAATGAACTTGGCAGTCGATTCGTTGGGTCTGGAGCACGTCAGTACTGGCGCATGCCCACACGCTGTGTACTGTAACAGAGGAAAACGCAAAGCAGCATGGCTAAGGCTTCAGACACTGGGCCAGATTTTCAAAGCTAGGTTTACATTATGACAACGACAGCCCCGTTTGGCCGAAGCATAGTGCACCGTTTATGTAACAAAACTACAGATATGTAGAAAAAAATCCCATGGTGCACTATATATCAGGCAAACAGGGCCGCTGTGGCCACCGGGAACATTATGTAAACCTAGCTTAAGATTGCCTATGTGTCATGATTACTTTAGCCCGCTAGCTAGTTAAGACACATTTGTCATACTTATAACATTTTCATCCATCTCTGTTTATCAGGCCACCAGACTAATGTTACCCATCATTGACTGGAACCTATACATACAACGCTAGTTTGATAGCCTATAACCAGAACTGGCTGAAGATTATAGCTTACTAGTCTGTAGCCATAACAAGTCTAAGTAGTGGGCTAATGTTCGCTACCTATACCCAAAGTTATTTTGGGGATGTAATCATTAGTGGCTTGTCTGCAGCCTATATTGCTTTGGGTTAAATACCAATCTTTGAGAAGTGAGTCTTTTGTGTTTATCTAATGAAATTATTAGGCTAGTTACAAAAATAATCTAGAGATTAATCCATTTTTAAAACTACCGTTAGTTGCAGCCCTAGTAGGCACAAAGAACAACATCACAACCTTAAATAAAAAGCTGTTGCTAAAAGAGGTGAGGTGACGTTGAGATTGTGGCAAACCTTGGGCCAACTCACAGCCTGGACAGATCATTAAATGGATGAAACAATGTTACACATAGTTGGAGTTAAGTAACACTGTCCATGAAATAAGTTCATATTTACTCAATTCTCACATAATATGGCACAAAATGTATTATGACGATAAGCAACATCTCTTGAGGACAATTGCTCACCAAGTTGTAAATCCAAAAACAGACATAATCATAAAGGACAAAGACATACGAACAGAGAATGAAGAACACCTCAGTCAGTTTGCCACGAGGACTGAAGAAGTACATTTCAAGGTCAAGATAAGCAGTCATGGCAAATGAAAATCTAATGACTGTGGTAATTGCTAAATTGCTGTAGCTATATTGAAAGGGAAATGTCAAAGTCTGCGGTCACTTATCTCTCCTGAGTGAAATCACATCAAGTGCCTAATGATCTCCTTCATATATTCCAATGAAGCTTTGGGAGCACTTTTAATGGAGAGGTGCCATCATCAGAGCTGGATCTATTTCTTAAGTGTCAGAAATATCATCCTTGATCTCACTAACTAGGCTGCATTCACTTAAAAAGGAGAAGGCTTTGAAGGTTATAGGTTGAGATAAAACAACTGCAAGAGAAGAGGAACCCACCACAGCACCATATAAAATCTACAGTCTTTGATTTCAGTGTAAAATGCAAAGGGAGGTACTATCTGTCAAACAAAACAGCAACAGGAGAATAGTGCCACAAATAATTATCTCTGCAAATGTCTATATGCAAAACATTTACATACATGAAACAGAATTTACGATAAAGACACATTTGAGCTCAGATAAAAGTTGAACTGCTGCAGATAATTAAATACAGTTTTATTTTAATAGACAGGAGTTTCAGCAGCTACCGTTTCACCAACATCACTCTATTATCTTTGCAATTTCTTATGCAGCAGAAAAGTAAACCTGCTCTTCAAAGTGTTTTTTATTTGAAATGAAATCTTTTTAGGGTTCTCCACCGAATTACCCTCAAAGACAGTTTGACAAGCTTTCAGTTCACATATCAAATTGTTCTTCAAAGAAGACAATCACATTGGTACTCAGGGAGAAATACTCAATCCTTGTGGTCAAATATGACCCAGATAGTTGACTTGAACAGTGTCTGAAGCTTCTTTTAGTGACACTGCATTATTACCATGTCATTTCTGAACTGAATAGAGTATAGTAGGACTGGGTTAGTATCTCTGTGATATCCACATGGCAGATGATTCACACAAAAATACTGAGTTGCCAAACTGCTGCTGATTTCTGGGATTTCAGTAAAGGACAAACACAGAGCCTGCCAATCCACTGGGTCAGTCCATCCTGTGGTTTGGAAATATAGAAGGACCAGAGCAGACAAGAGGGATGATGACACTCGGGACAATCATTAGCATTTGGAAGGAAAAGGCTTTGCTACTCCTGTCATGCTACATGTCTCAAGGACACTTTAAATTGAACAGCTAGCCAGGGGGAAAAATCATTTTATTTATTAATTTCAGCAAATCTGTTCAGAAGACTTGGCTACATCCTCAGGAAGCATCATGAAAGGCAACGTTAAAGCTTAGTGGCGTCTCCATAGACTGAATAGATGGAACATGAGTCTGCAAGAGGAGTGAAAGATAAAATGACCTCATCCACTGATAGCAAGCTGAATTGGAGAATACAGTTTTATCATATACTAATATACAGTATCAAAATAGCATTTTTACTCAAACTGGATCTCTGCCACATAAAGGATTTCTTAGTGAAATAATGTGTCTAGAATTTTTCTTGTGTGAAAAGAAACCTTCAGTCGACAGTATTTAAAAGTAACGGTCTGTATGAGACTCCAGATGTTGTCAGCTCAACCAGATTTGGCTCATCAATATGAAGGAATGACAATTCATTCTCTTCTCTCATCCTTTCCCATATAGACTATCTGGCAATCAGAAAATCCATTGGTATGCATGTCAATGATGACTTAGACCACATAAAATGCAACATAGTCATGGGATCCTCATTTACAAATCAATAAAGTGTATAAAACCAGCTATCCCCCAGGCTAATTACCCAACAGTTATTTAAGATCTGTGGTGATCTGGTATCGTCACATCCAGGTTCTGAGAGCTGTTCAGCACCACCAGATATTTCTGTCAGCCCTTAGCATGCCTTAGGACACCTGCATTACTGTTTGACAAGCATAAAACCAGGCCAGGTGCTTGACACTAGGAGTGAGAGCATGTACAGGGCTCAACTCCCTGCCTCATGACTTAAAAAAAAAAAAAAAAGGCATTTGTTCAAAGATCAGCTTCTCTTACTGGCTAACCATCAGTGGATGTTGTCATTAGGATTTTACATAATGCATCTACTTCCCATTCATATAATCCTTCATATTATTTTAGTCTTTTTAGGCAGATTTCATGAGACATTCTTTCTGATTTAAAGTCATTTTTCATGAGTTATTTGACGTTATAATAATGGCTGATTGACAGCTGCAATGACCGGCCAAGGCTCTGAATCTGTCAGACATGTGGTCAAAAAATAATCAGGCAGTTGGCTGACAGCAAGACATTAACTCTATGATGACTCTGTCACATAACCAACATGGCAGGAGTGCAGGAGTATGTATTCATTTGGCTTTCTGTACATCAGGGGTGGGCAATCCTTGTCCTCGAGGGCCGGTGTCCTGCATGTATATTTCCCTCTTCCATCACACCTGAAAGCCATTATATCATTATCAGGCTTCTGCAGAGCTTGATGATGAGCTGATCATTAACTGAATGAGGTGTGATGGAAGAGGGAAATGTCTGAAACATGCAGGACACCAGCCCTCAAGGACCAGAATTGCCCACCCTTGCTGTAGATGCATAATTTACATTGTAGTTCATTGGTTCCATGCTGGTTTCAATTCAAGTTTTGTTGACATGTGATTAAAGAACAAGATTTATCTGAACATTTTAAACCTAGACTGAAGTTCATGTACATTTACAAAGTCAATTTCAAAAATCAAATCCAAATCATATTTAAGATATTTACAATACTTTCAAATGCCTAAAAATCAGATTATTGGATTTTAGACATTTTTAGCACCAACAGAAACCCTGTAATAATGCATGTGTGGTCAGTTTCATAACAGACTTTCTTAGTGCACTGCCAAAAGAAAGGAATTTAAATAATCTCTTTGTAAATTATGTAAATGTCTTGTTTCCCTCTATTGATTTTTATAGAAAACTATTCCAATATTTATCAGTGAAACAGGGTTAAAATTCAGTCTCTGATAAGCCTATAAACTTCCATTTGAATTTGAAAGACATGCTTTTTAAAACTGCAGATGTCTTAAGGCCAAGGCAAACTGTTTATCTAATGGTCTGCAAGTGCACTGATGCCTGCGGTGAGTTGCCTGGAGCCACAATGAGTCATGCAAATCTCCAAGCACTCCTTCGACATTTTTTTTTTTTTTATAGCAGCAGGTTAGCTCCATGCCAACAATGCTCACAGTTTCAATAAGATGAACCTGCTCTCAGCTAGCACTCGTGGTACATTTTTCCTTCTGTCACTCTGACTGACATAAGGATGATAGCAGGAGGCAGCTGCTTAAATAGCGACACTGACCTAAAAGTTTTGCCTGAAATAAAAACATCCACAACATCCGCACAACTTCCGAGTCCCTCCTTCGGACAATTTAAGAACTAGTTAAATTTAATATTTCCTACAAACCACAGAAGAGCCTCTACCGTCTGTTTTTTTGTAGGGAAGTCTTGTAATCCATTACAACAGCTTGAATAAACATAGCTTAAGGTCAATCCCTGCAGGGGTTGCAACCTCTCATACTGGATATTAAACCTCTATAATGGATTTTCTAGGGGCTTTTAACTTTCTTGATTAATTTGTTGCAGGTGATTAATTTCAATCTCGCTTTTCCTCCCATTCACTGTTCAGCAGAAATTTCTCCTTCGCTATGCAGAGATCCAGAACAGCTACTCTTTTTAGATGTCAGCAGAAAAGGACTACCAAAGACAGGACTTTATAAAGTGAGTAATACAGTTAATATCTGTACACATTGTTAAATCAAACATTTTAAAGGACCTGTCACTGAATGCGGTGACAGGCAGCTCAATGGAAGTAACTTTGTGAGCAGCTACGTGCAATAAAAGAGATATGTGACACTAATAGACAAAGGAAGTTGCCTTTGTTTGCATTTATAATGATCTACCAAAACCTAAACCTAACATCAGGTCCAGTTCAGCCTCTCACAGGGTCTTCGCACCACCTTGCATCAGAACTGGTGGCTAGCCCAGACCTCCTTCCACCTGCTCGACTTGATAACCACAATTATATGACAGGAGCCTGACAGCCACGTCTTTCTCGGCCAGTCACAGACTGACAACCTATTCCAGCTGTCATTCTGTCCTGCTTGACACTACTCCATTCGTCCATCTGTCATTTCTCATCCTCTACCCTCAGCCCTCTTCCTCCATTTTTCCCCTCTCAACTACTCCTCCATTCGTCTTTGCCATGCAACAACAGAGAGCACCCAGAGCAGTTTGCCTGGCTGTCAGCTGCTTTGGCGACTTAAAACAAAGCCATGGCCTCAGACCATAATACTGCGTAATGTCATACCAGGTGGGCTTGCCAGTGGCTACGCTCTGACAATAAAGTCATCCTCTCTCAAAGGGGTGATGTGAATGAATCCAAGCACAACAGCTGAACAATGGTCACATCTGCACCGCAGAAAAGAAGATGCTGCCAAAGTGGAAAGATGCCCACTGGCCGATACACAATAGGCCGTCTAACATTATACTTAAAGCTTATTTTCATAGCACTGTAACAAAAATTCAGCAAACAACAGAAAGTCATTTTTTCTGATTTTGAGGGAAACTTGCAAAACAGAAACACTTTACAACTCTGCCTGTGCACAATTTGAAAAATACTTTTACCATTTTACCATTTATCACTACAAGAAATCGGAGAGTGTTGAAGTAACCTCTGATAGAACTGCAATTCCTCATGTCAGTTCTTACTTGTATTTTACAAGGACACAAATACCTGCTTGCTACACAACAGAACACTTCTTGTTAAAAAAAAACAAAAAAAAACAAGTGTTGAAGGAATTTCATAATGTAAAAACTGACTGAAAAGCTCTTTTTTTCCAACACATTCACTTCTCCCAACACAAATTAGCAGCAAATTCATAACTTCTGTAAATTGACTTTACTGTCATGCTTCCAATTTAAGAAATGGGGCCACATCATTCATGAATGAATATTTTTTTGTATCTATAATGATTAGAAACTATGCTGACTTGCACAATGTTGAACAGTAACAAATCGCTAAAACACAATTCATGATTAACATTCGAAATGTCAATGGATTACACAGATATTAACTTGAAACAAACCAGTGATGTCATAACAGAATCAAAGATCATGTCTATATGAAAACTGTTTCGTTCGTATCCGCAAAAGTTTTGTATCAGACAGGCCTTTTGTCCACATGAAACCATCATTTTCAGTCACTGAAACCGCAGTTTTTAGAAACCGGGTCCCAGAGTGGATAAATTTGTGTCTTCGTCTGTACGACCAAACCTCATCTGTCCTAAAAGGATGATGTCCCGACTCTAACTCTCCAACCTTTCACCCTGGAAGCACGATGCCACTAAACAACAACAGCACACTACAGAGTAGTGTTCATGCTACTACAACTATTGAGCTTATTGGAAATATTGAATCCAAATCTTCGGCTACTCTTTCATTATAATGAACAACAAACAATCATAGCTAACAATATTCACTACATGCTGTTGGACCTACTGCGAGAAGGGCAACCAGGAGGAAAAATTGGATCAGACCCACTAGAACCAAGTAAGCTTTAGGCACATGCTCCACATCGTCTTCTCCGTTTTTTGCGAGAGCATTACAACGCCACATACAGACCTGGCACTTGCACTACATCGTTTTCAGGCATTTTCTGTGGTTTCGTCTGGATGCAGATATTTCCTGAAACAACTCCATGTTTACAGAGCACTTTTTTGAAAACAACAAAGAAAAAGATCAGATAAGAAAAGATGCGGTCTCGTGTGGACATGGCCTAAATGACAACTGACAGATTCCAAACAGACGTCTAGCTAATCATCATAAATGGAATGCAGCCAGTGGGGAAATAAACAGTCACACAATTAAGCAGCAATCTAAAGATGCACCATGCAGTGCTAACTATATCAACCAGCACAATAAGTTCAGGAAAATAACTACATTTTTTCCACCAAACACTGCTGTGGCTGACCTTCACAAGAGTCTTTAGTTGGGGATTTAATTTGATTAATCCAGCTCTTAGCAATCTACCTTGGTTTGCTGCTGATGCTAAACAGTGAATTTCTAGGGAGTTTCTGTAAAATGTTGGAGGGATTAAGTTGAAAGGAAAAAAATTACTCAAGAATAAGCTGAGTTGAGCTATTTGAACTATTCAGTAATGCTTTAGAGATGCCTTAAGCAGCTGATCTTATTAAATGGGCTCTGCTGTAAGTAGTCTATCAACTACAGAAGACATTCAATTTAACCTGAGGCAGAGGCCGGCAAAATAAATGAACCCAGTCTTCCTTGCATGAAAACAAAGTATAGGCTTTCAATCGCATGTACATGTACACACAGAAAAACTGATAAAGCACTTTTTGGAACAATGAAATTTCTTGGCCGCACCACCAACACCTCCCTCAGATTCAATGCCTGGCAGGCATTAATTTCTTCTCTCCCTCCCTGCCTCCTACTATCCTACCACTGTTTCTCTCACTCCTCGTTTCTTCTCCTCTCTGTATGCAGGTGCGCTCGCCCACAGAGCTGCATGCTGACTCCTGTCAGTAAGAGGACAGGGATGTATGATAAGCACAGATCTGCTCTGTTCCCTCTGGCCCATATTCACCTCACAGCATTCACAGGGCAGCAAAACTGATGTGAAGGAGAATGGAAACAAAGAAGCCATGTGGGGCCAATACTGAGCAACTAAATGACTGACAGGAATTAACAGTAACTACACACAAAATCAAGTGATGAAGTCATTTTCCATACATAGAGTCAAGTCCATCAATTGACAAGCTGTGCAGTGGAACCCACAGGGAGAATCTTGTAGAGAAAGGCCCAAATACAACAGCCAAGACCAAGAGGAGAAAAAGAATATATATATATATATATATCTATACACACTCGAGACAAGATCCAGAGACAGAAAGATTTTCTTACACAAGTACACCTTCTTGACGACCTTCCTCCTGGGAATAGTCCTACTTTAGGGTTTGCACTACATGTACTGCTGCCACCTGTTTATACAGGGGATCTACACAGGGGTTCTACACAGACAAATGATGACCTGTCTATGACATAATCTGCACTCTTTGTATCAAGTTTCTTGCTAACTGAACACAGTATAAGCTGTTTGTGATGACCTGCAGGGTTAAAAGAGACGAGGTGTTACGCTAAAAAAAACACAAAAGAACCTCTACCAAGTAGACTACATTCAGTGTTTCCTTCACATACTGCACACAACAGTGCAAAGTCACAGCATTACTGCAGCCAATTGACTCACTGGGATTGTTCACCCTGTGTTTTGATTCCCTCTTTCTAAGATTCTTTCGTTTCTGCTGTAAAGACATCACAAGGTGATTCCCTTTCCATTGTCATTCCTTTAAACTGGTACAGAAAAAAGTTGTCCAGATGTCTACAGGTTAAACGTACTAACACAGCAGCAGTCATGTTACATCCCAATGCTTCTTGTAAACTACATCAACTGAATGTGAGTGTAAGAGAATATCAGCAGAGTACAAGAGTCATGAAAAACAAAACTCTGATACTTGTGGCTTAAAAGAGCGCATTATATATTTTACTCGGTAATGGCAATGTTTTTAGTACATCCCACACAGAACTATATGCAAGAACTGTATAATGCTGATTTTGCTGCTAGTGGTATATATGACTTTTACTCCTTGAGCACTAAGACTTGGTTGTTAAGGAATGTTTTCTTAGTAAAAACAATATCCATATGGCAACAACATAATGTAAGTTAAAGCATCGAGGCAGACAACTGACCTGGCATCCAAGTGAGCTCCTAATGCACAGAAGAGAACCACAAGAGTATGCATTCTGAGGAAGCAGCGTCAATTACAGCCTTAAATTTGTTAAACAGACACGTCGTCCCTTCTGTTTTTCAGCACTCCGATGGGTTCTGCAGGCTGAGTGGTCATGGAACAACAATCACATCAAAGCATCCATGACAACTCACAACGAACAGCTTGACAAAAGCTGCATCAATCAGACATCTGCAGTCTGAGTGACACATACTGATTTGAAAATGTGTGTGTGTGTGTGTGTGTGTGTGTGTGTGTGTGTGTGTGTGTGTGTGTGTGTGTGTGTGTGTGTGTG
>JAPTYQ010000003.1:33841831-33853610 GCA_029814465.1 Ostorhinchus cyanosoma
ACAAAAACAGTGCTTTTAGTCATTCCATGTTTTCTTTTCTGTCTGTTTTAGTCACATGATACACACAGGAGTTAGTATTTGATTTGCTAAACATTGTTTTTGATGACTTTTGATGGTCTAATAATTTTTTCTGCGACTAGGATGTAAACAAACCACAAAAGTTAATTTGTGTCATAAAAAAGGACTCTCTCTACGTGTCTTGAGACAGTCTAAATGTGGAAATGATACCGTGTGCATGTGTGAGGGTCTTACTTCGACAGGGACGGCTGTTGGAGGCACAGGAGTGTACTGGGGAATGTAGGTCCCTTGCATAGGCGCCGCGGCGGCTGCAGCAGTCATGTACTGAAACACATACAAAAGCCACGTCAAATATTCTAACTGCACACATTGAATGAACACACAAGACACATATTAAAAGCTTAACTCAAATATCACCCAGTGACAGTGTGGAGTTTTGCAGATATCCAAAACCAATATCACAATGCCTTGAAAGTCTTAACAGTTCAATTATCCCACCATCCAGTGGGATTGAGGACTTGCCGTGCCCTCAACATCCTTTAGGGGGCGCTAAAAGAATATGTGTGTGCTGTCAACTGAGCAGAGATGAGCAAAAGAGAGCTGGTTAGGTGAACAGAAGGAAGAGGAGGATGAGGTGTCCTGCTGTTCCACCAAGACTTCACAGGCTGGCAAATACATAAGGCCACAGCTGAGAAGGAAAATAAAAAAAGAAGCTGAAGGGAACCAAAGAACCAAAGTGAGAGGGAGGAAAGTGAAAGGCAGGAGGTTTGTTGCTTGTGGCCGACATTCCTTTAATCGTGTCTGCCCTGGCTTTTAAATGGGTACTTGCTCACTCCATGATGGCCATTTTACAGATGTGACACAGGTTTGATTACATGACAGCCATAGGGCTTTCACATGCAATATGAATGAGGACACGGCACTTTGTGAGGCTTTCTCTGGGACTTACTGTCAATGCTTGTGTGTGTGTGTGTGTGTGTGTGTGTGTGTGTGTGTGTGTGTGTGTGTGTGTATGCCAGTGTAGGCTTGACTTGCCAGTGTACGTGTGCCTCTTTTTAATTAACACATGCCTGTGCATAAAAGATGACTTATCACTATTTTTGCGTCCAACAGTGCATGGGCATGTGATGTGCTCTCCATTGTGCAGCTGTGTGTGGGGAACGTGGAAGTGTGGCTCTGTGTGGGTCTGTGTGTGCATGTGAGAAAGACAGACAAAGACAAAGAGGCTTGGAACGATAATGCTGCAGTACAGCGCCAACGGATGTGATCCCAGATAAAAGCCACCAGGCTGCCTCTCCTCTCCTCGTCTTCCTGCCGCTTTTCCGGACCAAGGAAAAAGGGAAGTACAATCCCTTTCTTTCTGTCTTATTTTTTTTCCCCTCGCCTCTCAGTCCTCCTGCCAGTGCTAAAAAGCGTGGCGGCAGTATGCTGTAGGAGGCAGTAATGGAGAGGCTGTGCCCGGCTGCGGAGCCTTTCTTGGCCATGGGCCCGGCGGTGCTGGTGAAGTGTCATTACCGGCAGCGTTGCTAATGGATCGGGTACAGCTCCACCGCTCACCGCTAATGAGAGCAGCTAAAGGCCATGGACATGGGTGATTAACTCCCCCACCGTCACTACACATGGCCAGGAGGCTGCCCTGGGATGGATGTTAGTGTGTGTTTGTATGTGAGCGTGGGTGTGTGGGTCTGTGCATGTGAATTTAAGGTTATCACACCTTCAGGGCTGTCACACTCAGAACGGGGTGAGGCGGCATATCCAGACTTCCTGACACATTACCACATTACCTCTCTGTGTCATCCCTTCTTCCCTCTCACCTTCCTGTCACTCGCTCGCTCGCTCTCTTTCTCTCTCTCAACCTGCTATCGTCTAAAAGGGCCTATCAGATTGTTGAAGTGACCTTCTCCCTGGTGAATCGAAACCATGCATACCAATTTTCCTTGGGACTTTTTGTCTATGCCTCTCCTTTCCCATTAACTTATTCAGCCAGCTCACCTATGAGGGTCTGCATGAAAGCAAATGAAGGGAAGCAGGAGATAATTAGCAATATCAAAATCTTCCTGTCAAAGGGAGACTGTCCATTTGAAATGTTATATTTCTCCGCAGAACTGCAAAAGGAATTTAAATTAGGTTTAACAAGAAAATTTAATAAGATAAGATTTTTTCTTCTTCCATAACCATTAGTTAACCTATTTAATATGGCAGGTTGAGCGGGGCATATTTTTGCAATCGCTGCTGTGGGAAGTCAGGAGGATGTCAAGCTTGACTACAGTAAAATAGGTTGCTATGGTGATAAAGATGATTTTTGTCCAATTTCAACTCTTTTAATACTTCCCTGTCCATAGTTAGGGGACAGGTTTGGGCAATATAAAGCATCTCTAATTGGCAATAAATGGTGTTTCACTCTCATAGCCGGAGACAGAGCCACACATATAATGTACATGCACACACTCACACACACCTGTGTCTGAAGCAGATGGTGTGTGCGTATGTTTGATGAACGGAGGCCTGAATAGCTCCTTAACGAGGCTGGTGTGAGTAGACTCCTTAAGCCTCCTCTCCACCATCACTCTCAATGACATACACCCATAACTACAGTAGAAAGTCAGACTGCAATGCAGCAATGCCAGAACAAAAATCCATACCATAGACAGAACCTCCCTGGTACCACAGTGGTTTGGGCCTCTGCACCACAATGCAATATAAGACTGTGCTGTTTATGTCGAGTGGGCGGGGGATGATGTGTTAGTTCAGTTATACAGCAGTAGCAACAACCACGGCCTGGAATTGAAGCCGGTGCAGAAATACATAAAAGTGTAATACCATCGACGGTCGCTTCTGAACCTGGGACTCATTCTTTTACACCCATAAGTGGTCCTTTTGGAAATTATTACCCCCCTTAAAAAGATTTTATGGCATATAGAAGGCTTCAAGTTCATTTTCTTTTATGAAATATATTACATAATGTATCCTCACATGGAATATCTGGTATTCTATGAGCAGTAACTCTTTCATGTGTATATTTTACAAATCTTTAATCATTTATTCATTTATTACCTACTTTTTCTTAAAAAACAAAAAAATAAAACTGATTCTAGCACAAAATTATTTCAAGATTTGAAGAGTCAAGCGATGAAATTTTGTTCTATGTGCACTTGTTATTGTATTGTATTGTATTCTACTGCAGTTGTAGTTTAGAGGTTACCCTAATAAGACTGGAGATAAAATAACTGTTTAATGAAATATATTCAAATACAATAGTGGCCTTAGCTGAGCTACATTAGCTAATTTATATAACATTCATTTGTTATATTGTATTATATGTTTTTAAGATCAACAGATACGGATCAACTTTATTTATCCCTGGATTGAATACTATTTTCCACCAGCTCATGAAAATGAAGGAAAATTTAAATAAAATAAAAAGAGAAACATATCCCTGTGAGCTAGCCCGCTAATTAAGCTAGCTCAGCCGCTAATTGGTGATTTTTACCCATCATGCAATTCTAAAACTAAAACCCAACGGCATGTTTTAACCTCTAAAAAGAACCTTATGTACTTTACTTGTGTTAAACATAACATTTCATAGTTAGCATCGAAGCTGTCAGTCGTACGCCACATTGTTTACATCGCTGCGGTACATACAGTATGTTAGCATTAGCTTGGCACGTTTCACCCATCTGCTATTCCCAACGTCCACATCTTCTCTAAATATGGTCATAAAACAAACAAATACATTAAAAACAGCCAAATTACGCGACTTCTTTCTTCAAAGTTGTGGCTTTCACTTTGTCTGAATCCCCTTCTTTCACACACCAGCGCCTGCAGCCTACTCTCTTATGGCTTATAGTTATGGCTCCAACTTCAGCTTTTTTAAATCTTCAGATAAATCATCCACCTCTTGCTTGTCTGTCAGCCTCTACATCAATCCATGTCCTCTGTGGTGACACGCTGTTTTGTTGCAAGGTGGAGGATAACAGTTGGTCAAGGCAAGAGCATCCAGCCACTCAGTGTAGGTTATTAATGGCAGAGCTGCGTGGGGATGGGCTCTGATGACTATTGATCTTAGCTGTGGGGCTCCAACACGATGGGAACTATTGGAGCTACACACCAGTGGCTGTGAATCACCGCACCGCACTGCTTCACCAAGAAAAGTCATTTTGCCCCCTAGACTTTGTTAACACCCTGCCTGAAGAGATTTACACCAGGAAAGTCACTGTCATCCTTTACATCATTTATTTAAATTCTTTTTTTTTTTTTGCAGTGAGGTTTTTATTGCAGCCTATATAACTTTACTGTTTTAATAGTTACCTACTGATACTGTATTTCATCACCTTATTAACTTAATATGGCAAAAGTGATGTATTAGGACTCATTTCAGGAAAAAAAAATCCAATGGCTTCATGCATGTGAGTTGGTATGAGGTTAGAAGTCTACAGGTGGTTTAATGGAGGGTTATTGTTTTTGATTGGAAACGCAAGTATCAAATGATTATATCAAACTCCTTCCATATAGTCATAGGATTCATTCATTAACAATATTGACCTCTAGAGGCGTTGGTGGAGTTAAAAATACTACAGAAAGATAACTAATGGAAAAAACACTGAACAGAAACGCACATTTATGACTGCAATTTACAACACAAATATCAAACTGCAGCAGCTACTACTACTAATACTACTATTACTACATTACTAATATTACTATTACTACTACTACTACTCATGTTACTACTACTACTACTACATTACTAATATTACTATTACTACTATTACTACTATTACTACTATTACTACATTATTAATATTACTATTACTACTATTACTACTCATGTTACTACTATTACTACTACTCCTACTAAAACACAAATTATGGAGAAACCCTCAAAATATTGAATATTGTGCTTACTTTAAGGCTCCTGCACCAACAGAAATGCACATGCAGAATTACAACTATACTTACACTATAATTTACAACACATAATTCAAATTTAAGACATTATTTATTTCATTTTACAGGTCACTAAACAGTTAACATGCAACATGACATAAAAGTCATAGTTTCTCTTATATATTAACATCAATGTCCTTCAAAGACTTAACTGCTCATTTGTCATTCATTGAATCACAAAGACGTCAACATATGCAACTGTTTAATAATCAAACATTGCATCAAAACAAAAGACAATGCTAGGTCAACTTTCTCGGAGTAAATATTTTTGCAGCCATAAAAGTTAGAATAATATACTGTACTTACAGCTCCCAACAGAGAACCAAAAGAAGCAACCCAGATAATAGAGGAAAGCTCTTCACACAAATCTGTCTTCCACTGACACAGAAGCTGTCAATCACTACTGTCACCATGACAACAGAGATCTGGGTTCTACATGCCATGACAGGAATAGGATGGAGAACACAGAGGGAAGGTCACCTCTTGTCATGTCAAACAGCATGTCGCTCCGGCACAAACACAGACAGTGACATGCAATAAATGAATAAAATATATATTAAGACACACATAAACATGAGCACGAATACCAAAAATAGAGAAGGCATATGCACAGCCACAGAACCCCAGAATATACAAACACGATGCATGACAGATAGGCTCCTGTTAAGTGGTGAGTGCTGTAAGATAGTAAATAAATCAGTAACGGAGCAATATGCAACAAACGCAGTAAAATAAATCAGCGAGGAACATGGATGGCATGTTTATGTGTGTCATCCATAAACCGTAAGCCTGAGGTTCTTTAGCATTCTGTAATCAAGTTGTTCAAGACAGACACAGACCAAGTTGAGCTGGGGAAGTTGTTTAAAACACTGAAACATTTTCTGGAGAAGCAGATAAATTCCAAAGCGGTGACCATCGAACTGCACTGATCTAAGCTTCCTCATTACGAGGCCACTCCTTTTTTAACAGGCAGCGCCGATCCACGCTGTCAATGGCACAAAATAACACGACATTCTCGGAAAGCTATGGTCACCAGTGTCACTGCCTGGGCGGACCGGGAACATTTGGTTCTTTTCTTGGAGATTAGAATACAGCCACAACCATACACAAACAGCCGCAGAGAGGCCTGGAACAGCCCAGAGTATTCTGAGGTGTGGCTTCTCCGACGGCAGCCAAAGCAGTCATGGAGAGATGTTGACTTTGGAGACGCTGCTCATGACAGGTGCTGCTTTGTGGCAAAGGTTAAGTCACGTGACCAGTGGGGGCAATCAAAACAACCTCAGCACATGCGTGTACACTCGAAGAATGTGCTCCAAGAGTATGTGGTGTCAAGTCCAGTTTACTACATGGGTAGTTACAGAGCCTGTTTTTTTGACCTCTCCTTTAACAGGCTTTCTCAATCAGGCAGTATGAAAGGGATTTCACATCTGGCTTAAGAATTAGCTTTATAAGAAACATGTCTCAATTCCCATAGATGATCAAGTGTGGCATGCCGTGTGTGCAGCTCAGCCCGTAGAGAAGTTATGCTACACAGCACATCGCCTCAGGAAAGCAGCTAAGCAGGCAGAAAGTGGGAGACGCAAAAAAAAAAAAAGTAGAACCGAAAAAAGGCGAGAGAGCGCCTTAACCCACTTTCTCCTTTAATACAAGCCATCAAACATCAGAAGCCATCATCATAGATTAGCCTGTCTCTAATCCTGGCTGTTAGCACAGCTGGGGCAGATTAGGGAGAGGGCATTCCTGACAGAGCCAACATGGCGTCACAGTCGCTGACAGCTCACCTGGAAACACATGGGTAAATGTACAATACAGCACTGTTTCAATCACTGCCACACACACAAATACACACATAGAGATCAAACGTTTGTGCTGCTGCAAAGCTGCCTGCTCGCCTGCCCTCGGGCAGCAGGGTTAGGGCAGGAAGTCGGGCTTCAGAGCTGTGTGACACCTCTAAGTCGACTTGATCCTGAAACAGGGGGGAGTTCCTGGTTTAGGTGTGTGTGTGTGTGTGTGTGTGTGTGTGTGTGTGTGTGTGTAATAAAGAAAACTGATAGAATGATAGATTTGATATGTGATTTAGAGACTCAGACAGAAAGTGTGAGAAAGAATCAGAAATTAGAGAGTGAGTGGGGAGGGTGGAGAACAGAGAAGTCTGTCAAACTGTTAAGCTTCCTAGGAAATCTGTTTAATGTGGAAGATCAGGGAGGAAATATGCTCCTTCAATCTCTGGCAGTGAACGCATGCAGTGTAAAACAAATGATACGGCAGCTCGGTGGCAGCGCACATGTGGCAGGAGCATAAAGGGGCTTGGCTGTCTTTAGAGGAAATGTAAAATCCTTCACTTACTCAAAGTGTGCTTTGTTTTTGACTGAAATGTTCCCAGCGATAAGAGACCTCCACTTGGTCCTCCTGATCCACAGTGGACCTACATCTGTCTCAGGTTGCACAGGGCCTTAACAAACTCCATCAGATAGAAAGTAGAGGCTGTATCCAAGAAAATCTAAGAAATACTCCCTGTAATGCTTTAAAATACTCAAAGAAACAGTTTGTATGGAGCGGTGCTTGGGTGTAAAGACCTCCTTCTGGTCCGCTTCCGTTTGAGGATCCTGTTGAATGTTGTAGAAATCGGAGGCACTCAGGAGTGGGAAACTTTAAAAGGCCTTTAATATGTCTGGGCTACTCTGGCATTCCTGAGCATTTCAGACATCGACGCCTTCACCGAGGAAAGGAAAAGCTCTTCCCTCTGGGCTGTTTCTGATAAATACTGATGAGTCACATGATCAGAGTGAGGTAAGTCATGTGATTAATGAGGAGTCACATAGAAAAGCACAGAAATAAAGGAGATACTGTGATCTATGTAGTGAAGAAGAGTGTGAGTTAATACCAAAGTTATCACTGTTTTAGTAGTAGATGGACTCAGACCTACAGAGTATTTTCTCTTTTTTACCTGGTGTTTATTGTAAATGACACTGGGTAATGCAAAGTGAGGATGGTTTTCCAGAAATGAACTTACAAAACTCACCATCAGCTAATTTAGATCACAGGTTTCATTCAATATAATACAAGAGACTTTAAATGACAACACGACAGTTACATCTTACAAGAGAATATTTACTATTTGTCTTCTGCACACTATATGGACAAAAAAAATTAAAGAAACATTGGGACACATCACACCTACTTCCCACTCCTGCTTATTTGAGAAATTATTTCAACAAATAAAAATGTACACTCGCAAGAATTGAAGATACTTTGACATCTTTAGCCACTAAACGTATGGTTTAATTGTCAGAATGTGACAAATATCACAGAAATCTAGAAGTAGAACAAGTTTTGTTTTTTTTTAACAACCAATTATAACAACATTGAGAAAAATTTAAGCAAACTCAATTATTTTGAAATAGTAGATGACAAACAAAATTCAGCCTGGCTATGATAATGTTGCAGTTTACATGTATAATATGATGTCTGTCATCACTGATTGTTCGTTTATTTCGAATTTAAAACCGAAAACAGCAAAGAAAAACTAAGAAATAGAAAAAAATACATATTTGAAAAGGAATGGGATACTTCCGCCCCCTTACCTCATCTTTTTCTACAGGCCACAAAGTCCCATACAGGTCCACAAAATAACTCATATATATTACATAAATATCAAAATTAAACTCTGTCCTGCCTCCATAAGATGCACCAAAACACCTGAGTTCAACACATCCCACATGTATCTGTAACGTTCACATCTGCCTGTTTTAACTGAAGGAACTGGAGTTTTATCAGTGGTTTTAAAAACTCAGATGATCAAGACAATTGTATCTGAAGATGTGTTTTGCAAGATTTTAATGAGCTGCTATTGTTGAAGAGCAGCGACCAAATGTACTAAAAGCAAATGTAGAGAGATTTTTTTTTTTTTTTTCCCCTTTTGGTTTGTGTTTGAGTGCATATTCAGGTAATATTCACTCACACTTCCTGTAGTGCCCAGGGACAGATGGTTCATCTGCTGGGTGAGAGGGCCCATCATGCTGGCAGGCTGCATGGACATAGTGTGGTCCATGGCTGGCGTGATCACTGCACCCTGGTCAAAGACAAGAAAAGTGAAAGTGAGAAGCAGCACAGAGAGTCTGAAACTTCCCCAGATGTAAAAAAATCAGAAGTGTTGGGTTAATTTGTAGAGAGAACAAGGTCAAAAAGTGGACAAAAGTACGAAATAGTGGAAGGAAATGGTCACTGAAGAGGAGAAATTGTTGCAAATTTGACGACAGAAACAGTGAGAAGAAAAAGGACATATTTCTGCTGTAAGGGAAAAAAAACATGGTATTGTATGGTGTTTAAACAAATGACAGATTTCCAGAAGAGAGGGGGTGAAAGGAAAGGTCAAAGGAGGGCGCAGAGGAGCAGGGGGGTCAAACATGAGGCCTGGGGGTCCAACACTGGATTGAATTGAATTGTGAAATAATTTTAATTGTCATTATTTGACCTTCATCCAACTCCTTTTCAAATGCATTTTCTTTTTTATATAGATTTTTCTTGTTGTATTGGTTTTAAATGTTGATATTTGAAATAAACAATTAATAAATAAATAAGTTCTGGGGACATAATCAGCCTGATTTGATCTCAAGTGGATTAAACAAATACAATAAATAAATGATGGCAACACATTTTTCTCTGTTTTTGTGTGAATAAAGTAAAATTACTTGATAAAAATACTTACAATTCCAAACAATGTGAATAATCTAAACATTCATGAACAACCTGATAATAAGTGGAACTTCAACCATATTCTGCTTGTTACTGAATGTTTTGTGTCTTGTGCACATGTGTAAATGAAGAGCTGAGGTGTAATATTAGTAAAACTGCACTTTTACTTTTTTTGCACTTAAAACAAAGAGGAAAAATTGGGAGTTTTTATACGATCATTATTATTATCATTATCCAATTTGACTGTATGTGGCCCCTGAACTAAAATGCATTTGATTTATAAATGATTAGAAACGGTAGAGAAAACTAGGAAAAGGACGAGAGGTAAAAACAAATCTACAAATTCTAATAAAAAGTCTGGAGTAAAAAAAAAAACCAAAGAGAGGGATGAAAGTGATAAGGGTGTGGACGAGGCAGGGGTGACAGGAAGACAAAGCAGCCAGAGAAGAAGAAGGAACAAGGGACAATGTCAATAAACAGCAAGAAAACACAGGGACATTTTTCAGGATCAATACACACTTTTGTCTTTGGTCCATCAAAACGGTCAATATCTGCTGCTGATGTATCAACAATATGGGTTTGTGCGGTTCATTGATTGCCCAGAGAGGATGCTTTCGCTCTCCCTCCCTCCCTCCTTCCCTCCCTCCCTCCCTCTCTCCTTGTCTTTCACTCACTCTCTGAGCCTTCCCTCCTGGTAGAATGCGCCGCATGTTTTCCCTAACGGGCGGATAAGAACGCTAGAAGCTTCTTTTTTCACGGTGCAGTGGAACATGAGGGAAAGTGATGAAACCATTGTTGCTCTTTCATCCCTTGTCATGATAGCTCCATTTCCCCAGCACTGAAGCCTCGAGAGGAACGTGTTCAAAACCAAGCCTTTCTCCGCCGCTCGGTTCACTTCTCCTCTCACTTTGTGTGTCTGCAAGTGCAAGTGTGTCGATGCATGCGTGTGTGTGTGTGTGTGTGTTTGTGTTTAAGCCTTTTCGTGCACGAGGGTGAAAGAGAGCCACGGTGTTTATGTCAGCTTTAATAGTGTAGGTTTGTGTGTGTTTGCGTGGATGCGTGCACCCCACTGGTGACTCTGTGTGGGCCTATTGGAGAACAAACTGTGCAGACACTGCCTGTCAGAATCGCTCTGCTTGTCGACTCCCTGCATTCAGAACACACTCAGCCTCCCTCTCTCTCACTCGATATGCGAGCGAGCGAGCTTCATGTGATCCTTCCCAGAGTTTCACCTCAGCACAAAAAGAAAAAAAAACTGGGTGAAATGTAAGGAAGTTGGGGATGTCGAGTTTTGGGATCATTGGAAGAGGACAAATCTGATCCTTAACCCATAAAAAAACCCAAAAAAGGACAAAAATAGGATCAAGGGTCGTGTAGTCCAACAGCATATTTAAAGGTTATTCAAGGTCACTCAAGGTCAAAGGTCATGGCAGCAAAGGAAAGTTCATATGTGACTTCTTATCCACTGCCAATAGTAACTATATTATATTATATCTTCAACTGTTTTGAAGTTGTAGCACTTTGAAATGTGTCCCATTATAAACCAAAGGGGATTTTTACTATTTAAAAAATTCATAACAAAAGGAAAAACTCAATATTTCCCAAGTCTTTCAACAAACTTGGTAGAACTTACTCCAAAGATGTTCCACAAAAAATATCAAGTCATTCTTAAAAACGGTTTCGGAGAAGAAGATTCTAGAACATTTGATTATGGACAGACGGATGGACGGACGGACGGACGCCGATATTCCATCAGACCTTTGGACTAAAAACAGACACTGGACAAGACGGTTCGACAAAGAATCCACCTGTTCTGAAGGATTTTAATGTTTCTATACCTATTTTATCTAGTTTTTACTGCTCTTTTATCGAAAGTCTTTTATCCCTTTCTTGTTTTTATACAATGTAAAATATAACATGTTGTTTAAACTTAGAATGTGTGAAAGGGCTGCCTTTAACGTATACGTCAAATGAACAAACAGCTCATTCTAATGTACATGATGTTGTTTTGTTGTGTGTACGCCCGCCTTTGTTTTTTTGGACACAGATTTGTTAGTTAAACTCTTGTGGGAGTTTATTTGAACCTAAAAATGTAAATCAGCTGAATTAAAAGTTACCG
>JAPTYQ010000003.1:33897558-33911097 GCA_029814465.1 Ostorhinchus cyanosoma
ATCTATCTATCTATCTATCTATCCATCCATCCATCCATCCATCCATCCATCCATCCATCCATCCATCCATCCATCCATCCATCTTGGTGCCTGTCTCTTCATGCACCACTGGGCAGATACTGATCCCAGACCATATTCAGACAAATAAACAAAGCTGATGGATGAGATGAGCTCCATGTGTGTCTGGCCCACAGACAGTCTATAGCCCATCAGACTATGAGAATTGACTGAGTTCCATCTTACGGGAATGGGAATACTTAGAAAAATGATGTGTGCGTGTTGTTATGTGTATTTAAGAAGTTGACCAGACATGTAAAATGAAAAAAAAAAACCCTCCAAAATATCAGACGTTGCAATTATTTTGACACTTGAAAATATGAAATATGAAAATGGGTGAATACTGGCTCGGATTTCCTCTGGCCTTACAGTAAATGTAAGTTAGACACACTCTGCCAAACAGACGGTGGGTTTCCAGCTGCCAGCCAACTCCGGCGAAACAAGCTCCGAGGTACCAGTAAAGGAGTTCAAGGAGAACTTGGTTTTAGCTTAATCAGCTAATTCCACTTGCAATTCCAGACGCTAAGGTTGCTATGGTGAGTAAACAACTAAGTCAAAACAACATTTTAGCCAGAGGTGTGCGACTGAGTAGAAGTTTTCATATATTTGTGTTTGCCAGCTCTAATGAGCGGCTCCCGATCCTCCGTCCATATATTACAATAACATTTATATAAGCAGACAGTCCTCGCCACATTCATTCCAAATGGCGTACTTGAGTGTCGCTGGTTCCTGTAGTCAGCTGCAATTTTAAAGTGGCGGTGGCAGATGTTTCTAATGCTGAAGCCACACAGGCTGTTTCCACACCGCCAACATCTCTGCTGCTTCAGAACAGTTAAGGCTCAGTATCAGTGGCTTCTTTACACAGCTGGCCAGGGTGGCAATTACAAGCAGCCACACTGTGGTCGGCTCAAAATTGTAAGAGTAGAGCACGAGATTGAAAACACTATTTGTAGATTTGTGGATTTGAAACAACATCCCAGCTAAGAAAATACCACAAAATGCAACAGGCATGATTTTTTTTTTTCCCTCAGAGATTTTACAAGTAGTGAGCCAAGACATCTTGTTGTTTGTTTGGAGGCTCCACCAAATGTCGACACTGATTCTTCAGTTGATTTTTTTTATTTTAGGTTCAGAAGTTCACATCTTGATGATTTACAGTAATGTGATGATGTAGTTACAGAAATATGAGACTTCTACCTATTGGAACCAAAGCTAGTGTCGCAGGAGTGTGTTCATTATGCTAAGTTGCTAACGTCTCATGCTGTTCTGATTACACTTCAAATAGTTTCCAATTTTTTTTTAAATTTCATTTTTCTCCTACTTTGTCAAAAACCAACTTGGTTTTTGGTTTCAGTTATTTATTTACTTTTTACCGGTTGAAGAATGGACCAGTTTGTGGCCAAGACATGAGGAAAACGTTGATTTACAGAAATTATGGGAAGACAGAATGAATCACATCAAACTGTTAAATAAAGCTTATATTACTGACATGACTTGAAATAATATATTAACCCATAAAGACCCAAACATCCACCAATGACCAAAATCATCTACTGATCTTAAATGTTTAATACTTGTTGATTCACTAATCCTATCAATACATGTAAATAATGGTGTAAAATGCAGTTTGTCATCTTTTCATGGTCATCAGATACAGTATGAACCATTTGGACGTTCAGAGGCTCCGTAGTTACCGTGAAAAAAAACAAAAACACCATCTTCTACAACATTGACTCACCAGTAAAACCCATGAAGTTGGATTAATGATGGGATGGAAACACATTTTACTAAAAAACATCACGTTTTTGCATAATCAGTAAATTAAATATAGGAAAATACATGATTTCCACTGAAAAAACACAACATAAGGAGGATAATATTATAATAAATGGTGATAAATCAGTTAGAACAGGTTAAAAGTAGAGAAAAAATGAATTTGAGAACTGGCACAAAAGTAGTTCTGGGTCTTTATGGGTTAAAACAATAATTAAAAAAAATTGTCAAAAGTAACTTTATAACCAAATGTTACTGCAGTTGTATTATAGTACATGTTCCATTGTTATTGTTATTATTTTTAATGCTATTTTTAGCTGCTCTTTTGGTAAATTAAGACTCTACTTATGATCTGCAATATGATAGAGTAAAATGTGCAAGTTATTTTCAATTTAGTCAAATATAGTAAATCTGTGCTGCCACTGTGCAAAACCCATAGGATGCTATGGATTGAAAACTTTTGTAAAAAATATACTTTCATTATGATTTCACACTAGAGAAATGATATCGTGCAGCAAGAAATCAATGCAATAAAACATTTGTTTATCAAATCTCACATCATTGAACACATGTAGTTCATTGTGTGAACTGACTGACTGCAAAAAAAAAAAAAATCTGACTTGAGAAAGAAACAGATGTAGTTACACATGTTTTCCTAGAACACATAACCAGTGGGCCTTTACTGGTCTGTTCTTGCTTGTGGTGCTAAACTGGTTCTGTCCCTTTGAGCTCCTTTATTTTATTTTTTTTTGAAGACGACAGCTTTGGTGGTGGTACAGAGGCTTAACAGCAGCTGTTGCTGTACTTTGCCTGTGGGGGTTGACTTGTGCTGCCACTGTCTGTGTCACTGCCTGTGTGGGCAGACAGTGAAGCCAGCTCTGTCCCTGTTAGCAGAGTATTATAACACTGCCAACGCCTCCAGTGACCCGTGAAACCTCCCATCTATAGAGATGAATCATACAGATGGGTGCTTTGTAATTCAGCAGAACTGTCCATTCACTAGACCTGCAGCAAATACTTCTGGGTACATATATATGACATTGTATCAGAATCAGAATAAATCAGTTCTGAGCTGCACAAGTAAATCCTATAAGGTAGAATATCAGCTGCGCTCATACGCAGGCGTTTGCTCAGTATATTTAAGTTTCATTATTTCATCAAGCACACAAACCCTGAAGTTACATATTTTACACAACTTTCATATGTTACTGCAAATATATTTAGGTTTATTTATCACTGCACAGTTTTGCTGAGCATGCATGGCATTTTTCAGCTCTGCTACTTGACATTCATAGGGTTACAGAAATTCAAACTCAACCTGCATTACAAACAGCGCTGTATTGTTGGCCCGCATGAAACTCAAAGGATTATTGATGCTTTACTAAATGGCACTTTGACTCCAACACAGTAGCATTTCGCAGTTGGTTCACAGCCTCAAAGATATGATTTTCAAGGATGAGTAAGGTTTTTAACATTTCGACTACCATTACCAGTAAACCGATCATGACATTTGATTTGAAATATTGAATATGGTTCAATGTACAGATGCTGGGGAGTCATATTACTT
Source organism: Ostorhinchus cyanosoma (assembly GCA_029814465.1). NCBI lineage: Eukaryota > Metazoa > Chordata > Actinopteri > Kurtiformes > Apogonidae > Ostorhinchus > Ostorhinchus cyanosoma. The sequence continues at coordinate 33,900,956 of JAPTYQ010000003.1, forward strand.
AGAATAAAGGCTCATAGAGGCAAGTGCACAAAGACTGTGTGTCCGTTAACTAGGTTTCCACCATAGGGGCTTCCAGTAACAACGGTATGGACAGGAAAGAAAATGAAATTACAGCACTATAAATGAATTATCAATAAAGAGCCCTCGATACTGTATCTGAGGGGGGATCAATACACCATCCAGGCTGCGATGTGGACCGAGGGCTGAGGGCAGGCCTATGGCTGTGGCAGCAGCCGGATCAATAATGTCACTGGGGGTGATTGACGATCAATAGAGCCAGTGACGTTGATTTATGATCGATGAAAGCAGGGCACCCGACTAATAAGGGGGGAAGGGACGGAGGTGGTGTGTGTGGGGCTCTATAGCGTCCCCTTTACTGTAACTGATTAGGGATCAATGAAGAGTGGCACCGTGGCTGATTAGGGATCAGGCGACTCTGTGGCAGAGGAAGGCAGCTATGTGTGAGAGGATTTGGTTGGCTGCGTGGAGACCAGTCTGTCTGAGCCAAGCAGAGCTGCAGAGACTGTAATTAAAGCTGTGCTGAAAGGAGCTTTCCACTGGTTGATAGAAGCTGCAGGTGCAGCTCCCTTTGCTCTTTCACTTTCAAAAGAGTGGCCACGAACACACGCATGCACACGCACACGCTTTAGGGGACGCAGCATCGACTTGAATTCACTTTCTGGAAACTTCCCCTTATCATAACCATGAGCACGAGATGTACCAGAGAAGCCAAACCTGACACTAAAACCTGCAATTATGTCCAGTTTAATTTGAGCCTGATCCATCTGATTTCATCAGCAGATAAACACTGGGATCTGAATATATACTTTCAGTCCATTTGGAAACAGACTTCTAGAACACATAATGAAGAAAATGATTACTTTATAGTCATTAACGGTGACAGACAGTGCTATTCAATATACCAGTTTTTCACACTGGCATTTGTTTAATGCAATTAATTCAAGCATCATTATGATTTATCACTGTTTCTTATGCCATTGATACTGTCATAAAAACAGTATTTTGCATTATATAACAAAGCAAATATTTTAAAATAAGTTTATGGAACTAGGTTGATTTCACCACGCACAAATGAAGGCATCAGCTGAACATGGCTCTGGACCTGTTGATTTTTATCCACAGTGTTTAATATAAAAACACTGTAAGGATAATGAAATGAAGGACGATGGATGAAGCAGCATCGACAAACGACTGGACTATCATCATTTTCTGTAATATGACCGTCATACGAACCAGATACAGTTTGAAGTAAATGTGAGACTTATTTCTTTTTTTCATCGTTTCTGTTGAAAAAATGTTCCAAAATGCACACATTTGCTCCCATGTAGATGGTTTTGATGCAAAATATTCAAAAATTGTGCATTTTTGTGTTGTTTTCTCATCAGGTCCCAGTGTGTAAAGGCCTTTAAAATGTAAAACCTCCTACTTCCATTACATGTGAATATAGAGGGACTTTCTTTTCCCTTAATACTGGCATCATCCCCAAAATTTCAGTAACAGCAAGGTTCAAGTTTACATTATGGCAACCTGCATTTCATCCCCTAAAGGAAGCTGAAACCCATCCATATACACACGATTTCTGGCACAAACACCCAAAGCAGCACAGGAAGTTCTGGATTACCTTCCTGTCAGGGTCTCATGTATACATCTTATCTATCACCATCATCAACATCCTCTTCTACTATGTCATGCTTTGTCATATCCTTTGGAAATGCATCTTTAAGACATGATTTGAGATTACATTTCTTTTCTAGATGCTGTTTACCCAAATTAAGTGGCTTATATTAATCAGTGATGTGCTGCTTCCAACAGATCTGCGTCATTTAGATGTTTTTTTTCCATTAATAAGAGGATATTCTTTTTTTTTTTTTTAATGTGGATGTATTTCAAGGATAATATTGTACTATAGAATACGACGTGGGACTGTGGACGTCATATAAGCACAGAACACTATATTAGAGCTGCCTTTTAGTGACTTGACCTGGTGAAAGTCACGTGACCATCTTTTTATGCTCTCTACACCTAGATGGCAATAGACGAACTTTTCAGACGCTTTCTTCCTCTAAAGCCAGCCTTAGAGTCTAATGGGCCAGAATTAATTCTGAAGTCACAAGGCTAACCCATTCATCTCGCTTTGTGTGACGGATCCCTGTATGTCTGAACTTCAAACAGTGCATCAGACATTCCCAAGGCTCATAATTCATTAATTTCTTAGGTATTCTCTTTGTTCTCAAGCAGCGCTGACACTAATTTTCCTGTCTTTCTAAAAAAAAAAAAAAAAAAAGTTGCTGACAATAAAGTGGCATCTTCTTTGTACGCGCTGATTAGACCGACTGTTTTCTAAGGAAACTGAAGCATCTTCTTTCATAATTAAGTATATATCAATTTTCAGTTTTACAATAACGTGCAATAACTGCTTCGGAAATAAAAAAAAGAAACTAAGCAGTCTGGATAATTAGCATAAAAAGGTGTATGCTATATGTCTAGCTCTCAAGTATTCATTATGAACGTTACATGCTCAAATCCAACTTTCTAATATTACAATTCCCATAAGAGTGAGAAGAGGAGAGGATGCAATTTGTTTATGCAGGAATAACATAAACTTCTCTTTAAAATATAATTAGTGGTTTAGACCCATAAAAGAAAACAATCCTCGCAGCCAAAATCTGACTCCTCTGCTAACACAGAATGGGAAGAACCCAAAAATGTGAATGTAGTGTTGTGCAGTGCATGGTTGTGTGTTTTTTTGTTGACTATGTATTTCGAAAATTTCAATAAAAACTTAAGTAAAAAAAAAAAATCTCCTCTGCTGTGTTAGTGATATGATTAACCCATAAAGACCCAGTGTAAAATTTGTGTCAGTTCCCTCTATATTTAACTTTTCTTAAGTGATTTATCACCATTTATTGCAATATTATTCTCTATATTTTGTGTTTTTTCAGTGAAAATCATGCATTTTCTGATATTTCCTTCACTGATCATGTAGATGTTCATAAAAGCTCAAATTAAAGTTGAGGGGTATTATATTAAAGTGATTTTTTGCAGTAAAATATATGATTAACTGAACATAAACCCAGTGTCTCCATCCACTGTCATTGATCCAAGTCCATGGGTTTTACTGGTGAATCAGTGTTGTAGAAGCTGATGGTGTTTCCATGGTAACTACAAAGCTCTGAACGTCCAAATGGGTCACATCTGATGACCATGAAACAATGATAAACTGTATTTTACACCAGTTATTTACATATATTGAAAGGATTTGTGGATCGACGTGTATTAAACAGTTACATCAGTGGATGGTTTTGGTTGATGGTGGATATTTGGGTCTTTATGGGTTAAAAAAGAAAAACAAGACCCATAAGTTCAGGCAAAGATGTGTCTACCATCACTGGATCATAATCTGTTCATGCAGATGCTCATTTACTGGCAGTGACCTTGACCTTTGACCTTTGACTTCTCAGTGCACTTCACTCCTGAGCCAAACTGCGCCATTTTGTGTAATTTGGTCATTCTTAAATATAATACAGACAAAAGGATGAATGGATGTGTGTGAGTTTGACGACAAAAATACTCAGTAAAGACTTTAGTAAAAGCTTCAGCGACTACATGCATTCATTCCCCTCGCCATGTGATATCAGGGCGATAATCAGAGAGAAAGGTTGACCTGTGGAGAACAACTTTGAGTAAGTCCTTGCCTAAACATCTCAGACGTGATGAAAGGCTTTGTTTTTCTCTGTCTGCGTTAATGGGCTCCAATCGATGCGGGAGAGTCGTGTTTTTTCTCCACATGTCCTGACCCTTGGGGAAACACAGGGAGGTAATGTGGGTGGGGAGAGATATTGACACACAACATCGATATCACTAGGATTCACAAGCACCGGCTCGGTGAAAGTAACTCCTGTTTACTTCAAGTTGAAGCCGGTTTTGAGGAACTCATCGATGCAGAATCAACGGAAGGAAGAAGAGTGTGTGTGGGCCTGAGTGGCACTGGGTTTGGTAAATGAACAGGTACAGAAACAAAAGACTGTTCTTACACTGATGATATTCATCAGCGATTATGATTCTCCTCTAAAGCAACTCACTTCTCCCACACACACGCACATGCACACACACACACCCGCACCCGCACACGCACACACACACACACACACACACACACCTAAACAATGTCAGGAATGTGAGCCAGCACAGCACTGCAGCAGAGGCATGCACATCGACACGCCGGCTCTCATCTGTCACCAACGGCAACCAGCCCGCCAGCCGCCATGATGTGCAGCTTAATTGGGGGAGCTGATGAGGTCTGATGAGGCTGGTACTTATTGAATTCCCCGGCCTGTTATTTAGATAATGCTGAAGAGGAGCAGCCTCCCTCATCTTTCCTATTCTCATCCATTCAGAGTCCCAGCAGGGGTCTGCTGGCTAATCCACTCTTGTTTGTAATGGCTGTGAGAAGTGAGGGGATTTGGACACACTCCCCCCTCGCTAGCACACATCTAACAATCCCCACTGTTGATTTTACCCCATAATGGGGTAAAACCGGATCCCAACACTCATCTCAAACCCCTTTCCCTGCCTTTCATTCCTGTATTTTACTGGAGTATTGTTGAATAATTAGACTTTGAAGCAATGTCCTTTTCCTTTTCTCAGCTTTTCCAAAAGCAATTACCAAACATCAAATATGAGTCAGTACAGTGTTCGTTGGTCTACAGTGTGTGTGTGTGTGTGTGTGTGTGTGTGTGTGTGTGTGTGTGTGTGTGTGTACGCCTATGTGAAAAAGAGCGAGAGGGGATGTGAAAGACAGTCTGATGGGGAGAAAGAAAAAAGGAGAGCGATGTGGAAGTTGCAGAACAGATGGCTAAATGGCAGGACAACAAACTTTTAATTCTGTGCCTCAGACTGGTGAAGGAGATGGAGACCGTGAAGTCACAGAGGGGTGCCAAGAGTGCTGCTCAGTGTGGGACAGCACATCAAAACACATTAGAGCTGATGAAAACTCTCGCCTTTAATGCCTTTGCTGCACAGAACTGTAGCGCATCTGAATTTCAAATGTAAAGTTTCAGTGCAAAAATGTGGCATCTGGGTGGTCAGACGTTCAGCAGAACCAGTGGAAGGGCTCCAGCGATGCAAACACACTGAGATAAGGAGTGCCAAAATAGCAAGGAACGTATATATCTGACAATTATCCCCATGAGCTGATATTATAGAGACGTCACTGTTAAAAATAGAATTGTCACCTTTTTTTTTTTTTTTCTGACAAGGGTAAAAGTTGGATATCTGCTTTCCAATGTATGCGCTGCACTTTTCTTTTTCGCAAAATATGTGAGATCTTGCTTACCCAGGGGTTTGTCTGCCAGAGTGCGCATTAAAACACGATTTTAAAATATCATTAAAAGCTCGTTTTTTAACGCAGCTGTTAAGGAAAGGTCAGATCTTTAAACATGCCACACAGTACCTGCTATAATCACACCGTAAATGATTCTGTAGCTGCTTCTGGATGAATTAAACCACACATGTATGTCCTTTATACTAGTCCGGGGAATGGTCAGTGACACCTTGAAAAACAAAAGGCCATATTTATAAGGGTCATCTGTTGCAGCCTTATATCAGAGGGTGATGCTGTTGAGGGGCCTATTAAAGCAGCGGCATTTAAAAGCTTACATGGAGAAGGTACACCCTGGAGTTCACCAGGGGCACAGCGAATCAATATCAACTCGACTTAGAAATCTGCTGTATAATCCTTGATCTCCAAGGCCATTTGCTTTGCAGCCTGAAATTGGATACACCCCGACTGCACCCTCCTCCCCCTTTTACCTCCACGCTCACCCCCGCTGCGCCAAGCCTGCTGCTCGCTCAACAAATAAGACATCCTGAAAAATTGATCTGGATGCATCTGTGGCAAGATTACGTCTAGGGCTAAAAGAGAGATATGACTAGCTCAAGGTAATTCATAAATCTGTGTCTACGTGGAAGGGGATCAGGACGCGGCCTGGTGAATGGGAAAACCTAGTGGTTGTATTATCATAACGACATCACTGCTATCTGCTGTACTGCTGCAGCAAAGAGGACATTAAGTCAGTGCCCTCACAAATGGTAAAGGCTGGTAAAGGCCACACAAGACGACACACCATTATACACTCTATATAGCACATGGCAGCGGAGGTATGATTAACAAGGAACATCTAAGTAAAATAATTCATCACGGTTTATTCTGCCTTTAGGCAGCGCTGCCTTTTGTAGTATAATAACATTTCTTTGACGAATTACCAGCCGGAATGAAACAGAACAAAACGGAATAAAGCTTTGTTGTCCGACCGCATTTATAAATTTATCTTGTGCATATTCTTTGCCTATTACACGCTGCACGTTTATAGTTTACATTATTACTGACCATTTATATCCTCAAGGCAATTAGTGATTTCCATTATTTACACTATTGCATGGAAGTCTACTTACATTTAGCTGCTTTTACTTTTAATCAGTTACTTTTTTATCACAATGTAATGCACTTGCAAGTGAGGGACTATGCCTCACTCTTTCTTTTGGAACGTACAGTACAGGAGAACCAGGCATGTAAAATACATAACATACAGAAAACACTACATTCTATCATTAATTAGCTTCAGGGTTTTGCAAACAGGCTCATGTATCCATCTATAGGTGTGCATATACACGTCTATTATGAGCAGTGCTGTCAAAGAATTAAAGGGTTGCTGTGGATTAATTTCAATTAATCCCAATTCAATATCATTCATTTTTTATCTTTATTAATCACATTTCATTTTGCATGTGGAAACAGACTCAAGAAAGAAGGGAATATATCTGAACTTAACGTGTTTATTTACAACTTGAACCAACTGTTCCATCCTGTTTATTTTTTGTTTTTTTTTGTCCTCATATTTCCACCTGGAGGCCGACGTGCTGTTTAGCGTCTTCCATCTTTATGGGATGGTTCTGTTGCCTGTCACTACCGGATCAACTACCTATTTGTTCATGTGTGACGCTAACTCTGCTTGGACAAACCGCCCTGAATGCATTAGCAGAGACATTTGTGCTGCAGATGAGTTAATTGCCGAGAAGGAGGGTCTAAGGACGGGGAATGCCCAGGACATTAAGGCATTTCTTTCGATTTCCTGTTTATCTGACTGTTGTTTGTTTACATCCTGTAAAGCCCTGTGAGATAACCCTGTTGTGATATAGGGCTCTACAAATAAAACTGAATTGAATTGAATTAATTGCGTTAAAATTTTTAATCAGATTAATCATGATGATGGATTAATCTGCGTTAATGTGTTAATTTTGACAGCCCAAACTATGACCTTTAAATTCAAATCTACAGCATATTTTAACCTGCACATTGTGCGTCTTGATGTAGATGTCATTTTTAAAGCATTCACCACCTCAATATCTCATTCGATATCTCATTTTTACCTCAGTTACCTGCTCAATATCGCCTCCCATGGGAATTCTACCTCCTAGGATTATTCACACACTCAAAGATTGCAGACCCCCCCACCCCCTCCATCTCTTTGGAAGTGTTATCCATTAAAACAGCACACTTCCAAAATGTGTTCTTTAGTATAACAACATGCATGTATTTGACGGACAGCATTATTTATTATTAATGTAATTAATTTTTGGGGTGTAACACCATATTATTTCATGCACCCTTTTTGGGATTCCTTACAGGTGAAACCAAACAACCATAATATTTCACTTTAACTGAGAAGCTGCAGTCTGTAGATGGCCCTTATATGTTGCAAGACATGAAAAGTGAGATTTCCAGGGAGGGTCTATATTTAGGCGTCTCTCTGTTGTTAGTGTGGGATGTCTGATTTTTCTTTCTTTTTTTTTTTTTTTTATTCCCACAGTGCAGTGTATTGTTAGAGTGGCAGTTGTTGGACTCTCTGAGGCCTTTAAGCTCTCTGTTTTCCCCCTATTACTTGTGCCTGGTGGGGGGACAGACAGTTGCAGCGAGTTGTGGCGCAACGCAGCAGGGGAGGTCCCCAGATACCAGATTCATACTTTCCACCTGACGCACAGGATAGAGAGAACAGAGAGCTGGCAATTACCAGACTGCTCTCTATATATACTGCAATCCTGGCCAGCTCTGCTCGGCTGTACTCCACTCTGAAGGCTGTCTTAGGGCCAAGCTGGAGGTAATGAAAGCAACACACTCCTAATGGACTATTGATGTGTGTGTATTTGTGTGTGTGTGTATGTGTGTGTGTGTTTGTGGATGTATGAGTTCGGGAGGAAGTCTAGGAAAGAGAAAGACTTAAAGAACAAAGAAAGGGAAAAGAGACTGTAAGAAATCATTCTGTTGGCGTGTAGGTGTTTTTTTTTTTTCCCTTTTGTGCGTTATCTGTGTCTATGTTTGTGCAATAGCAAAAAAGTGTGCATCCGTGTCTGCCGGCGACTGTAAATCACCTCTATTAGCCGAAGAAAGAAGCAGAAATAAACCGCAAGCATGATCCAATGTGCACTCTACTGCCAGCCAAGTAAAGACAGACAGAAATGGAGAAAGTGTGTTTCGGAGACATGAGGTCATTCAACCAGGTGTGTTTCCATGGTCCATCTCAAACACCAGCAGGCAGCTCTTATACAGCCTGAGGTGAATATACAGCAAAAAAAAAAAAGAAATAAACATGTAGACGGCAGGAGAAAAGTAGCACTGATTTTGACATTTGATATTTTGTTTTGCATTAAGATGTAACTACATTTGGACAAGAAAGTGGAGCTGGGGAAAAGTGATGCTAACGCTAAATGTACTTCAAACCCAACTACACTGCTAAACAGGTTAAACACTGCCAATTAGTCTCAGCTTCTTGCTAGATGTTAATAAAGTGGTGTCTGAAAATAGTAATTCCAACTTCTTGTATAAACACGCTCTTGGCTGACAGATATAATGCAATACTGAATAAAAGGTACCTTAGCCACAGTAGGTAATAGCACGTCATTACAGCTTCAGTCTGGTTTGTAATTTCATTTAACATTTGCGTGACAAAATCCTTTGACAACTCATTTTTTTAAAATATTAAAGCTGCAAAATCAAAGGGGAAAAAAAAAACACCAGAACTTGAAAATACACACCTTCTTCCTACAACAGCTCTTATTCCAAATCAAGACATAATTTATTATTATTATTATTTTTGCATTAAGAGGTAACTACATTTGGACAAAAAAGTGGAGCTGGGGAAAAGTGATGCTAACGCTAAATGTATTCAAAACCCAACTACACTGCTAAACAGGTTAAACACTGCCAATTAGTCTCAGGTTCTTGCTAAATGTTAATAAAGTGGTGTCTGATAACAGCAAATTCAGCTTCTTATATAAACACGGTCTTATTAAAAGGCTGGCTGACAGATATAATGCAATGTGAATAAATGCTAGCTTAGCCACAGTAGCTAATAGCACATAGTTACACCATCAGTCTGGGTTTAACATTTGCGTGACAAAATCCTTAGACACTTTTGTTTGTAGGGAGAAAAACACCAGAAAAACAAACACCAGAATTTGAAAATAAACACCTTCCTTCAACAGCTCCTTCCTCTTGTTCCAAATCAAGACATTAAATATAACTACAGATAACCTGATGTTGATTGATGAAGATTTTGTCTCAGGTCTAGTAGAACAGTCACGTCTGATTGAACCTGATCAGTGATCGGCCAATGCAGCTGTCAATCACATATTAAACCCTCCCACCTGTCTGAACATGCAGATGATTGGCCAAAATCTGCAGATCACATGGTAGGTTTTTGAGACGCTGTCAAGCTCTGCGACTTCAACCACAAGTACATTAGAAGTGTCGCCACAAGTCAAAACCCTAATAGTTGATAAACGTTTGAATTTGAACCCTCCAGGTGTGGCAAAGCTATCTTTATATTATCAATTCTGGCAAAAATCAAGTGGATTTCTACAGCCTGTTGTAATTCCTGCTTAATTTGCCAAGTCCAAACTTCGAGCCGATTACCTTAAATGTTCAGTTGTTAATTGAACGGGAAAGAGCAGCGCAGCCAACAACCTGGAAGGGGTGGAGTCAAGTGTATTTAAAGGGCCAGCGCTCAAAACCACCTTTCTGGTGTCATTACTAAGAAATAGTGTTGAAGATGGACCTGTGGAGT
>JAPTYQ010000003.1:33920406-33930923 GCA_029814465.1 Ostorhinchus cyanosoma
ATAAAAGAGCTGCAGCATCTGAAACCGACCACAGTGAACATTTAACAGATAAACAGAACCACAGCTTCAGTTTCACACCGTTTGTCATGTCTTTAATGTATGATTGTCCCAGTATTATATTTTTTAACAGTAATTCAAAATAAACAAATAAATATAATAATAATAATAGATTATATTTCTATAGCCCTTTTCAAGGCACTCAGAGCACTTTACATTATTGATCCATTATTCATTCGCTCTCACATTCTCTCTCTTTAATCGATTCCTAGAAATTTCAGGCGACTCCAAGGTTGAAAAACAATGTTTTAGTGTAAACGATAGAAGAAACAAAAACACAATAACCAAAAAAGTAACACAAGCTACAACAATACAACATTGATGCACAATGTACACAGGGTTCGTACAAATTTTTCAAGGTCAAAATCAAGCACTTTTCCAGAACTTTTATGGGTCATTTTCAAATTTTGCAGCACAGCACCTTATCGTTCATATTTACATGAAGGGAAGCCCACTTGGCGTTCTTCAGACACAATCACACCGAGACAAATATCAAGACAAATGTACCTGGAGTCAACCTGAGAACACCTGCTAATTTGATTCTTTTGAGATAAATTCATAATAATTTTAAATGCATCACCTCTCTGTAAGTAGCTTTGGTTTGCATCTAACCTGACAAAGCTTAATGAATCACATCACAGGGTTAGAATTGCGAGCACTTACAAGGACTTAAACTGAAATTTAAGCACTTTTCAAACCTTGAAAACACAACACTGAAATTGAAGCATTTTCAAGGATTTCAAGTAGTGGTAAAACTGTACTTTACAGTGCAGTACTGTGCAAATGTTCACCTTTATCATTGTTTTTTTCAGGATTATTCTTCCTCTTTTCTTCAGATACAAGAAAATACAAGAAATACGTGCATAGCCTTAAAAGACAAACACAAAAAAAGCTGAACTAAATGGGTTGTGAGGGTTAAAGTCACCATTTAATGTGACCTCTGACCCCGTGATAAGAAGCAGCACAAACATATAGAAACATCTGACATGTGTTGAATGAAACCAGGAATAAAAGATCAGAAAATGAATGCAATAAATGTTATATTATCTGAACAAAAGGGTTAAGGACACGTTCAGTACAAAGGAAGGTCACACTAAATACGACGAAGGTGCTTTTTTTTCTCCCTTAGATTTCGTTTTTACTGCCGTACAAACTTCACATGTATCCAAATTGGATCTTAAACTTGCGAAATGCATCTGTGCGCTCGTTGGGACGTGACTAAACCTGTATCTTTTGCACAGTCCTGTATATGTACGTGTTCCTTCTATGGTCGGACTTGGTGCAATTTATGCCGATTATTCTTGTACTGTTGAACTTTTTTTTCCCCTGCTGTAATTATCTTCTCTGACCTCAACTCAAAGTGACACCCTTGCCCACTCTCCCTCACTCACAGTGTCACCAGCTCTGCAATTAATTATGGGATGTGTTGTCAGGCCAGAACGGAGCTTCAAGACTCCCCTTTGGTCGACATGAAGGGGCAACAACCATGGCTGAGTCATGTTAAAATCAGTGCAGGAATATCTTTAAAGTAGATGCTGACTCCAACCCCCCCCCCCCAAGCTCCAACAGACTGCCTTTCTAAACATTTTAGTTTCCTCTAGAAATACTAAGATTTTTTTTTTTCTTCCATGACTCATTATGGTGTTTGTGGTCTCTTTTTATGCTCTTTTTTATGGTTGTATTCCCTTTATTTGGACCCTGTAATAAGTGTACTGGTGGTCTGAATAAAAAGATTTTTTTATTTTTTAATGTTGTCGTGGTTAAGTAGTTACACTAACAAGACCTTTAAAGGATTTAGCCATGTCTGTGTTTTCTTACGTAAGTACATTAATCTAAAGTTCATATTCAGTTTCCTCATTATCTGTTAAAATCTGGTACTTGTTACTGATTGCTAAGGTTTAATTCTTTATGTAGTCCATTAGCTAGTCTTTTGTACACTCTGTTATTATCCTCAGCTGGATGTATTAACACTTACCAGGGTTCTGAACATACCTGACACTGTTTAATTTAACATGTTTTAGTGAGTTTGTTGTCATTTATGTTGGGGTTCAAAGGGGTTTTGCCAGTGGGTGGCCTTTGAAAAATCTGTGTAGCTTCAGCCTCAGATGGTTCTATAAATGCCCGGGTGTCATTTGGATCTATGACGGATCAGGGTAAATTAGAAAAGTGGAAATTGTATTTTCCTAATTCAGTCATATTCCTGTGGGGGCTTTACATGCGGAAATCACTGATGCTTCCCACAGGTCTTTTAAGAAGATCATAAATTCCTCCAGAGGCTTTACCTCAGAATTCAACATAAAACACAAACCTTAAAGACGGAGTATGACAGATGACTGATATTGTGGTTTGAAAAGAAATCATGAAAACATATCAAGTTAAAAAGAAATGAATGGCGGAAAAAAAAAAAAAAAAAAAAGAAGCAGGAAATCTTGTACATATTGCATGTTTCCGTTTGGTTCCGTCTCCCAGGGCCACTGTGGCTGCTTCCTGATGTGGTTTTAATTATTTATCCAGCATCTATTGGACAATATTGGAGCCGACTCTTAGCTCTGTTGCCATATTGGCAGCGAGACAACAGAGCAAGAAACAACAACGGAAGTGAAAAGGAAGAGGCTGCAGTGTTACACGGCGCTGCACATCCAGCCTTGTCTGAATCTCTGTTTGCAGAGTTAGACGTACGGGAGGATGTTATTCATTGAAATGTGGTGATGTCATTTGGCAGTGATCAACACTACCTGTATCTAGTCACTCTGCTGTTCCATTTCTCACAATGAAATTAAACTAAATTGTAAAAATGAGCAACAATTTGGCACAGCGGCACAGTACATGCTGTGAATGCAATGTTATCAGTTGCCTTTCCTGACACATCCAATACACAATATGGGATGTACATGAGATTACTCACCTGCCAAAAACAAACAATGGCTAATGTATCTCCGGTTTGAATTACATTTACCATAGGGTGTCATCTCTAAGCTGTTTAATGCATTGTGGGACCAAGGGCTTTAATCAGAGAGGCTCAGTGGAGCCAGCGGATTAAATCACTTTTTATCTGCGCTTCCTTTGACTTTCCTAGTGCTCAGGGTTGCAGTGTAAATCATAATGTGTCCCTGTTGGGCTCACTTCAGTATGGTTTATTGCTGTAGTCACATTTCATAAATTCCATTTATTTTGTGTATTGAGTAAATCCATACGAGTGAAAAACATGGATAGGAGTCTATTCTTAAAAGCAAGTTTGTAATTTCTCAGGACGAGTTCATTGCGTGAACGTGTAAGTCCATCGTTCTGGGTTTAGTCTGTGACATGTACATTTAGAAAGACCCTGCGCTCTGCATAAAAATGTAGGAGGACGTGTACGCATAAATATAGACATATCCATGTATAGCATGTTCCTGCACATTGTACATCCAGGTGCATCCACGGTATATGACTTTGACTGTGTGAGTGGGTGTATGCACGCTCACAGCTGACAACAGCGACAGGGTGAACGGCTGCTGCATTGCACAGAATAACTAAACAGCTGTAGTGCTCCATCAGGGCTATCGATCATGTCCAACTCTCTGAATCACAATCAGACGTGGGCAGAGCAGAGCGGCTGGAGCAGGCCTCAGTGACTGGCTGGTTGGACGACTGCTACGCACCTCTCATATCAACCAGACCTCACCAAACAAACCTGACCTGGGTAGCTGATTAGGTGCATCTATATGCAAGTGCTGTAGTAGGTCTTTCTATAGAAGTGGCTTAAATACATAAAGCAGTGTTACGTTCAACTTCCAGGCTGGGAAGAAGTATCTGTAAGGTTTAAAACATTTGGAAATTTGGCTTAACATAGTTTAAAAAAAAAAATCATATGAATCGATGTCAAATGTCCTGTTAAGTTTCCACAAAAATCTAAGAAAATAAACATTTATAAAGCATCAGAGCAGAGAGGTTTTGTTGCACCCCCGGGCAATTCAGCACAGATTTGTGAAGATTGGTTTAAGCAGTAACTTGTGTAATAAATGTTCAAGCATGAACCACTTCAAACCCAATATAAGAAAGTTTACAAAACTTAAATGAAAATACTTGGAATCACTGTTCAAGGCTTATCTTTATGTCCATATACCTATAACAGCTCTGTCCATGGGTTCCAAGTGGCTTTAAAACAGTTAAATGTGGGTGATTTAAACTAAAATATTTGATCGTGGTGTCATTTTATAATATGGTAATGGTTGGCATTTCATCGCTGTTGGGTGGAAACCTCTTTAGTCCATTTTTGGTCAGTGTTCATGTTGCCCTGACAGTTTTACACATATTTAACCAATGAAAATTGTTGACAACAGCTTGTGAAAACATCTATTAACCCTAGAATGCCTAACGTATCATATTTGATACATGAGTTTTGAAGCCCTCTACATGATCAATGTGATTTTTTTTTCTTGAGAAACCTGATGTATACAATTAGATACATGCAATACACAGATAATCCACAAGGGGGAGGAATTCATTCACCAGAGGCCTTTAGTGACACAACAAGACTGTCATTAATGAAGAAGGAGGCAGAACTTTGATAAATTTGAAAAGGAATTACCAATTTTTTTTTGACATTTTTGTGTTATATTATATTTTTCTTTGTTCAAAAATAATAATATTTCAGCATTGAGACCTGATGTTTCCAGTTTCAATGAACTGGAATTTTCTGTCAATGATTTAATGATTCAGGCTCTACAGGGTTAACTCCATACACTTATTTAGGATATACATAGTTTTTCCGGTTTCCTGAAAAATAACTGTTTTGGACATAAGAGGTTTCTGCTCGACAGCTACGATATCCAAAGTTGAATAAACTAAAATTTCCCAATGGAAGCTGTGGTTCTAAATGAGAGCTGAATTTCAAGCTTTAAGTTTAACAGCTACAAATAAATATCGGCATGCATTCAGACATCAGTGGTTGACATTAACACCTCCAACCAAGTGTCACAGATACTGCGTTAAACACGTCATACCTGTACATGTAAATATATGCACATACAAATCATTTATATTATATGTTCTTATACCCAGATCATGTGAACTTGTGACGTCGCACTGTTCCTACCAAACAGCCTGAAATGCAATTATGACTGACCTTATAAATATCTGACCCCAACAAATAATGACGGACTCTAACTGTTCCGGACGCTCGTCAAAAAAGAACATCTAATGCATCTAAATAATACATGCACTTACTTAGAATCTGCACATAATTTCATTACAACTAAACAGTGAGAATATGGAAGCTCTTTAAGTATCATTAGCAGCCATCTGCTATCGTCTCTCCACCCTGTATATCAACCCAACATCACATGTAATCACAAGGAAGTAAGATGTTATTACAGTAAAATTCAAACAGGAAATGTATGGAAGCTGTCTATGGTTCCATTAGCTGCCATCTGTCTGCATCTTCACAATGCGCTCTATGTTCCTCCTCTCTGCCACCGCCCACTCGTGTCTTATCTGCAATTCAGTTTGTACTTCCTGCCAATACTGTGGCTTCCATCATCCGTTTATTTTCCCATGGTCAGTTGAATTTAACAGATGACCTGCACCTGACATTGAGATATTTACTTCCTGGTATGGGACAGCAAGGTTACAACTCAATATCCTTCTGTATTGCCGCTGGACACACCTGAGTAGAGGAGGGCAGCTATAACAAGTCCAACCCCCATCACACACACACACACACAAACACACACACACACACACACACTTTTGATACAGTGTGATTGAGTGGCTATGGCAGAAGTACTGGCAGAAATGGTGAACAAGCCCGGTAGCATGTGTGTGTTTGTGTGTGTTTGTGTGTGTGCATGCAAGCGCTGTGAGAATAATGTGCATTTGCGTTAGTGTGTGTGTGTGTGTGTGTGTCTGTTTTGAACGCTAAATGGTGGAAAAAAAAAAAAAAAAAAAGAAGAAGCTCATTAGCATTATATGGATGTTGACATTCCATTCAGGTCAAAGTTAGTGGTGCATGACTATATTTGTGCTCATGTGGTTTGTGTGTGTGTATGTGTCAAGGCTCACACAGTGTAGTAGACATGGCTGTCACACAAGCATATCCATGAGCGTGCACGTGTGTACGTGTATGTGTATGTGTGTGTGTGTGCATGTGCCCGTACATTGTGCTGTTGCTGTGTGTGGCAGAGGCCCCCTGGGGGGTGCCGCTGAGCTGTCAAAGCAGGATGGATGAAGAAGCTGCCCTGCATAGAAAGGGGCTCTGGGGAAATACCACCAACATGACACACACACTAACACAGACACTGACAGCGCACAAATATATGCATGAATACCTCTTTAGAACACACAGATTTAAATGTGTACGCATGAATCGGGTATAAACAAACTGAGAACATAAAGCGTGCGCAGGAATACACATATTCACCAAACTGTGTGTTTATAAAAGGGTCTTTGAGTGTGTGAGAAACAGAAACAGAAACAGCCCTGGGGACCTCCGCAGAGGAACATCTGAGTTTGATAACACAGGAATGTCCAGAGATCTCAATTTAGCAGACAGCAACATGGACTGTGTCAAAGAGGGAGAAAACACACTTCCTCGACCCCCGTCCTACAATAAAAACTGTGGGAAAGGTATCCTCGACGTGACAGTGGGCCTTTTTGTCCATCAGCGGACATGAATAACCCATCAGAAGGACTGCATTTTACTATCTGGTGTGTATTACTGTCTTATCCTCAAAGGTGGGGCCACTGATTCTACCAGATGAACTACAGAAGATTGTACTTAAAGTCATTTTATAATGTGGGAAAACTAAGGCTGAAGCAAAATATTTGCTAAATACAGTCGCGAAAAAACCCCCAAATTAGACCACACCTTGTTTTCTTTAATTTCATGTTAATTTTGATGCCTGGTACAACTAAAGGTACATTTATTTGGACAAATATAATGATAACAACAAAAATAGCTCATAATTTAATTTCAGAGCTGATCTCTATCCATTTTCCATTTTTTCTTGATAATAACTAAAATAACTTCAGTTCTTAAATCAATATCTATGGCATTGTACTGATAAAAACAGTGCTTCATTCATTCAAAGTCTGTTTTAGTCACATGATGCACACAGGAGTTAGTACTGGATTGCATAACCATTGTTTTTGATGGAGTAATAATTTTTTGCAGTGACTATATAATATGTAAATGCAACATCTAAATGTCAGGAGATGATTTTTTTTCTCCATTAAAGGAGTGATATTTAGTTGGTTTTTTTTTATGGAATTATGTATTTTCAAACATTTCCCTGTGCTCTACATAAACTGTAAATGCTCTGCTTGGGTCTGAATTCTTCATTAATTCAACTCCACAGGTCCATTTTCAACCCTATTTCTGTGTAATGACATAAGAAAGGTGGTTTTGAGCGACGGCCCTTTAAATGCACATGAGCCACTTCCGGCCCCGCCCCCCTTGCTCTGTCCCGTTCAACCAACAACAACATTTAAGGTAATCGGCTCAAAGTTTGGACATATTTTCAGCTTTTACTACAACCGCTGCTGCTGATAAACAATTATGTCGAACTCAGAGAAATGTTGGATGGAAGTCTTGACCTTATATCTGCAAATGTCATGATGCAACTAGTTATAGATGCAACAAATCCACTCAATTTTAGCCAAAATGAATATAGCTTTGCAGCATCTGGAGGGTTCAAATTCTAACTTTATGAACTATTAGGGTCCAAATACAAATAGTTTAGCTAAATATGACCCCTTTAAGGTGGAATGTATCGCACAATATTGAATAAATGAAGCATTTTGATGCTATAAAAAAAAAAATAACAGCCTCATTCATCTTCTAGATCATGGCGTTTGTGGTTATTTCATTGCAGTTCTTGTTAAAATGGAAACACGATTTTGCCAAAACAACTGCAATCTGATTCTTATTTATCAGAAAACTGGAAAACTCATGTAAATTCTGCACAAACCTTTGACTTCATAAAAAAAAAAAAAACATGTCCAGTACATTGTCATCCCTAATATGCCTTTAAGTAAATACGCAATTCAGATTTCATTGATATACCACTTTTCAAACACATATGGTTTCAAAGTGCTGCACACGCGGGTTAGATAATAGCAGATAATCTAGACAGATTTTTGTCTTATTTACAACTCGTCTGATTATCTCGCTTGTGTTTCTTGCCCCATCAGACTTGCAGAAATGTCACCAGTTGCCAGATCTCTGTAATTACTTATGTGACTAAAAGCTTATCATCTGTGTTAGAAATAACTAGACTGAACTTTTAATAAGCAATAATCGCTGTTTACAAGAATTAATTATAGTGTATATTTACTCACATTAATAACGATACAAGGGACGAGGGATCGGCTTTTAAAATGCAGCCGGTTTTGTGAGTATATTCAGACGGGCCACCAGGGAGAGGGAAGCTTTCATAAACCATTTTGGAGGGACCACAGTAGCACCAGACCGGGACAGACCTTGTAAACGTAACCATTCTTAATTCCACAGAAGGATTTCCTCGATCAGGGGATAGTAAATCTCCATGCTTGGCACAAGTCTGTACAATCCATTAACAATAATAAAGCCTGGGCGGCTGGGAGATAGACCCTTAAAGGGGAAGGTCAGCCTGATATTACAGCTTTAAAGGTTTCCTATTACGGCTCAACTTCAATATAACCACTCACCTTGCCTTTAATGGCCGCCGGCTATGCAGTGGCTGAGCATATATGGAGATTCTAAATCCAGCCTCTCTCTGAGATATTACTGGATGGTGCAGAGCGATTTATGGGCCTGTTTCTGTGCTGCTGGATGTAGGTGTGGGTATTGTTAATAAAATTGCCACAGGGGTGAAGGAGATCTCTTCGGTATCACCCCTGTCTGGCCTGCACGTCCTACTGGGACACAGGAGGCTTTGAACACCGGAGCACCGCCGCCCCAAAAGTGCTTAAGCAGCACTTTTTTCCCTCCTCTTCATCCTGGCCTTTCTGTGTGACTTTTTCTTTTATATCCTTTACTCCCCTTCTTCTTCTTTCCTTTTCTTTTCCTGCCACCTCTTGTCACCCATACTCCCTCAGAGACGTCCTCCATTTTCCAGATTTCCTCTTTATGCTTTAACTTTATAGCGACTGAATAAAAGACCGATTTCTGTTCTTCAACAAACAGCAACAACAGACGGGTTTTGTCTCCTCTTTTGTTTCGCTCCATGTTTTCCGTGCCCGTTCTCTCCTTGGCCGGTTTGTTCGGCTGTCTAGGTTAACAGCGGAGGAGAGAAGCGGCGAGGAGAGAGGACATGGCAAGACAGAGCGCGAGTAGAAGAGGAAAGAGGGGAGAGTGCAAGCTCTTAAGTAGATTGCAAAGAACAGCACAGAGGCATGAGTGTGAATATTAAGAAGGTTTTCTCCTGCCTGAGAAGTTCCAGCTTGCAGCAGCGGGAAGGGAAAGAGATGGAGAGAGAGCGAGCGAGTGGAGAGAGAGAGAGAGAGAGAGAGAGAGAGAGAGAGAGAGGGAGAGAGAGAGAGAGAGAGACCTATAGACCCGCCAGCTCTTCAGCCATAGCTAGCTTCAGGTGTCAGAAACGACGGTGTACACAATCTATCAAGCTGTCCAGCAAATCTGAGATGAGAAATTACCATAATTGAATTAGAAAGGAGGTCTCTCATTGCAAAGGTGATAGTTTTCCCAGACAGAAAGTAAGGAGTGAAACAAGAGGGTTGACGCCTCAGTAATGTAAAATAAAAAGAGCGGAGACTCACCTGGAATGCCTGGCGGGGTTTTCAGGTATTTTCCGTTGAAATGCTGTATCACTACTTCACATTTCTCTGTGGACTCCATCCTGCAAAGAGACACGATGAGAAGGACTTCATTAACTGAGATATATAAATATATATAAATATATATATATATACACACCGTACATTTATCATTTCTGCACGTTGGCAAAGATTGATGGTAATTATATCTGTTATAGATTTAATGGACAAAAGTATTAGGACACACTGTAATCAGAGGTCTGAGATACAAAACAATAATGACAAATGTTATAAAACAGTTTAATATTGACACATTTAATCCACTGCTCGTCTGCTTATATACTATATTGTCTACATTGTTATGTTTGCACTGTTTACACTGCAACACTTTTACCAGTGTTTACATGGTTTACACTACTACATTTTATCCTACTTAATTTTATCTCCATTTTGTTTGCACTTTTTAAACGGACACTTTTATATTTTATACTTTTATTTAAAGATATGTATGTTTCTATTGTGTTACTACTTACATGTAGTAACACAACACAACTTACGGTACATCTATTCTATTCTATTCTATTCTATTCTATTCTATTCTATTCTGTTCTGTTCTGTTCTGTTCTGTTCTATTTGATAATATATATATATTTTTGTTTAACCTTTCTTTAACCAGGAAAAAGCTCATTGAGATTAAAATTCTCTTTTTTAAGAGTGCCCAGGCCAGC
>JAPTYQ010000003.1:33944391-33955129 GCA_029814465.1 Ostorhinchus cyanosoma
AAAAAGCACTAGATTACGTCTATAAAATGACACCAGGCCTGGTTTAGTCACAGTGCATTCATCAATATTTAAACAAAGCACCTTCTTTTCCTAACCTTAACCAAAGCTCTTTTATTTCCTAAACCCCAAAACCTATGGGAGTTGGAATGGAATCTCTTCTCTCTGGCGTCGTTGGGTTTTGTATATCCGCCTTCCACCCCAACCACCTCCTGCCTCCTGAGAAAAAGCAAAAACGAGCAGATCCTTTAATGGGAAATTTTTATTGAGATTGTACATATCCGTGGTTTGCAGAAACACACAATGGCCACATTTTATCCCTGTGACTGGTTTGTCTGTCCTGCCATTATTGCCACTATTTCCCATCTCTCCCCACACTTTGTGGACAGACTTTCTTTCTTCCTCCCTTTCTCTATCCAATCGGCTTGCTCAAGAGATTAGAGATGTACGTGTAATTGGCTCTACAGGGCTTCTTGGCTGCCCCTCCAAATACCAGCAGACTTTACGAGGGGGTGTACACATGTGTAACAGTAGGTATGTGGATGCCAATCCTTGCTATAACACCACACTATTTACTTCCCTCAGGTATGCCACTTTGGCTGGTTGTGTGACTAACCAGCAGCCTGGAGGAGCACAATTAAAGACAAAGACAATGGGGTTCAGTGTTGTCTGCTTGGAAGAAACTGTCAGGAAGCAGTGGTTGTATTACTGCTGTTGTGAGGATGTGCTGCTGACAAGTTTGCGGATGCCGGAGGGAACGTTCCTGTTGTCTTCTATATAGGTTGACGATCTGCACTCGCATGATGCTGTGGGAGCCTGAGTCTGCAGAAAGCGCCGAAGAGACGAGCTGGCCGGCCGAGTGGAAGGAAGAAGTACGGGGTTGTGAGATCAGGAAGATGGAAGGGGTGGTGGTGGTGGTGGTGGTGGTGGATGGGGGGGGAAGCATATGAGCACATCAACTCACTTCAAAAGCCGGAGTTTAATTTGTGAGGAGCCAGAGAATTCAGAGACAAAAAGGTAGCACTACAAAGGAGCTATCATTCTGTCAGACGGCTAGTCAGCTGGTCAGACAACAGCAGGAGAAGTCACCCGGGCAGCTTACTGGCCTTTGATGAACGCTTCCCAACATTTTCTGCTGCCACTGATGAGAGGATGGCAGGATCACTCCACACATGCCTTTGTAGAGGCGGTTGTCAAATGTTTCCTCAACACTCTGCCATTCTGTCTGTTATCAAGCCCCTCTTTGACACTGGACTTCAAACCCCGTCCACATCCAAGACGCTACATTACAGTGTCTCGTCATCACAGCCTGTCCACTGTGCGCATTTACAGTGGACACATCACATATCTATTAGAGGAATCAAAAATCGTAAAGCAAAAAAAAAACAAAAAACCAGACAGTAGCTAGTGTACAATAGCTACATGTTAATCAAACAGAAGAACAGATGGTAAAACTTTGTCGGATTGAATTCTCGGCGCTTCCGATGTAAAAGCGTACAAACATCCCAGATATACGAGCGCGCACTGTAATCTAACATATGTGCAAATGTTTCCAACCTAGACCCGTTCAATCACAGAACAGCATGTTCCAGAGCAAAAGAAAGACAGCGAGAGCTCAAGCTGGTAATGTGTGGGGTCCTTCTGCTGATCACTGGAGGCTGACGAAATCCACACTCCTGATTCAAACCTTCTGTCTCAAACAAAAGACTGTGAGGCAGAAGATCTGTGTCTTCACCCAGGGCAGCTATTTTCAATCCAATTACCATATTACATTTAAACAAACAGCCGGAAACACCTGTCACTTCGATGTGACTTTAATGGAGCGACAGTCGGTGGCAAGTGGGTGAGTATGTATGTGTGTGTATGTGTGTGTTTGGGGGGGGGTTTGAGGTAGAGAATGCAAACATAGCATGTGAGCATACAGTTGTCGGGGCTTAACTAAGTAAATTAAACCTGTTGTAACACCAGAATTTTACAAAATCCACTGTGCACTGTAAATATACTGTATTTCCTGCAAGTACGACTGCAATTCAGTCATAATGCAGTGGGTGTGGTCAAAAATACATGAATGACAGCTAGACCCAGAGGAAAAACAAAGTCATCTGTCATGTGACGTGGAGCATAAAGTATATTTCTATGACTTTAATATAATACATTCAGTAACAGAATTAGACTGTTTATGACCATTTGTTTTTGTTACTCGTGTAAGTTTTATTGGACAGTTTTTGTTACATGATGACCGATGTGGGTTTTTCTAAAGCCGATACCGATTTTTTAAAAGTTTGATAAGCCGATGGGCGATATCGACAGCCAATTTTTGAGGCCAATATTTAAGCCCAATTTATTTATTTATTTATTTAATTTTTTAAAAGCATATTGGCCGTAAAATACAATTGAAACACACAGATAATTAAGATTTTTATGTAGTAATATGAATGAAATTATGAATACACATACATTTAGTACTCTATTAACATTTATTGAACTTGAAGTGCTGCCCACACAGGTGCCTGATCAAATATCCTAGAACATTTTTACTACTGATCAAATATCGGCTTTAAAAAAAAAAAAAGAAGACTGATGGCCGATATTGAAAAAAATCTATATATCGACTCTATACATATATCAGTCTTAGTTTTGGTGACTGCAGATGTGTATCTTCTGTGTTTTAATGGCTCACCCAACAGTAGTAATGTATCGGCAAAACGTAAGAACCTTGTATATAAACAAGCTTTAAACTCTACACTCCTGCAAGATTTTTACAGTAAATGCTTTTTTTTTTTTTTTTTTAACAAATTGGAGCGTTCAGTCCCCTGAAATGTTGAGATTATATTAACAGGAATGAATCAAAACAAGACTTTATACTCCATTACGACCGGGTGTGCCTACTTTCTTATAAAAACCTGCTTCTACAACAACATTTGAGGCCATGTGGTATAGATGTTTATACAATTTATGATGTAATGAAGCAGGTAACGGAACCGACTCAATGTTTGTGCTAATTTAGATACTTTATCACCTAATACAAGTTCAGTGTTGGAGCTTTCTGGGTCTGAAATCTCGAATCCTTCTGCACGTTCTTTACCTTGAAGCATATATGTTCAAAAATATTTAAAAATATAGGTAAATGGAAAGTATGGAAGAATGTAAAGAGCAAGAATTATTACATGCTCTACAAAGTATTGACATAAAATGGACACTGCAAAGGTTTTGACTGCTTTGTGTCATCATTCAAGACTCATGCTGCCAGCTGAAGATTCAATTTATTTATTTGCATGAGATGCTCACATGACTGATCAGTCTCAGTAGCTGCAACAAGATCACCCCCTCATCTTTTATGGATAGCACATCAACAGATGGTGGCTTATAATATGTCCATTAATTAACCTCACTGTTGCATTTTCAGGCTAAAATAGTACCTTAGAGTTTGTCCAAAGGCACAAAAGTTTTTAAAATGCAGTTTTTGTGAGAAGATATATAGATAAAAAAAAAAAAAAAAGCCAAATATCAAGCTTCGGGAGAGAAAGATTAGAGGTTCACCTTGCTCATGCAGCGTTCCATTTGGCTGGAATACAATGTTACCTGATTAAATAAAAATCTTACAAATTACCATACGTTGCTGCAGAGCACAGCTTAATACATCACATTATTCAGCCACAGAATTCTTCCCATGAGTGCAATCCAAGCCAATGACAACTAAGTGTGTCCTAGCAGCCCAGAGGCACTAAGGTGTTTAGTTTGGTTTTAAGATCTACGTTCATTCATTCACGTAATTACACACAGCACCCCCGCACGGCGCTGCATCTCATACACGCTCACAACTCACATCAATGCAAACGCCTGCACGTGACGGTGTACACACAAACACACGTTGTCAATCTTTGTCCTATTACTGCTTATGGAAAATGGCTTTCTAGCTAGTCTGTATTATGCTGAGATGATAGATGCTGTGTAAGGAACAAAAGAGGGTGATACATTATTGAGCCTTTGAGTATGCTAACACAGCGGTGGGGCTTTGTTTTACTCCCTCACTCAGCTGCCTCTGCTCTCTGCTGGCGTAGATGGTAAAATATTCATCCAACATAAGGCACGTACAGTCCTCTGACACAAAATTGGCTTTTGGTGTATCCTGAAATGTACCATAAAGCTGCATTGTGTCATGTAAATTAAAAAAAAAAAAGTTTCTATAAAAGGAACACAGTATGGCTGAATGGTGGCAGTTTTCTTAATGTTTAATATAAAATGTCTGCCTAACTACCATTAAAAGACTCAGTGTGACTTAATTAGCTTCAAGCTTTAGTTAGAGTGGCTTTTTTTAGTTCTTTCTGGAAGCACAAATCTAATTAAAAGCCCAAAATTTCTTGCAAATCTGTGGCACTGAGTCGCCAGATTCAAGACGATGTGTCCTCGTCCTTTAATGACACAATAGGTTGATTGCAAATGACTTCCAAAACGATGCACAGCCTGGATTTAACTAAAGAAATATGTAAAATCCTTCACTGGAAAATTAACAACTTGTTTAACCTGAACTTAGAATAGTGAGTAGTTTCTTATTTTTTAATCAACCACCAATTTCCTGGAGCAAAAGGCAAAAGGTCATGTGGTCTGATGAGTGTAGATTGAACCTGGTCTGGAGTCTTGGAGTATCGGGGTGAGAAGAGAGGCGGATTAACTGATTACCCATCATGCCGAGCACCTACAGTACAAGCCTATGGGGGCAGTGTTATGATCTGGGGTTGGTGCAGTTGGTCCAAAAACGATGGCAATAATGTAACGTTGATGTGACAAGTTTATTGTAATATACCTGCTGTATTTGTGTTGATATCAAAGCTAAAGTCGATCCACCATAACATTAGAGTGAGGGGCTTTTTTTATGGCCAGGCTGTGCACGTGGTCACAGGGTTCTAGATAAGGTATGAGTGCCACTACAAACAGCAGGAGAAACAAAACAAAACATGTAAGTGAATGATGTTTTTTTTTTGTTTCTTTTTAAGTGAATGATGTAAATGTGCAAAAAACATAAAAATTAGTGGATGAATTTTGGATGAAACAATCCCATTATTAATAATAATAATAACAATAATAATAATACAAATAATAATGCTAATGCTAATGCTAATAATGCTAATAATGCTAATAATGCTAATAATGCTAATAATAATAATAATGCTATGTGGACTGTTCGATATAGTTCAGTAAATGTGCATGGGAGTTAAAAGATCTATTTTAATCCTAATGAAGGAACATCCAATAAAAATGGGTGGGTTACTAGCTGTGGTTCTTAATCTTTTTCTCTCTGACCCCCTTCAGAGGACAAAAAAATCTCCAGACCCCCCTCAACCCCAACAATATTGTAACAGTGGTGCAATTATAACAATACTAACAATACTTTCTGCTTTTCCTTGAATACTATTTTGTTCAAATTAAAAATAACTTAGATTTTTGCTTGAACAATAGAAATAAACTCACCCAGACTGCTCCCTGAGACCATATTTTTCCAAATAAAAATAGGAAATGTGCAATTATCAGATTTTTTTTTTTTTTTTAGAACAAACACATTTTGGTAACAAAGATGAACATTTTATCAATATCAGTGGCTGTAGTGAGCCTTTTTCCACTGCACGTCTGCAAACATTTAAGTGCAAACTCTACAAAAACAGAAACATTGCATTTTTGTTTTTTGTTTTCCAATCCTTGTCCATTCTCCAAACCTAAACTCTTTGTCTAGTCTAGTAACAGATCACCAGGGCAGTGGATTTGTTTCTTGCACATCCCTAAAATGAGTCCAGGCTGCTCTGATGCTAAAACATTAGTTCCACCTGCTACATGTTCAAACCTGAAAAAATGATCCCATGCCCCCTCTGGTTTGACAGTTTGAGAAACACTGGGTTACGAGTATGTATTCAACTGATTTTGGAGAAGATCCATGTTGAAAATGAATGAAAAATAACAGGCTTTGATATCATTGGAGACACTCAAGAGTAGGAGAATTTAACTGCAGGACAACAGGAAAAACATACAACGCCACCAAACTTATTCTGCGATATCTCAAAGGAAACAGAATGACTCTTCTAGCGTACATCGCATATTTTTTAATCTCTTTTTGCAGGAATGTGAGAAGGGGATCACACCTTTACTTTGCAAAACAGACATAATGCCACTAAATTATGTCTGCCATCAATGTCATGGCTCATACATTTTGATGCCGGGTTAATGTGAATTTAAATGGGTCGATATGCGCTTCACCCGCTTAATCACGACCCCCTGATTTGATTTTGTATCTCCCTCGGTGAGCTAATATTCAAGAGATTAAAATTTCATGTGGAGCTCATATCAAAAATCCATTATTAACATGGAAGATGGGCACCACGGCCTTACCCCCGTGCTCCAGCGAAAGGAGACAAACTCATACGCACATAGAATAAGTGGGCGAGCACACATGCAGGCAAAGACACTTTCTGTTCCACTCCCTTTGTAGATATATTGGGGGAATTTCCTTGTAAGTTGAGGTTATGTCCACAGTTGTGCTCCCCTAGCCCAGAAGTAGACAAACCTCCACAAATGTCTTCCCAGTTTCATAATACATTTTCATCAGCGTAACCTTCATATTTTTCCATTACGGTGTTTGCAACAACAGCTCATTGTGTTGTCGCCACGGTAAATGCATTTTTCCTTCTTATGCATCATTCATGATATCATTTCTGAGATTGAATTCCTCCTGCCTGACATCATGTCGAGGTAAAGCGTGCTGGTGGTGGTTCTGGTTTTGGAGGAAAGAGAACAGCGGATGATATGAAAAAAGTGGTGAGTTTGTTTAATTTTCAACGCTAAGTAACATGTAAACCTGTGTGCAAAGAAATACCGTGTATAGATTTTCAATTCTGCTAAAATATCGTACTTGTATCTAACCTGGAGAACATGTTATTTATGATTTGATTCCTGATTAACACATGACTCGGTATTACCTGTGACATGGAAGTCGGTCGGGGGTCTACTTTGCGGCGTTGAGGGAATGCATGATTTTAAAAGGCCCGGTTGCTAGGTTACAGCACTTCTGTTTTATCGCGTCGATTTGTAACTTTTACAAACCACTTGCCCTTCTCCGCATCGGTTATTTTTTGTGACTGTCCACTTCATGAGCATCAGCGCCATTCACAGTAGGTCAAGCTTTACAGTCAGGTGTGTGAAAGAGTGGTCCGACTCTTTTAGATAAACGTGAATATCAAGTACTTATACTAACAAACAAAAAGTAGGAATCTAGGAACAAAGAGAGAGCAATGCTTTTGTTTTGTGTGAAGTGGAAAACCACTTATAATAGCTCTACGTTATTGCACTCAATGGACCTGGACCCCCATTAACTCTTCCTAAACTCAGCATATGAAAAAGCTTATAATGGTCACAGATATATTTCACAGTGACCTGTGCACTTAAAAAAAACCCTAAAAGTCCATGTGTTTCCAACATGTCGCAATCCTTTCTGGACTTCAGATCAACAATGTCATTCAGTGCAGGCTTTTCTCAGGGCTCCACCCCCATTCAACAGTGAACGCTGCCCTCAATGGGTTCACCGCGTCATAAAGTCGTCATGGATGTTAACTTCATGGTACATGGGTCAAATGAGCCGTGGCAGTGGATGTTAAGTGACTTCAAAAGGCTGCATCCACATGCCCCTCCCCCCGGTCTCCAAAGCATATGTGTGCGAAGAATGTGCTCAGCAGACCGCCTGGGTTAGTGGATCAAAGTTTAGAGATGGAGAAAAAGGCAAAGTCACATGTGTTGGCTTCAGCATGCATCAATAGCATCTCTTCTGTTCATAGCACTCACGAATGTACAAGCACTCGTACATAAGTGCACGCATTCAAAGCTCTTTTTCACCGTGCTTTCAAAAGCAGACACATGCAGTATGTTGACAAGTCAGATGCAGCGTTAAGATGACAGGTAGGATGTGTGAGCCTTTCAGAAGAGTGCTACAGCATCATCAGAAACCAGGAGAGTGACAATCTCTTTGTTTCCCTCCACACTCCATCACCTGCTCTCCAAATGGAGGCACAATGCAATTTTCACTTATGAATCTACTGCAAAGCAAATAGCATACGGTGTTTGCCTGCTCCACAAACACACCCTGAATAACTACCCTGGGTCATGGACTCATTTGTTATTCCTTAATGTGCCACTAGTCACCGGGGAACACTAAGGCTGCCACATAAAACTACACTGCGATGTGAGCATCATATGTCTAACTATAGCAGAAATACCTCGCCTTAGCTCTGTCACATCTGTGCAGAGAAATGACAACATAGTGGAAGCGATAGCTGCAGAAATATTGAAATATATATTAAAGAATTATTTCTCAATGGAAAACAGCAACAAGGAAAGTAATAAAAAAGCAATAATAGAAGTGTTGTGCCAGGAAAGCCACTCAGAACAAATCAACATTTATGTGAAATCAGTCAGGTTCAGTGGTGGAACTGATGCAATGATTTTCAATTACAAAACAGTGATGTGGAGTATTAGTTCCATTTCTATCATAAAATACAGGTTTGTGAGAGCCTGTATAATGTAAAAAAAAAAAAAAAAGAATAAATAAACATCGGCACACACAAATATATGTTAGCTGATCGGCTCTCTGTTTTAACAATCAATGCTTTTCATGTAATTATTTCACACACTTCATAAAAAAATCATCTAATTGTTTTTGATCTAAATAAATGAGCTCTGATACTCTGTGTTCTTCTGAAACCCTCGACTATCTTTAGGTCTGATTCCTTTTGACTTTATTCGTCATCCAAATTTATATTTAATTAAAAAAATATGATCATATCAGCTCAGAGAATAAAAGCAAGAATTGAGAGTAATTGTTAAAAGGATATAAGTTACAAAGAAAAAAAAAAAATCCAAGTAAAGTCATGATTTGCATGCAGTTAGAATCATATCAAATCAAATTTCATCTTCTGTTTGTGCTGTAGCAAAAGTGGTTTGCATATGCTAATGACACACGACAGAAAACCTGACACTGTTGACGAACCACAACATAATTACATATGATGTGTTTCAACACAGGAGCTGCTTTTGTTTTTCCTTATTTGACAGGTGCCTCTGGGCCCTGGTTAATATGCAGAAATTTACATCTGGGCTTCAACACGTAATACTGGACACAATATGGTCGGCAGTATAACATAAACAAACTGTTACAATTACTGATTTACCACATCTGTTGATGCATTTAGAACTGGTAGAAAAAGTAAGTGTTAAATTACCAGTATGCTGTTTCTGGTTTGAAGCGATATTAACATTCAGATGCAGATGGTGGTGATTATTAGAAAAACACTTACCATGGCTGGGATACTTTTTTTCTTTTTCATCAGTGCTATTTGACTCAGTGTAAGTCATATTTTTCACACTTCTTGGTCGCCTCTTTAAAAACCATGGGAAGGAAATGCCTCTGAGCTACATAAATAATTGCAATACTGTCAAAACCAAAACCCCATGTAGGCGATAAAAAGCTTAAACCGTACCCGTCCTACAACCAGTGCACACAAACACGGACACACAAACACACACACAGCATCTTTGCAGTAATTTCCTGCTGCTAAGTGATTTTGTTGACCCATCAAAAGCAGTACAGTGTTAGTTTCCGAACCCAAACCCACTCTGCTCGATGTGTTTCAGTGAGAGCGTCATTAGCAGTAGATGACCTATATAGAGGGGACGGCTGCTTGTTACAGTCTAATTATCACCCTAAATGGCCTGGAAGAGGGGTGGTGCAGCGGGAGATAATGTGTTTGTTATGGACACTAATGATAGAGTGGAAGCAAACTAACGACCCACCCTGGGTGTCCCACCGAGTTCATCGGCTTTATCGCTCCCATTCTGTAAAAACTTGGAAAACTTGCCTTAACAGCTTCCTCTTTGTGAACAGGGAGGGACACGAGGGAGGGAGGAAAGAGAGTCAAACAGAAAGTTCATAAAGGAAAGAGGTATAAAAGAAGAAAGCAGAAAAGGCGGAAAGGGAAAAATAGTCAGGAAGGTCGTAATAAAAAATGTAGTAACAATAACAGCTATTCTAGTTCTTTTATTGATGCTTAGCTGCAGAAAGGAGCAGAGATGTGACTGTAACACCAAAGTGCTTTGGTGACACAGTCCTGCTGTAACTTAAGATACATTGTGACTCAGTCTATAGACGTGATCCAAGGCAGCAAAGCACAGCACAACTAAGCAATAACAGCCAACTTGTGTTACGTACAGTAAGATAAAAAAGGAGGAAGGAAAGGAAGAGTAATGGCTGGTATGTAATAAGGAGTGGCCGTCCCTCTGGCCCATTGCACCAGCTATATGTGAGCGTGCAAAGTCCACAATAAACACTATGTTGAAACTGGTTATTCTAACACTAAAGCTGTGTCAATGTTTGGTTACGCCATAGAGACATAAGACTCATCTTAACTACTCTGGACTAAAGCCCGAACCAGCCTCATGATGCCAGGAAATGTTCACTTGCTGTAGCCAAGTGGTGTAAGCACTATTAATGCAGTCTTCATCGTCGTGGCTTTTGTCACGACAAATTGTCTTTACACGACACAAAGAGGCTACATGCTAAATACAGCTACGTTAAAACACAACATAGGGTCATATAGTGGTAACCGATTCCTGGACAGATGAGAGTCATGTACAGATACATGTATGGAACTGTATCCTACAGTTCAAACTGATACACAGTGTTAAAGGAGGGATATTTTGCTTTTTT
>JAPTYQ010000003.1:34013024-34026615 GCA_029814465.1 Ostorhinchus cyanosoma
AATGTCCTAGATTATTCAGGGTTCCTGCAGGGTCTTAAAAAGTCTTAAAAGTCTTCAATTTACAAATCTACATGTAAAAAGGCTTTAAAAGGTATTAAGTTTGATATAGGTGTTCAGTTATTTTGCCATAAACTTGTTTGCAATGTCCAAGCTACAAAGAAAGTAACATTAGTCTACTCAGTTCCACCCATTCCAACCCAACAATTTATATTGAAATTAGGAAGCAGTTATCGCTGACTTCGCAGCCCCCGGTGAGAAATGATCACAGAACATTCAGCCCAACACCAGCTGTTAGTCATGCACACGTTGCTCGAGAAAGCTGACTTTGGAAACTTTAAGGGACGGCTCACAAGCAAAAAGTAAAGCATAAGGACATGCAAATTTATCATTGATCAATCTCAGCCTGGTTGACAGGAGCGGAGGGGAACGGGTTTGAAGTTCACTGCACCTTGTGCCAGAAATCTGTTCAACTCAGAACAATGTGAAGCAAGGCGTTGGAGTGAATAAATGAATTTTTCTAAATTCTAGGAGTCACAAACTTTGCCATTATTGGCAGCAAATAGGCTTTAAATTCTGTCTGAAAAAGGTCTTAAAAAAATCTTTAATTTAACTTGTAGGAACCCTGATAATTAAAGTCTGTAATATTAATGTCTAGAAACAGCTGGTAGACATATCTGTTGACTAAATGTAATAATAATTACAAATTTCTCTATTTGTACTTTAGATCAGTATTTTAATAAAAAAAAAAATATTGATGAAACCCTGAGGTTACTGGATGATAGAATAGACTTGTAACTTTACTACAGGGGTGTCCCATCCTGGTCCTCGAGGGCCAGTGTCCTGCATGTTTTCCTTCTTCCAGCACACCTGATGGTCATTATCAGGCTTCTGCAGAGCTTGATGATAGGTTTATCATTTGAATCGAGTGTGTTGGAAGAGGAATACATCTAAAACATGCAGGACACCGACCCTCGAGGACCAGGATTGGACACGCCTGCTTTACTACTCTTTATTCAGACACTTGTCCAGCAAGAGTCTGTCAACACTGGGCGTAAAGATGGGTGAATGACAGGACTGGAAAAATATATGCATGTTGGTGTGTCACATGGTAGATGTGTAGTGCATTAGTGTCCTCAAACCCATACCTAAACCAAGGTACTGCTTTAGTACCTTACTACAGTACCTTCTTCTTTGACTAAATTAACACTGTTCTGTAGGTTTGGAAATAATTCATGATAATTTTATGATTAAGAGAGTTTTATGTCCTGGACTGTGCAAGTCTTTGGCCGCCTTTAGCTTTGCTGTTTTTGCAGAGTTGTAATGGGTGTGTGTCTTCATTTCTAAAAAGAAATATGCAAGGAATGTGGGCACAGTATGGACACACACACACACACACACACACACACACACACGCACACACACACACCTCACACCCATTATCCTTTTCTAATTACACTTTCCTTCTGAAACAGCAGATCAGAGGGCACCATTGACTGCTTTTAATCCGCCACCAAATTTTAATTAACACAGACGTGACCCCCGTCTCCGATACATCCCAGAGAACGCCAGGATCACAATAACTCATAAATCACAGTTACAGATTTCATTCCCCCTGCTGATGAATTTCCAGATGGGGGCTGGTGGCTGTTAATGTCGGGAAAAATATGAGAGAGGCCGAGAAAGAGAGAGAGAAACAGAGATGTAGAAGGACAGAGGAAGAGAGGAGATGGACAGAAGAGCCTATGTGGATAGAAAAGAAAGTGTGAGTATTTATATGTAAAAGAGAGAGTAATGGCAGCTGCTCTAGTATGCTGTCAACCTTTGGAGAGATTTGTTACCAGGGAGAGGATTATGGAGACTGTGAAATGAATTGTGTTAATATGCCGGGTGTTGAGGAACATGATGTGGGCCAGCCGACTTCACAGTCTGAAAATCAAAAGGCTGAACCACTGAAAACTGAAAATGGCTCAGTGATGTTCCTAAGAATTAATTGACACTCTGTTTCTCTCTTTGTGTGCAAGTGTGGGTATTTTTTTATATGTACTACCAATTCTAGAAATTACACTGTATGAATTATATTTGTTGTTCAAATTAGGCCATATGAGTTGTCATTATAGTCTAACTGTAGGAGTTATTCTGTTCCATAGAACTGCAGCAGAGAGCGCCTTTATTCTTGGTCTGCACACTACTTATGCTTGTGTGTTTGGGGAAAAGTGTGCATACTTGTGTTTGTGTATGTACATGCATGTGTGTCAGTGTTTGTGTGTGGAGGTGGAGGTGGGCAGGGTGCCGGGGTTTGTTATTACTAAATCGCTCATCCATGCTACTAATTAAGATGCATAGCATCCCCCTATGAACGTCAGTGTCGCTAATTATCAAACAATGTAGTGCTCACCAGATATGAGAACTGGCAGCCTCTGTAGTCATGTTACCAACCTATTACGGCTACAATTACCAAGTGCCTGTCATTCTCCTTGTTAGTCATCTGCCTTCAGTTCATTTTTTTTCTTTTCTAATGTGTGTCTTTTTCTTTTTCTCTCCCGCTCTCTTCCCTTCTCTCTCCAGGCTATGGCTTTGTGGATTTTGACAGCCCAGCTGCAGCGCAGAAGGCCGTGTCATCTCTCAAAGCCACCGGTGTGCAGGCCCAAATGGCCAAGGTAAGAAATGTTTAAAAACAAGTTAGCATGATAATGCAGCTTCCTGGTGCATTATCCCTCACACTTTGTTGTGCTCAGTCCCTCCAGTGACTGAATCCTACACATGATTCCGACACATTTGGTCGACGTTGATGGATTTGAAAGTTCCCACATACACACTGACTTTGTCCATAAACACTTTTTTATTGAATGTAATTTTCCACAGCACTTTGCTGTTAAGTGACAAACTTGTTCTCTCTAATTGAAGGCGTCTCTTAAATGTGGGCTGTTAACTGCATTCGTATATTGTTAAACACAATTTGGAAGGTGTCTGTGGTGCACGATGGTCTGTTTTATCTTTGTGCTCTTGCACAGGCCATTTGTAAGACTTTGTTAGTAAATGTGTGTCCTTTCTTACATGTTAAGTGAGTTTTGGGAGTTTGTGTTTGTGTTGCATTGATCCAGGGTAAACTAACTTGGTTGTCGGTGTGTGTGCAGAATCCATACTAGCTGAGATTTGACCAGTCACTTGTCGGACGCTCTGCAGGATTATTAGCTTTCTAAAGTGAAAGCAGATGAGACAGTCTGTTTTAATAAGAACAAAGAAGGCCCCAGTGGGTTACACAGTGGAGCCAGGCTAACAGACACACATGAAGAGTTGTGGCTTACAGATAAAACAAAGCTCATAGGGAGTACTTTAAAGCAGGGTTTAATCTTGGAAACATGTATTTTATTGATAGCTTCTGTCTAATCTTAATCTAATTGTCTTTGTGGAATTTATATTGGCTATGTTTAACTGAAACAAAATACCAGTAGTATTAAACAATACTCAAGTGTGACAAAGCTATGGCTAATGCTGGGTTAGATTTAGGTACATTAGGTTGTGCATGTAGCTAAAGGAAGGCTCTGTAATCGTCTATCGTCATGGTTACCGTAGGCCTAATAAACAAATGTTTATGGTGTGGGTCAGGAATATGGGTCTGGGAAGGGTCTTCAAATGGAAAAGAAGAAACAAATCAAACATAAACTGTCCTTACCTTCCATGTGAAACAGAATACGAGTCCCATAAGTCCCTTCAAGTTGACATTCCACCATATCCATCCACAACCACCTTCTTCTAATTATTGTCCTTATTTAACATCACCTGACCTGACATTTTTCATTGTTTTATTTTCTTTCTTCATTATGTATTCATGCAGTTGATCATGAAATATTGCTTTAATTGTTTTCACTCATCGACCCATGTTGATGGTTTTGTTGGATATGATCACCTTAAACGAACATTATTGATGATCATAATAGTTTGTGCCTTTTTTTGTCTCTTTTCCCCCGATGACATAAATTGAAGTCAGACTGACACTCAGCATCCCTCAAACTTCTATGAAAGCTGAGATCTCATATCTAAACCAGGCTATTTTTGTATGAGCTGGAGATTTGCCGGTGTCAGAATATCTAAATAGGTGAACAAAATGTCAGTAGCATTAAAGTAATGAATATGGTGATGACTGTGAGGGGACAGTCTGAGTGATTTTTCTGAACCGAGATGGTCCGCATCTGATCTGATCCCGAAATCCCCCCCTTGAAGCCAAAGAAGCCCTGATGAGATGGAGAATGGTGCTGGCGCCAGTGAAGATGACAGAATTGATGATAACGATGAAGGTGGCAATTATTTTGATCAAATGGGATGAGATCTGACAGGAGGAGATGATATTCTGTGCGGTGCTCAGGTGTGCCATTTCTCAAATGCACCATTTGGCCGTTTCCTCTCCCCACCAGTGTCCTTCTTCCAATATTTATAAGAGGGCAGGCTCTCAGAATACAGATAAGAAGCCATGCTCTTTGCCCATCTCATTTTAAGACCATACTTTGCATTGTTCCCCTTTTCTTCAGTCAATATTTTCATGAGAGAGGTCTTGTGTCCCAATACAAAAGAGCTGACCTTTTTAAGAATGTTTGTTTGCATGTGTGTGTGTGTGTGTGTGGGCACATTTACAAAATCATTTTCTATTAGCATTCGCGTTTATTTTGAATGTCCCTTGTTCTTTTCACACAAATGGAAAAGGCCAGCATTCTGTGCAGCAGCTCTGTGCTTTTATCACACTTGTGAGAGACATTAAAGAGTAGTTTGCTTTTATAGACTCCCTCCGCAATCTCTCTAATGTCTCCTTACCAGGTATCACTACTATCCCTCTGTCTCCTCCCCCTATACTGCACTTCTTCACTTTCTCAACCCCCCCCCGTTCTTCGTTTTAATATTACTGTTTTTTTCTTGTTCTTACTTTCTCCAGCACACACACACACATATATACACATGCACACGCACACATACAGCACATTTGTATTCATATACACCATGTGTTCCCCTGCCAAACATCCAATGACGGCAATTTATTCCCATCAATAATTAACAGCAGGATATCTTTGTGTCTGCCTACCTGCCAAGGTGTTTCTGCCACCTTCCCTTCTGTCAGGGCAGGGCAGCATTCCCCTGAAAAACCTATGTGAGTGCTGACAGAGCTGTAAATCACAAAGATGACTGCAAACGCCACAGACGACTTCCACAATAAGAGCGTTCAGCCTCATTCTCTCGCTCCCTCCGCTCACTTTTGTCACATATATCTCTCCACAACAAAGTAATAAACGAAGAGCAAGTCAGAGCCAGAGGCTTTGAGCTCATTAAATAAAACCGTCACAGTAATCAAGTTGTGCTTTTTTTTCCCTGCCCTGACGCCATTAAAGCCCTTTTATTAAGGTGCCTTATTTTAAACACAGCTGCAAAGGAGACACAAATAGAGAAACACAGGGAAAAGGAAAGCGTCACTTGATTTCCTCTCCTTCCGCCAGTGTAACCGCCTGCTGTCTCTCTCCTCTTACTCCCCTTGGAATTTGAAATACCAAGGCAGCAGAGATGAAACATTGCCTTTCTTTTTGTCTTGCCCTCCCCTGGGGATGGTGACAGCGAGAGGGAGGAGAGCAGCCATAATTAAGGCACCTAAAGGACACTTCCCCCTGTGCATCCCTTCCTGTCACTCACCTCTACACAAGTCACAGATAAGAGCACTTAGCATAGGAGCCGAGAATGGGTGTGTTTCAGTCCTCAGCTCTGAGTGTCTGTGAACTATTGTATGTATGGTAATATTCATTGCATATTGTTTGTATTTGCATATAATTTTTTTTTTTTTCAGAACCAACTGATAGAGTGCATGTCATATAGATTAACATTGAGGGTGTTTTACTTTCAAATCAAAGAGAGTTTTTCAAGACACAAGGATTATTTTGGACTTATTCACAGCCCTACTGAACTTATACACTGCAGCAAATATGATTATGTACATATGTGTGTGCATGTCAGCATTGCCACACATTTGCCTCAGCACACTGTGGACTATTCTCTCTGTTAGTTTGTTCAGGTAGCTTTCCAACCCTGAGAAAACTGACACGTCGAACAGACAGAATGATAACAGGTAAACGCGCCGTCTAGCTCCGCAGATGCAAACCTGTCAACCAGCCGCTCGCCTCACTCTCTACAGGCTGCCATTTTCCCCTTGAGCCAATCAGACTGAATTATGGGAAGGGCGCCCTCGATTGTGGTGTCTGTGTCAGAGAGGTAATTCCGCCTGACAGCTGCTTGCTTTCAGACAACAGCCAGTCTTTATGGAAATCATCCCCTCCTATTCTCGCGACAGTCGGCTTCTGATAACAGCCTGGATGGAAATAAAGTTGTCCTTTTCTAGTTTTTTATATATATATATATATATATATATATATACTTCTTCCTCTCATTGTGGACAACCTAAAATTAGTAAAATAACTCCAACATCATACTTAAATACATTTGGGCCAAGATGAATTTCCGTGCTGACAGCCAGGGTATCTATGACGCTCATGAAGATGTGTTTACATTTGGGTTATTTATCCCATAAGTCATATCCTCCTGAGACCCAAGAAAGGAAAAGTTTTTGCTTTTTTTTCTGACAAATTGTTTTCCTGATTGGAAAGAGCAAAATGCAACAGTTTTTTTCCAGACACATTTTTTTCTGAAGCGTCGTTTGCATTGGGTTGTGTACAGAGGACAGAAATGTTTTTGGGTCTCAAGAGGTTAAACAAACCCAGTATAATGCTATTTAAACAGTATTTTAACACAATTAACAGACTATCAGATTCTATATAGATTTAGTTTTAAATGAGAATCAGTTCTCAACTAACTTACCTGGTTATAGATAAAGGTTAAATAAATAAATAAAATAAACAACAAACAGCGAATGAAAAGAATGTCAAGAATCATGTGGGACGTATCAAACAAAGCACTGTCTTCTGTTTCAGATGAAATACTATATTGTGCAGGGACAAAGGCCATGATGCAATGCGCCTCTACGACTACCCTCGTTCCAATAGCAGCCAATATTTATACGGTTCACAGAAGCTACAGGCAGACAGAAAGGCGCTGCTTGCCCTTCACTTCACATTATAGTGGGGAAAATTATGCTAAAAGCATCATTAAGTGCCTCCATGAAGTGAATCCCAAATGTTTATGATAACACAGTGCTCGCACCAGCCCATCAACCAGTAGTCACCAGCGCATGCTTCAGATGGTTTAACGGTGTGAAACGAACCAGAGTCTGCGGTCCTCTTCCTCTCATTTATTCTCACTGCCTCTTACTTGCTCTGTCTCTTCTGCTGTCTTTTCTGTTCTCTCCTGGGGAAGATTTCCTGTCAATATCACATTTATATTCATGTGAAAAGTACGGATCCCCCTCTGGGTGGTCTGCAGTCAGTCAGCAGTCTTCTTATTATCCTTTAAAGGTGACTCCGCTGACGTCTTAGCACCACTGACACCCAAAGACCCCACGGTTCTGCTCAACACAGGGTGACCTCTGGGCGATAATCAAAGGGATGGCTGACAGTGCCGGTGCAGTCGGTTGCTGACAACAGCTAGCCTAGCGAAGCCTGCCTTTCCGGAAGCGCGGGTTAAATCTGAGGCGAATGTAGGGAGAATATATCGTATGCGAATAGAGCGGGATAATTGGACCGACTTCGGGGATACAGGTGCTCACTCAGCAGCATCACTCACCTATCCATTCAATGTGCACCACCTTGAATGTGATGCCATTTCCCCTCTGACATCCACTGCAGTGTTTGTTCGCAAAGCATATGGTGTCAGAAAACACTGTAGTGATCAGCATTTTCCCGCTGCACTGCGCGTATAAAGCTACCACCGAAAGAAGCATCCTTATGATTAAAGTCAGTCACTGCAGCTCATTTCCTACCGTATTTTCGCCTGCTATGCTTTTGATGCATCGTGTAAGTGCAGAGATGATACTATTCAGCACATGAGTAGACTGTATATACTTCACTTTTTTTTTGTTATGCATAGTTTTGTCCTTTAGAAAACATCTGCAGCTTTTAATATACAAGGTGACAGTATTACTTTCAGACACAGCGTTGCACAAAGCTAATCCTGCTTTCAGTACACATAGCCGTGTGTCTTTACTCTGTCTGCTCCTCATCTACCTGAATGTATAATGCCGCCGTAGGTTTTCATGTGGTTTCCTCTGAAATTCAAAGAAAGCCGACTTGCCTTAGTTCAGTGTCTTAAAATGAGGTTATAATTTTGAGGAGATTTTTCTTGATGGTGTGTTTCAAACTTTTTTTCTGAAACTATTTAACTTGTACTTTTTAAAGTTGTCTGAAAGGGAATGCAGTTGTTTTGAGTAGTGATGGGAATCAGAGGAACTCATGATAATTTGTCTCTGATAGTCTGGGGTGCTGCTAGCAATTGTGGGCCCCATAAAAGCTAAACGATGTGGGCCCTTGTCGATTTCTCAGAGTGGGGGGGTATGTATGTGGGGTAGGGGCAGCAGTTATATACATGGGGGTTCTGTCCATAACTAACATAGCTCCTAAAGTGAAACTTAAAATGCTTTCAACATCCGACTCCCGGCTTCTATTCCTCTATGCAAAATTTTCACAACTTCTAACCTGTATCCACTGGACCCCCGCCACTGCTCTATGGGCCCCCCCACAAATGCTGAGCCCCAAGAATTTGTCCTGTTCACCTCCCCTTTATGGCAGCCCAGCTCATAGTTGATACATTACAACACAATCTTTCACGGTACATTGCTTTATCCAAACGTACTGTTCATACTGTTCACTTAGTCATTGCAGCATTGACATCCAAAAACTACCCAGACAAACAGAGGGAAACTCACTTTTCCATCAGCTCAAGAAAAACAAAAGAAAAGCAGCTAAATTAAACAAGCAATCATGGGTCTATCAGTCATCACACTAAGGTATTATAGAGTCTGGTGACAGTGTGGATGAAGGGTCTTCTATAACACCCACAGCAGCTGCAACATGTCCATATGTGCCGTTTTAATTAAAAGTTTTATGCTAGTTTATCAATAATGTATCACAAGAGGAAGTTATATTACTTCATCTTCACCTAGTCGACAACTGTGAAAATGCTTCAGTGAGATAATCTGACTCAGACAAACATGCCTTTGTGCCGCACAACCTCCCGTTTTTTTCCACCGTATATTAAGCTGTGGCGTTGCTAAGCACATAGTCCCTTCCAAACTCCTTCTGCAGAAGTGATAGTTTTGAAGGGCAAAGCCAGTGAGAGTGAGACGGACCATCTGACAAGCACTGGCTCCCAAGCACCTCAGTTGGCTTCCACTGTCTCTGCCATCTAATTACGCTTCAATCATCCGCGGGAACGCTGCGTGCGGTAAATTATTTCGCCGAGCAGCGCGGAGACGTGCCGAGCTGTGAGCATGAGAGAGAGTGAGAAAGAGAGTTGCAGAGACTAAGTACAAATCACTGAGAGTTGGAGAGAAAACGTGATAAAGCAAAAAAAGGCAGGAA
Organism: Ostorhinchus cyanosoma; assembly: GCA_029814465.1. Lineage (NCBI taxonomy): Eukaryota > Metazoa > Chordata > Actinopteri > Kurtiformes > Apogonidae > Ostorhinchus > Ostorhinchus cyanosoma. Next base: position 34,022,525 of record JAPTYQ010000003.1, read on the forward strand.
CATCTGCGGGAAAATATCAGTGGAGAGGGCTGGAGAAAGTGAGAGACACTGCAGAAAGACAGATGGAAGGTGAGGGTGAGAGGCCTGCTGCCGGAACGCCACCTCTGACAGTTTCTGCCGCTGGACACAGGCCAGCAGTAATGAACAAAGTTACAAACTTATCACTTATTAGGCGGCGCTGCAGGATGGAAGAAGGGGAGTGAAGGACAGGAAAAAGGTTGCATCACTTGTATTGGATATCCTGAGCGTAACCAACCCTGCAGCAGAGCCGTATTTGACAGACAGTGTTGCTCCTTTGCAGAGAAAGACAAATAATTTGGCTATTATTGCAATTTCTACTTAAAAACTTGAGGCCTGGTTTTAGTTTTTTTATTGGTTTCCACTCCACAAAAAGGGATCTAATTAAAGTACGCTTGGTAGTGGTTGTATTTATATATGTGTGAATAACTTCTATTATGTTTCTAAACTGCTCCAAAATGGCCTTGTGTCTTAATGGCAGACCTGGAAAAAGAACAGCGAAGGCGTGCACGCTCACGATGTTCAATTCTGCCAGGCTTGCTTTGAAGCAAACATAAATATGGCTTTTTCAGGCATGGTAATGGCCACAGTGTGCAGTTATTAGAATCTCTTTGATGTGGCAACTGTGCCAACCTGCTCGCTGTCTCTGTGAATTGATCTGGCTCAATTAGCGGGCCCACAGAGACGACGTTCAAAGGACCAGGCTTTCACACTCAGCATTGACACACATAGACCAGGTGAAACGCTTTGCATTCATTTACTCCACTGGCCCTGAGAAGCCAAACCGTGAATACATGTGAACATTCACAAAATCAATGGCAAACCTTCAAGAATGAGTGAAGCTTTCAGTTCAGTGTTTGGTTCATTATTGTACCAAAATGAATTCACGTGCTGCAGTAGGTTTGTAATTCAACTAAACACCTACTGGTGTTCCAAATATGCCACCATGTTTCATTTCAGGCTTTTAGTTCACTTCTTTTTTTTTTTCCTCTTTTTTGCAGAGTACTTGCTTTATTTTACGTTACCTATTTATTTTTCCTTGCTTTGTGTACGACTTAATTCATTTATTGTCTTTTAGTTTAGTTTAAATTGCTTTAATTGTGCAGTTTATTTCATTTTAATTTAGTTTAACTGTTTATAGGCGTGTGAAGGGAACTTGCAAAGTAAGAATTCCATTTGTCAGTTCTGCTGTGTAGATGACAGTAAACTTCTTGAATTATTGAATCTTAGTTTATGTCTCTAGCATATCTGCTTATCTAAGTCTTTTTGTGTTAAATAATGTGTGCCTCATACACAATGAGCCCTATCTCTTTTCTCTTCCTTCTTTCCTCCCCTGATTCAGCTGACCCATTTCAATTTGTCTTCATCAGTCATACCAATTAACTCAGGGATTAGATTCCTCAATGCCAGCCACCCCCGGTCCAATATCCCATCATTACCTGCATCTTTCCCTCAGTCTGTACCTACAGTATGCCTGATACTCAGCATGTTTGTCATATTCTTCAGTGTGTATACTGGGCTTGTCAGCATCAGCCAAAATCACCACTGTACACGAAGAGAGAGAACTGAGCAGTGTTCTTTCATCAAATTTTATGTGTCACAAATACTAAGGCTTTCTCCCTGCAAAGACGTGTAATTTTACCTTGAACATCACTCAGAGGTCTATTTTTCACTTCTTTCTGCTGCTCGTATTCCACCTCAAAAGTGCCCTTTTCTCCTTTAATCCTCCAAACCAGTTTTCACCTCCAAACCATGTGCTTTCATTAACTGCTAACTGCCACGTTTTGGACTCCAAATAACAGTTAAATAGTAATAGTGCATGTTGTTTTTATTGAAATGTTGCTGTATTCTAAAACATTTGTCTATTTCCAGTGTTACCTCAGGAACAGCATGCACATTACAGTATGTATCTCCATTATTCGTGTTACGTACTTGTTAATTAAGTTTCAGGGTTGTAAAGTTGAATGTATTTTATGGACAAACTACGCGTTCGACTACTTAATCATGGGACTTTTCCCAAACACAAATTGACTAAATGAAAAGATGGAGCTTTTAATTCATTTTTAATTAACTAGAAAATGCTAAATGATTAATGCAACTGTTCCAGTGCTGCAGCAAAACTCCATATGCCATATTTTAGCTGCTGTCTCATCCATGCAAGGTGGTAAGAATTCACGTTTGATTTGGGACCGTGTTTAATAGCAGTATTAGACGCTGCAGTCCTGTTATAATATATGTGTTAACTCTTATAGTTCTAACACAAGTCACTATTCAATTTTCTATTGGACGTATACACAGAATTTTACCGATATTTATTAAATGTCCAAAAAACCAGGAGTGTGTAATGTTGTTTTTTCCATTAAATTACAAATGCAATGGTTTATTTATTTATTATCTCGAGATGACGTGAGAAGTCATTCCATAAACATGACGGCGAACATAAATATCATGTTGATTTATAGATATAGTCACTATTATTATATATTACACCCTCTATCCCAAACTAAATGAAAAAATGATTCAGTTTCCTGATGTGCACCATGTTTCTGTGTTTTTTTTATAATTGTTCAAGTTATTCATATTGTTTGAGAAAGGATAGTTTGTAAATGTAAACTGGTGATTGACCGATATGGACTTTTTGGGGCCAATACCGATTTTTTTTTTTTTTAATCTCCCTTAGCCAATGACCGATACGGGCTGCCGATATTTATAAGCCGATATTTGGAGCCGATACTGATTTTTTTTTTTCTCTGTCAAACGATAACAAACACCAGAAAATCGTCTTTACTTACAATTAGAAAACAAAAATTGTGACAGTTAACCTAATAAATATTACTACACCATTTTTTTTTTTTTTTTTTTTTCATTGTGGACAGTAGTATCTCCAAGAACTGTCAACTTCACTTGCCAGTAAATCAGGGCAGGGAAAAAAAGCATATCAGCCAACACAACAGGCCAATACCGATCAGCCCAATATATCAGCCTATCATTAATGTAAACACTAAAACAAAAACAAACATTTGGAATCGTGGGTTATTGTGATAGCATTTTACTGATTTGGCCCTCATTGCTCTATATGTGACCCCTCAACTAAAATAATGTTTACCCCCATGACTGCTAATATAAATACAAAGTCATCCCACAGGCCAGACTGGACCCGTTTTGGTCCGTGGGCCGTATGTTTAACACCCCTGGTTTAGGAGCATGTATTGTATGTATGGCATGTATTACTTTAATCTCTAAATGCACTAAATCTATCTACTTGTAGCCGTTAGATTAACCATCGTTTTCTTAACTGTGACACTTTTCCCACCTTACTTCTCTATAAACCCAATCCGACCGCATCTCCCTTCCCTCCTGCCTCTCTCTTTAATTAATTCTATGGTCATGCCATGTTAAATTACACTGACTATATCCATTTCCACTGGCTTCAATCATATGTGAGAGGTCTGCAGGAAGAGGGAGCAGAGGGTCGGTTTGGAGCGTCGCTGGGTCTGTGTCAGCGCTCGGTCCTGCTGAGGGTTGATGAACCAGCTCTCTGACACTAACACAGTCCCTCATTCTGCCTAATGAGCAAGAGGAAAGCCAGAGTAACGGGTCCCTTTTCATCCTTTTCATCTCACTGACACTGATCCCACGAGTGCTGGTGTGTAATTGTGCAGACATGGGTGTGCGAATAGATTAACACATGACAATATAGTTTTACATCAAACAAACACTCCTGATCGTAGCTACAAAAAGCCGCATTTTGTCTGGTTTTCATCCGACGCACATCTTTTACCGCCTGTCAAAGAGATAATGAGAGGAAAAGTAAGCTTCTCTGACCTTTTATTGCTCAGCTGTAAAACACAGAAGGAAATCTTTCTCATCTCAGAGGTCTCAAAAGTCAAGGGCAGCGTAGTTTATCTAAGCTCAAATGGAACCTAGACCTTAAGACCTCACGCCCTGTGGGTAGACACACACATACAAATACTTTGTGATTGTTCCTTTACAGATACAGGAAAGGAAAGGAAAGGAAAGGAAAGGAAAGGAAAGGAAAGGAAAGGAAAGGAAAGGAAAGGAAAGGAAAGGAA
>JAPTYQ010000003.1:34060146-34072389 GCA_029814465.1 Ostorhinchus cyanosoma
TTGTTCAAATACAACATTAAAGCCAAACAACAAAACAATTTATAAAACTAGAAAAGTACTTGGAGAGCGCAGACCTCTGCCAAGGCAGATCAGTGCCCCTCCCCCATGATTCCCACCAAAATGTAATCACTGGTTCCTTGTGTCAGTATCAACATTTATCAAAAAATTTCATCAAAATCCATCCATTACTTTTTGAGTTATCTTGCTAAAAGTCAGACAAACAAACCCAGATGAAAACACACCCTCCACCGTCCTTCAGGTAAAAAGAAAGGAAAACATTCGAAAAGGAGCGGGATGAAGTTTAATTGATAATCTCCCGCCACTTTACCCCATCCTTCTGCCGACCCTAAATTCTCATGTCAGATCCCATAATAACTCCAAAATCCTGCACTAATCAGATTAAATTCTGACTAAGCACAAAACACAAAAAAGCTACATATCAAGAATAAACTCTGTCCATTTCATAACAATAATACTCGTATCAAAAACAGCGCCAACACCGTGGAGGTTTTATGTGAAACCAATATGAATGTTTTGGGGCTGATACCGTTTTTTTTTTTAACATCAGCCTTAGCCAATGACAGATACAGACCACTGATATTTCTAAGCCGATATTTGGAGCCGATACTGATTTTTTTTTTCTCTGTCAAATGATAACAAATGTCAGAAAATCTTCTTTACCTACAATTAGAAAACAATAATTGTGACAGTTAACCTAATAAATATTATTACACCAACATTTTTTTTTCTTTCATTGTGGACAGCAGTATCTCAAAGAACACGGAGCTGCTGTGAACTTTGTCAGTAAATCATGACAGGGGAAAAAAAAGAGCATATCAGCCAACGCAACAGGTTGATACCCTAATAAGAAAAAAACATAAATATTAGGCCTTTTTACCTTAAACGACCAACTATACTTTACTAGAATCACACATCAGAAACCAAACACTCTTCAATGCAAACACATACAAGCAGCAACTGTACTTTGTCGAAATTGTAAAAATATCGCTTTTATTTTGCCAAAAACTGTAACAGAAACCCAGCTATTAACGAACTATAGAAGAGCTCAGCTGAGGTCACAGAGTCTGACCTTCAGATACTGGGATGCATCATAGTCCCTGTTAAAAATACACGCAGAAATGTATGTCAGCATTGACAATATTCAGCTGCGACACTGCTTCGTATAAATGCAGGCAGAGTTTTCTTCTCCACAGGTTTCTTTGCTAGAATCCAAACAGGCCTGTTCAGCACCTTTACAGCACCTGTGCAGGGGGATGTGGCAGGTGCAAAAGCTACACTATAGAGAACAATAACTTCAATTTATCACCTCTTGTAGGCCTCTTTATGTGAAATAATTAGCAGAATGTGGATAGTGTACTGCAGCTGAGATAGAGAAGGTGCAGATCAAACAGTTTTATGCATGTAGGAGCAGGTGCAGCAAACACCCACCATCGACATTTATTATCTGCTCTGTGTGGTAAATACAATCCAGTGGGATTCATAATCCTATGGAGTATACTGTCTTAATTAGTGAAGAAAATGTTTACTTCCTTGGCCTAGCACAAAACAGTAATCAAATACATAGTTTTTAGCAATTAGATCCGGTGATGACAACATCCATTTTACTGTACGGATCAATTTGTTTGCAACTTTAAAGCAGGTATAATGCATCGCTACGTGTTTTTTTCTTCTTTTGCTTTCTTGCTGACACGAAGAGCATTTGTTTGTTGCGAAAATCATGACAAAAAATTTCACACACGTAGAGAAAAAAAATAAAAAAATAAAATTCTCCAGTATTCTGTGGATAACACTCTGAATAACCTACATTTTCATATTCATTTTGTTAAGCCTTTGATGCTAATGCAAGAGACAGGTGTCATTGTGGCAGACACATAGAGAAGAGAAGAAAGAAAAATGACTTCTTTATACTTCAAAGATAAGAGGGAGGTACAGGGTGTAAGAAAGAGCCAAACATAAAGAAAATGACAGATAAAAATAGAAAGTATGAATGCACACACACACACACACACACACACACATGCACATTAGTAGGAAAAAGCATTGAAAGTGTATGTGATGTGAATGTTGCATCTGTGTGCATGTACAGTTTACATATGACTGTGTATGCGTGACTTGTCATTGTGAATCAGTGGGATTCTTCTGGCTGTATAAGCACTGGGTGGCAGTTGCCCTTGTCTGTCATCCCCTGTTTTGCAGCATCCATAGCTCACTCATACTGTAGACACTATAAGGCTGAGATGGAGCATGGTCCTCCTGTTCACATGAAATGATTGTGGGGGAAAATATCAAATGGAGGCTTTTCTGGAAGGTTGATACAGAAGACGATTAGTGCCACTGGAAAAAAAAAATGTAATTAAAGTCCAATATTTTTTTTTTTATCATTATTATTCTGAGAAAAAAGTCTGAATTCTGACTTTTTTTCCTCAGAATTCTAACTTTAATCTCAGAACAATAATAATAAAACAACAACTTAAGTCAGAATTCAGACTTTTTTCTCAGAATAATAATAAAAAATATATATTGCACCTCTTTTTTTTTCTTTTTCCAGTGGCCCTAATCCTCTTCCGTAGCTTGTTGTCGCTCTAGTCTCTATGGAACTTCTACAAAGCTGTTTGGATCTGAAAAATTAATGACACTGGAAGGGTCACGTGGTTTCCAATGTCTGAATAGTCTAAAAAGTCTATTAACAACCTTACAGAGGTCTTATGAAATGTATTAGGTTTTGTCACCACATGTAAAATGCTTTTGCTTAAGGGGAGTTGAACTGTAAACTCACCTAATATTAAAGGTGCAACAATATATAGGTCAAAAATTGGTCGTAGTCAATATTGGGCTCGTTGACTGCAATACGCTGTTGTCAAATACGATGACCGTGTATAGTCTGATGAAGGGTTGAAAGACGGGCACAACTTAGAAAAAAAGGCTATTGGCAAAATTGTAAAAATCAATATCAGCCTAGAATTTCACAATTGGGGTTGATCTTTTTTTTTTTTAGAATTGAATAAAAGTGATGGCCCAAAGACATATCTGAAAGAACATAGATGCAGTGAAAACACATGAAAAAATAATGTTGGAATGGTAAACATATCCCAGTGGGAGCAGACAACACAGACTTCAGCTCAGTCACTTGTTCTTTTGACCTCTATGCCTCAGTTTGTGGCATTTTTATCCCAGTACAGAACTAAACATTACACAGTTTAACCTTTTATCCAGCAAGTGTCTATTTTTGGTAATTTACGCATGCATTACAAGACAGTGACAGCAATAGTTACAATGAATCAACAATCTCAGGTCCAATGTGGTCTACAGGGTCTGGGAGGTCCACCTCTGCATTAACAGTGACTGTATCTGCTTAGGTACCATGAAGTAATGGTACTATTGTAGGGAATGATGGGCTGGATTGGACCCTTTTATGGGCCAGACTGGACCCTGTAATGGGTTGGACTGGACCCTGTAATGGCCCTGATTGGACCCTGTAATGGGCCAGACTGGACCCTGTAATGGGCCTGATTGGACCCTGTAATGGGCCAGACTGGACCCTGTATTGGATGGATTGGACCCTTGAATGGGTTGGATTGGACCCTTTGATGGGTTGGACTGGACCCTTTAATGGGTTGGACTGGACCCTGTAATGGGCCAGACTGGACCCTGTAATGGGTGGATTGGACCCTTGAATGGGTTGGACTGGACCCTTTGATGGGTTGGACTGGACCCTTTGATGGGTTGGACCGGACCCTTTCTTTGATGGGTTGGACTGGACCCTGTAATGGGCCAGATTGGACCCTTTGACGGGCTGGTTTTGGACCATTTGATGGGCCAGTTTTGGCCTGCGGGCCATATGTTTGACACCTGCAGTCTATGGTAATGACAGTAGAGATTGTTGTCTGTTTTATGCCGATAAAAACATAATTACAAACACTATTCCACTTCCATTTCTGCAATTATATCCTTAGTCTTAAACAAACCTTTAAACCTGTAAGCACAACATTTGTATTATTAAGAGGCAAATGTGTTCGCCTCACTATTTATTATTTCTGTGGTTCTAATGTGAAATGTGTTTCTGTTAGAAAAGCATTACTGCATGTTGTAAAAATATTGTGTGGGCAAGGATAAGCAGCAATAAGTCAAAACCCTTAACAAATAGGATAATTCCTTTTTTGGCTTCAGTACTCTATCTTTTCCTTGGCAGAATTTCATCCTTTTTTTTTTTTTTTTAAGGTGCTGGGATTCCCCTGTGTTTTGTTGGCGTCCTTTCCTTTTAAATCTTTACACCTCTACGTTTGGGGAATGAACAGAAAAGCAATCCTGCTGCGAGGACCTTGTGTTGGAATACAGTTTTATGTGTCTGTGTCTATGTGTGCGGACTATGACTAACAACTCAATGAGCATTCATCTGGAGGGCTGCTGATTTCTCCTAAAACCGAGTGACCACAATACGACGGCCCGTGTGTGTCATCGCACCAGTCTGTTGAAGTTGGCCGCAGTCAAACTCTGCGGTCAATAGCTGTCATCAACGGTTCTGGTTTCAATTTTTCCTAACTTCCCGACTGATGTGATTTCTTTTCATGAACATTCATTTCACCTGGCAAGTGTGAAATGGATGACAAGTTGATTAGAACCATTCAAGGTTTCCCACCTCCATACATAATAGGGATAGATTATAGCTGTAAGCAGCATTACGACGACTAAGCTCCAGTCGGGCAATTTAAAAAGAGGGAATGGAGGTGATTTAAAAGTTTCAGCATGTGCCCTGAATCATTGTTTGAGAGTTTAATTTAAAACAATTCATCCTTGCATTATAGGGTTTTCAATGAGAGAAAGTTTTTAAATTCAGAGGGTTATGGAGCCTCCATCAGCTGAATTGTTTCTGCAGTTTAGTCGGTGTCACTGCGGAGGAGGTTGGATCAATCTGCAGAGTCGCATGCATTTTATTCCTTCTAATGTCTTGCTGTGCAACTTTCTCATGCATAGTCAATACAAAATTTTAACTCAATTCCAAACTATTTAACTATATTTGGTTAAAACTACAATTCAAGATCGGTCAAATTACTTTGACACACCTGGAAACTTAATTTCCCAGTGGTCAAATAAATGCCAGTGTGATTTCTCTGTATCAGCAGACAGAGAAAAGAGAGGGTTTCACTGCATCGCTGAAAATGAGTGAAAAGAGAAAACAACTCTAGTGTGCTGCTTAGAGGATACACAGGTAAAAAAAAAAAAAAAAAAAAGAAGAAGCAGAACAGATATTTACAACACAAGCGCATTTCCTGCTTCACGCTGAGCTTGGGAAAGTGAGTCGAAAATCGGTGATGAGTGTGCATGTGTTTATCGAGAGTGTGCATTAAGACAAGAGCAGCAATACGTGGCAGCAGGAAGTATTGTGCTGTTGTTCAGAGTGTTGCTTGTTACTATTCTCACACACACACACACACACACACACACACTGGTCTTTTTCAGAGCCAGCTTGGCAGAATAGCCCCTGTTTGTTTGGAAGTGTCCGACCTGTCAAACCCACATGCCCTGCACTGCTGTCTGACACGCACAAATGAACACATCTCATCTGTGCTGCTGCTGCCTCTGCTTACTAGACACCGCTTCAAATGAAAGGGAAAGTCAGCAACGGAAATGGAGAGAAGAAGACAAGGGAGGCATGGGAGGAAAGAGAGCTGGAGAGTTTGAAGATCTCAGGTTTTGTCCCTCGTGTCAATCAGTCTTTTGACTCGGCTGCTGCTTGTGTTGGAGCTTAAAACCGTCCTCCGCTGTACAGCCGGAGTCAGATAAAATGTGAAACTCAGTGTGAGAGTGGCAGCACGGAACACTATGTTTTAGTGGTGGCTGGATTGGTTGCTATGGTTATCGGTGTGCTGTTATTCTCCGAGGCAAGACTCAGGTGAAATGCATCTGCAAAAACAGCAAAAATAAATAAATAAATAAATGAATAAGTGTTGTGAAAGTATTTCTGGCGCCAATTTGAATTAAAATTAAAATCATATTAAACAAGGATCTGATAAACTAAAAATGCTATTCAATAAAATTATTAACTGTAAAGTGCAAAAAGCAGAGAAGACAGGCTCTTTCCAGCTTCTAAATAGGCAGACTGTATACGTGTCATGTATAGAGTAATGGGCAGATAAATAATTCAGAAAATCAGCCTAAGGCCAAATCAGCTTCTCTGCTCACCCTCACCTCGAAATCGATGTTTGGGAAGGAAAAAGGCGTTGCATTTTAGTCAGTTTGGTCCAGTCAGTGAAATGACTATGTCCCTACTACAGGAGAAGAGGTAGAAGGATTTATTTATTAAAGAAATGAGAAACGGCAGAGAAAGGAAGGGAAATTAGGTAGGAAAAAAAACAGTGTGAAACAGAGGATAACGGTGAGAAATTAAGCAAAAACTAGAGAAGGGAGAGTGAGACGAAGGATGGTATGAAAGAGGAGAGACAGTCATGCACAGAAGAAGTGAGTACAGACGTGTCTGATTCCTGGAAAAGCAGATGCCTCAGCTCAGCATGTAGCTGAAGCAGTGGGAGTAGTTTAGTTTGAGCATTCCTGTGGCTGTCTGGCGATACTTTAGAGGTTAAAAAGCGCTATCTCTTCATTCCCTGACTGACGCTGAAACTGCTGGAAGACCAGAGTAGTGTTTATGAGGTGGGCGGGCATGACAGATTAAGCAAAAATGACAATGTAAGACACAAAAGTGGATAAGATACTCAAAAATGTGAAACACTAAAAATGATAAATCAGAACCACTGGAAGTACAAACAACCAATTTATGAGTATTTCAGTTCACCTGGTAAATTTGTGAAATTTTAATCACATAAATTCACCACTTTTATATCAGACTATTTTCTTGTCCACCCACAGGAAACCAAAGGGCAAGGACCTCAGTTCCAAAATGAAGCCAATGCATACATACCTAAGCCATGGCTTCCATAGACGTATATTAAACTTCTCCCTAAAACTACAAAGTCAATATATTTCTTCCCCCTGGAGTCATCCTGAACCCTCTAATATGTGCTCTTGTCCATCTTTAAGTGTTTTCTCTGTGAATAAAATCTCATTAAGGGCGTTTGGAGGTTATATTTATTTTATAACACATTTTTTTTCTGACAGGTCAACTTTAAAAGTGATAAATGGGTTCCATTTAAAGGATTTTTCTGACTTTGTTACACAGATTTGATGTAGTATTACAGTTTTAACAAATTAGTAAGCTAACAATTAGCATTAGCATCACCTATAACTAATCAGGCTCTTGTAACTCCACCCATTTTGTCCAAATAGGGTCACTTCTGGCCAAGTCAACATAATGATGACCAAATTGCAGTTCAGAAACCTATGGCTTACACTGAGGCTCCTCAGCCCACTAACTACACATAATATGTACAATACAGAGGAATAGTATGCGGGGAAAAAAATGTAGGCTAAATTGTGGAAATGTGCAGTTTTATCACGATCTTTTATGTTATTACTGTGAAGCAATTCCATGCTATTTTGACCTTCAAGATATGCAAGGAAAAAAATGTAATAAGCTCAAACTAGGGGATGAAATTGCCTGATGAATATGTGAGGCTGTAGTGCAGATGTTCTGGTGGGTGGGTTGATAGTGGGAGGGTTTGGGATATTATGGGTGGACTGGAGTGTCTTTGCTCACACTACTCCCCTCTGTCAGTTTTTTGAAACAGAGCCACGGGACAGGCCTGCTCTGATAGCTAGGCAGCTAGTGTCAACACTGGACCTCGGAGAGTCATTAGGGATAATGTGCGCTGCTGAGTGCCCGGGCCTCTGTTCCATAAAAACAGGTGGTCCCAGGGTCACCCCTTCCCTCCCTAGCCCCCCTTTCCCCTCACCTCATCTACTTAGCATACCTCATGGCAGTACCCGTCCTCTGCCCCCCCTTCTCCATCCCCCTCCTCTCATTCCCTCGGCACACACAGGAAAGGTTATTTGGACAATTGGTGGTGATTAGCTTTTGATTTGGCTCTCTCTGTTCGTTTGATCAAGCCATGGCATGGAGGCAAAACCAGCGATGAAGGGCGCAGCTGTGGCTGAAACGGACTGAGAAGAACCAGAAGGCGAAGAGGCAGATGAGAAGGACCTGGGCTGAGGAGGAGGAGCAAGGAGGAGCGAGGAGTTGAGGGCTTTGAGACCTCTAGGGTCCTTGCTTCTTTGGCAGTTGCAGTTATGGATATGGGTTCCTGGCAGAGAAAATGTGAAGTACTTTGGAGCTGTTATTCCAGGTGTAGGCTCTTATAGAGAGAGAGAGGGGAAAAAAATCCAATTCTTTTTTTTTCATTTAAAACTTTTCATCCAAAAAACCTGCTTCCGTCTTCTCTACCGCTCTCCTAGGTGATGGATTGGAAACAACAAGAAAATATGGGTACTGTCTAATCACTGGCAGTTGAAATGGGTTATAAAGTCTGCTTGCCCCTAAGTGTTTTGGGGCTTCATTGGCTTTATAGGCACTGTTAGTTTCTGGCTGCTCAGATCTTTGAGTTGGATGGGGCTGTGGTTGGGTTTAAGATTGGCCCAGAGCCTTGACCTGACGGTTCATGCCAAGGAATTTTTCTCATAATAACTGCCGTTTCATCCCTCCGTCTCACCATCCACCCATGCATCCATCCATCCGTCCATCCATCCATCCACTCATTCAGCCAGCCAGGCAAGTAGTCAAGCCTCTCACTATCTGGGTGTTCAGCCAACAAATCCCCTCTCCGCTCCTTTGGCCTCTTTTCTACGCCCATATATCAGGCTGATGGCTGCGGAGAACCCGACATCCAGCCAGCTGAATAAAACAGAGATTAAGCACCCACCCGAATCCATTTAATTACTCGTTCAACAGCTCTCGGCATGTAACTCCAACCACTGTGAGAACTTTGTTGTTGTTCAATCTTTACTTTTGCTCTCAGTGACCACATGGAGGTTAAGCAGTTGGCTGGTCGTAAAAGTAAGGTTATTCCAATTAAATGTTGTAAATATGCAATTGATATGCAGATCTTAAAAAAGTCTGTGCCACCACATTCAAACATGGCCTGAGCATCAATGAACATTTTCAGATCAGTAAAAATCCAATCAAGCTTTGGCCGATTTGTGCTTCCTAAGTTAAAGTCAAAGAAACCAAATGATTAATTGTTGTCATTGTTGGAACATAAAAACAGTTGCCGAACAGTGGAATATTAAAAAAAAATTAATAAAAATGAGTTGGAATAAATAGCTACAGTGCCTGTAAATAATACATTCTGGCTTTCGTCTGCTGATTTTATTTAACTCAGTTTGTGATTTGAACACAGTGGGAATGTTGCATTGTTTGGAAAGAATCTTTAATTTGATTTGATTTATTTTATTTTTTTTTATGCTTGGAAGAGGTAGCAAAATGCAAGGCAAACAAATTGAGCAAGTATTTATGTATACCAGTAAGGACATTGTCATATTCCTTGATTAAATGCAAACAAAATAAACATGGATCAAAGAAAACATTGAACAAAAGCTTCGACAAAACTGTGGAAAAGTCTGAAACAACATTACATGATCCAGACCAGTGGTTTGGTTCAGGGGGCAAAAGCTAAAGCCAGATCTATCAACCTCCCATGTCTCGATCGACAACTCAAATCGAATCAAAAACCACAATTATGATAATAATGATGAACCAAAAAGAGTACCAGGAGGTTTTTTTTTTTTTTTTTCTGCAAGTTTTCAGAAAATTCCCTTCAACTTTGCATTACATAAGGATCATTTTACCGGAACCAACTGTTGCATAAAGTCAAAGATTATTCATTTGGATTAATAAGTTTAGAAACTCAATCTTAAGTTTTTTTTAAAGTGAGAACTGTCACTAAAAATGTAGCAAGATTTTGGCAGTGAGAAGTTCACAGGGACGGGGTTACAACCACAGTAGAAGGCATTTATTTTTCTGGCATCTTTCAAGCCGAGTACAACAGCCTCCCGTCAGCAGCTACAATATGGCCAGTTGTCAAGAATGCATCAGTTCAGTTTGGCGGCAGCATGTTTGCGTCTCAGATAGTGGAGAACCAGGGCGGTGAGGGCTGCTTTTCAGTGTGTGTGACACAACAAAACCCGGGCCCGAGAATCAGTTTTGCCTCATCTCGCTGACGCACACACAGACACACAATCTAGCGGGGGCAAACATATCCATGATACTGATAAGGAAAACAGCTTAGCCAGCTAATATACCTGAAAGTCCACAAGTTTAGCTCCTTCCGAAAGAAAAAAAAAAAGAAAAAAAGAAATGGATAAATACTGTGCATCATTTAGTTAACGTTTATGTTGAACATGGAGTTTCCCTTAGAGAGCTGATGGGGCTAAAGGCCAGGAGAGGAAATGTTGGGTGCTGGAGGGGGGACTGGGCATATGGGAAAACCTGAGGGGGACCCAGGTTGCTGCACACTGCAGAACAGTCGCATGACCTTTTCTCGAATGCTGCCACCCGCCTGCCACTGAAACACAGTCTGGCTAATTAAAGTTTCAGTGGCATTGGATTTTCACTGGCACAGCATACCTCGGGCAACCTTGGGGGCCCTTAGGCAGACGATACACACAAAGGGAAGGATGGGAAATATAGCCGTGGAACAAGGAGACAACCACTAGAGGACAGCACGTCCGACTCAGACACTAGCGTTCAGAAGGAATGCAAATCTAAAGCCACAAAAATGCACTTCTACACAGCGTTTCACATAAGCTCTGACATGATTTGCCCTTCCAAATATATACGCCCCAAAATATACAAGATCATATGGAATTAGAAATTAAATTGAAACTGTCCGACTCTGTACAACCGGGCGGACGCGGGAGCTAAGCGAGAGATATGCAATGTCAAAATCCTGAGTGCTTTTCCAAATCTTATCGGGCCGCCTCTCAGGCTAATGGAATTTTGATGGGTCAGTATCAAGAATAAATGCATGACTTATGACATGGCTACCGGGAGCATTACCAAATATACTGGACAGCATGTTCCCGTCTCCAAAGGATCATTGAATAATTGGCCATGTTTGACCAGGACATTTCTGGAAAGATGGCCAAGAAAAGGTTATGCAACTAGACAGACTTGCTCATGGCCTGTATTTCACAATCTGCTGGCCTTGTCTCCATTAATGATCTTGACCCCCTTTTCACCATTTTAGAAGTGAAAGGGCCTAATGGTGCTGAACAAAGCTGCTTGTGTGTGTGTGTGTGTGTGTGTGTGTGTGTGTGTGTGTGTGTGTGTGTGTGTGTGTGAGGATGGACGAGTGTGTGACGGTGTGTGTGCAGAGACAGAGACACAGAGAGAAAGAAAGCCCCTGTGACTGTGTGTTACAGCTTGATGAGGTCTTGGTCTGTGATTCCTGGGGGAGGTGGTCCAATCTAAGCTTTATTAGGCCTTATTGAGCTGTGTGTGCAGGCAGGTGTGTGTGTGTGTGTGTGTTTTCTCTATCAAGAACATTTGGCAGAGCTTTATGAGTACCTTTGTGTGTGTGTCTCTAAAATACACAGTTGGTAGCAGTTTAATGGGGTGTGCAAGGCATTGTACATGGACCTTTTTTCATGTTTGTAATTTTCTTTTGTGGGGTGAGCTTTTTAGTTTGATCATTTCAGCATTTAAGGAATTCACTCCCGTTTGTGTGTGTAGATCTACAGCATGTGGGTCTAAACATGTGTGCGTGAACAAAACTGACTCATTCTCTGACAAATTACATACCGCGCAAATAAATATACAACAAACAGGACAGGACTGTGAATTGAATTACTACCTGCAATATACATACATTACATAAAATATACCATGTATGAACCAGTGCAGGAAGTTTATTTATAGACATGTAAGATATTAAATTGAAAGGCACTTGTACTTTACTTGAGAATGTTGTTTTTCAATGAAATTCTTCCTCTCCTCCACATTTTCATGCATGTACATGTCAGTTTAGGTACTTAAAAGATGAAGCTTTTGTACAGTGGTCGCTATCATATATTGTTAAAGATTAACCCTGTAAAGCCTGAACCGTTAAATTACTGACAGAAAATTCCAGTTCTTGAAACTGGAGCCGTTACTGGTCCTTCTGAACAACCAAAAAACAAAATAAAAATTCTAATATTAATTTCCATGTATGAGTTTCAATTTTGTATCATATTTGATACATCGGGTCTAAGTGCTAAAATATTTTTTGAACAAACAAAAACATAATATAACACAAACATCTGAAAAATTGGTAATTGCTTTTCAAAATTGGTCAAGTT
>JAPTYQ010000003.1:34103743-34121546 GCA_029814465.1 Ostorhinchus cyanosoma
GGATCATGTGGATGTGGACCGGGTCTGGACCAGCACTGATGTTCTACTGTTCTAAAATACATGTGCCTTTAACCTTAAATGTGTTTTCCTTGTATGTTTTATATTAACTTTTTGGATTTTTTTTTTTTTTTTGGCTACTTTCAGGTAAGGAACCAAATATGGTAACTTCATTGAGCTTGATTTTCTATATATATAATCCAAAAATTTCTGGATCATCACTTATGTTGTTATGTTCTAAAAGTGATGCTCTAATATACATGTTCTTTTCACCTTACATGTGTTTTTCTTGTTTGTTTTTTGGATTTTTTTTTTTTTTGTCACTTTCAGATAAGGAACCAAATATGGTAACCTCATTGACCTTGATTTTCTATATAACAATACAAAAATGTTGAACACTCCACAAGAGTATTTCTACGAGTGCCCTATAAAGGGTTAAGAACGGTTAAATAAAGAGAAAAAAAAATATTTGTGAACTGCCTCTGGATTAATAAAGTGTACTGTCATCGTTATAAATTTATAAAAAAAAAATAAAAAAAAACACCAAAAAACGACAAAACGACAAAATCCTGTCAGTACAGTTTGATGTTGTGCAGTGTTTAGTGAACACTACAGCTGGTTGGCAGGTGTAGAACAGGGACTGTAGATAATGAGGCTGAGTCACAGTTTGGAAAAGTAAACAACTCATGACTGACTGACAAGTAAACAGCGCTGTGCAGCTCCATCAGGTCACAGGAGTTCAGCTCTGGTCTCGGTTCAGGTCCGCTTCCTCCAGCCTTGTGCATCGCTCCTGGCTATCCATAAGTACTAACCTCTGATCAGAGTGAAACAAAAGACTACAAAGCAGCTGAAAAGAAAAGAAAGCAGTGGTCTGACACACACTTCAACATCTCTCCAGTCTATTTTTGCATCCCAGAACTAAATTTAGAGCGCATATTCAGTGGAAAGTTTGATTTACTTACAGCAACTTTCTACTCGTAGGCAAACAACACTCTTTATTTGACCTTTCATTAGCAAAATCCTTTTTATTTCTTTACTGAATTCACATCAAATCCTGATTTTTTTTTTTTTTCCCCACATCACTTTATTTATGCCATATCCTGCCAGCACAAGGATCTGGGACAGTTTAATTGAATCCACTTTGTCACTATTAAAATAAAGTTTGCGTACCCCTTAATCTTATCTGCTCAATCGTTATTTAATTTCATAATTAAGTTATTCAGAGATTGGTTGTTTGCTTATTTTGGAAACATAAAACAAAGACGGAAATGTCAATCACGCAGAACTCAGCGCTGATGTTAGTACAATGAAGCACATGAGCAACGAGGAGAAAAACGACCAAATGGACAAAAAAAAAAAACAGTAAACGGCGTTATTTTGAGTCAGTCTAAGCAGGTTAAAGTCATTTCAGACACATCAACGGCCACAACAGTAGGATATAATATGTAATAATAAGTGTATATGCTGGTTTACATGCAAATAAGTTGCTTCATATTTTCTATTCCATCTATGTGTGGTGTTCAAAATGTCCACGAGAGGCCGATTTTTTTAATACACAAAAACAGGACAAGATGAAAGACATTAAAGGGGTCATATTTTGCTAAACTCACTTTTATTAGTCTTTGGTTAATTTATTTGTGTATTTGGTGATCATAATAGTTCATACAGTTTGAAGTTGAACCCTCCAGGTGCTGCAAAGCTATCTTTATATTAATTCATGCAAAAATCAAATGGAATTCTACAACATTTTAATTCCTGCTTAATTTGTTATGTTTTACAACTAGTTACATCACGAGATTTGCACATACGACATAATTGTTTATCAGCAGCAGTGGTTGTATTAAAAACTGAAAATATGTCCAAACTTTGAGCCGATTTCCTAAAATGTCCAGTTGTTGGTTGTATTAATAAACTCAAGTGGCGAAACGGGACAGGAAGTACAGTCAACAACCTGGAGGGGGCGGGGTCATGTGCATTTAACGCTATAACAGCAGACGTATCCTATTTGATACAGGAGTTTTGAAGCTCTCTACATGATCAGTGATATTTTTTTTCTTAAAAAACCTAATGTATACAATTAGATACATACAATACACAGATAATCACCAGGGGGGAGGAGTTTGTTCACCAGAGGCCTTTCCAGCGACACTACAAGACTGTCATTAATGAAGAGGAGGCAGAACAGGAATTACCAATTTGTGTTATATTGTTTTTGTTTGTTCAAAAATAATATTTGAGCATTGAGAACTGATGTGTCAAATATGATACAAAATCGAAACTCACACATAAGAACTGATATTTGAAAAAAACTGTTTGGGGTTGCTCCGAAGGACCAATAAAGGCTGCAGTTTCAAAGAATTGGAATTTTATGTCAATGATTTAATGGTTCAGGCTTTACAGGGTTTAAGGGGCGGAGCTCAAAACTATCTTTCTGGTGTCATTAGTCAGAAATAGGCTTGAAAATGGACCAGTGGAGTTGAATTAAATGAAGAATTAAGACCCAAGCAGAGCATTTACAGTTTACGCAGACCACAGGGAAATGTTTTAAAATGCATAATTCCATTTAAAAAGAGCAAAATATCACTCCTTTAATCTTGTTTTTTTCCAATTTCAAGCAGCACATGACACCGAGTTTGTGCTTTTTGTTTTTTGTTTTTTACACTGGAGGTGCTCTGATAAATGAACAAAGTGGAAGTCTTGTACGAGTATTAAACTGTTTCAGCCCGGTGGTTTTTCAGTAACATGGGAACAAGAGAAAGTGGGGAGAAAAAAAAACAAAAAACACTGAATCTAATGCCAGCTAAAGGGCACTTAAGCTATTTCAGTGACAAACAGGACCATAGTTAATGTATATTACCAAACGGAGATTGAACCAGCCATTTCTGAGCACAAGCAAACAGGCGAGTAGGCAGTCAGGATCTCTATTTAAAGACATCTGAGAGACCAGCATTCTCTTCTTGCCTCGTTCCCCGCAGCAAAACAATAAATAACAAAATCACAACATACTTAAAAGCCCCGCCGTGCCACAATATCCACATATATCCTTCTCTCCGCAGTCCCACTCCTCTCTTAACTGCTCTAAATTATTTCAATTCTGCACAGGAAAAAAAAAATAAAATAAAATCATTCACATCAAGTAATCAGTCTTTGGCTGAACCCTTCTTCCCTGCGACAGAATTATTTGACAACTCTGCTACATTAAACAGCCCGCTGGTGAAAAGAGACAGAAAGAAAAGAAAAATATATATATATAAATACATATATATAAAAGGAATGCATCCAATTATTCATGCATAATGATAGTTCTGTTATCCGGTAAAGCAGGGGGCTCCTACACAAAGCAGCTCCCCTTCGCCGTCAATACATCTTAAGTACTGACAATCGCCAGGAGTCACATTTGACGGGCACCTAATTTTGCAGCGTTCCCATCATTCCTCAGGAGTTACGGCTCATTGGCATCATCTCAAAGGCTTACAGTATTTATTATGAGGTGATGGACCTGGGGACTATTAACTTGGTGTTCCCCAAAAAAGCAGGCACATTAGCAGGCCTTGGCTGGAGCTACAGTCGGGTCATGTTTCAGGCCCCCGGAGCTGGCTGGAGCCCTGAATAGAGAGTTAACAAGCAGGATTCCCCGCTCGGTATATGGCTGTGAAGACCTTCTATATAGACATGAGCTCAAGGTTCACAGCACCTCATTGCCTTAGCTACTACAAGGCAATAAATTCTACAGCAGAAATGAATTGCTCGACCTTGAGGGTAGCCGGTATTGCAAGTTGCAATCTAATACCATACATTATCCTATCTGTCTTTGCTGTTCTTTTTTCTTCTTTTCTCAATCACAAAATGTTGACATTTTCCCCCCAGCAATACATATAATCCCAATGTAATTTGCTAAAAAAAAAAAAAAGTCACCATTTTACATGTTTTCAAACCATGGATACGTGTAATCCCAAAGCAATTTGTCCTCCAAACAATCTGCTCTTTTTTTTTTTTTTTTTTTTCTCTCAATAGGCAGGAGGTGATTGGTGTGGATGGTGGATGGCGTACAGAATCCAGGAATCTGCCACCAGAGACCAGAGACCTCATCCCAACTCCCAAAGGTTTTTTAGGTTTAGGCTATAAAAGCACTTCAGCTTGGGTTTGAGGTTTGGTTTAAAAATTACTTAACACATTGCAAGTCATTTTTATCACGTTTTTGTGGCTGAAAAGAGGAAGAGGGGGAATAAAAGTGTTTTAGTTATGGCGAGGGAAAGCTGGTGGTTTGGTTTAAATATAAATAAATGCATTGTGAGGTGGTTTTTATGGCTTCTTTGCAAACATTTTCCTGAATCAAACCATCCTTTTTCTAACTAAGTGCTGTCTGTGCCCAAGTGTAGATATCTATAATACAACATATATGTGCAATATATGAGACGCAGATTAAGGAGTGAGAAAAAACATGCATACAGTGGTAAGAAAACTATATGAAGCCTTTAAAATGAACACATTTTCTGCAAAAATTGATTCTAAAAACTATGGCTGCAGGTAAAAGTGGCCTATAAATGACCCCTATCTATCTATCTATCTATCTATCTATCTATCTATCTATCTATCTATCTATCTATCTATCTATCTATCTATCTATCTTTTTTTCCATAAAACAAAATACTGGCTAATTCTCTCCTAAATCAGACACATATCTGAGGTTTTGTTACGCATCCTCCCTCTGAATAGACATGTCGCATTTCATCTGACTTTTACGTCACTGAAATGCAAAAAATGCCACAATTCTGGAGGAGGCGGGACCCGGCAAGATCCATAATTACCCCGCCCCCTGAAATGGAGGCAAGGGATATTGCATTTGGTTCAGTTTGGTTGTTTGTTAACACTCTTGCAGCAAAACTTTTGGTTGAATTCATACCAAATTGAGTTTATATACCACCAATGAACCAGAATACATCTCATTACATTTTGGGAAAAGTAGGTCAAAGTAAAATTTTTTTATATATCTTTTTTTTCCCCGTTTTCCAATAATGGGCAAAATTTCACATGCCAGTAGCAGCAAAACTATTGGTTGAATTCATACCAAATTGGGTTAATACATTGCCAGTAACCCAGAATAGATTTTGGGAAAAGTGGGTCAAATTTCAATTTTTTTATGAAATGAAACTTTCCTCATTTATTTATAATGGGCAAAACTTCAAATGTCTATAAAAACATCAATTTTGTTTCAATTTACTTCAAACTTGCCATATATATATAGAGGTAATTAATATGCTGGCATCACTACATGCAAAAAAAAAAAAAAAAGTTAAAACACGTGCAGGGGGCGGGGTTTGTTATGCCTGGCACCACTTGTTACTTCTGTAAAACACATTGTGCTGAATGTATATGAGTATGTGTCCGGTCTTTAGGTCACTTCAGGGCCGTAGAACGTTCACGCATGAGTCTGATCGCTTTTCAATTATAATATGAACCACACAAAAAAAATTTAATTCGAGCTAAAAAAAAAAAAACAAAAACCCTGAACTGAGCATTAAGAGCTGCAGTGTGAACGCAGCCTAAATCACAGTACAGACAAACACAATGTTCTTAATCTAATACCACAAGCACAATAATAACATTTCACGTCTTTACGGAACACAGCTACTAAACCAGGACATTTCCCAGGGTTCACATACTTTTTCTTTCCACTAAAAATGTTCATTTGACACAAGTTAAATATATTCATGGCAGAAATAATAGCAACGTTTTATTGTAGTGAATGAGCCGACGCCGTAACGTGGCTAAATGCTAGATTTGTCCAATTAGAGAATACTTAAGAGAAACATTGGAGCTGAGGTTATTTGTATTTAATTATCATTTCATTGCAGTTTGCACATAGGTTATGCTTCCACACATGCAGCCCTTGTGCTCAGGTGGCTTGGCCTGCTCTTTTGCCCTCTGTTGCTGCTCTTGGTCGATGGGTTGCTCTTAATAATTCATGGGCTCTAAGAACTGGCATGCCCTAATTGATGGGCAGACTTAATACTCTCAGCACTGCTGGGACCAAAAAGCATCTAGCATTTTGGCTTTTTTTTTTTTTTTTTTTTCTCTCCCCCCACTTTTCTTCTTCTTCTTCACAGGCAAACCGAGAAAAAATTGACTTGGCTTTCTTTGGTTTCAAGTTAAAAGGCCCCTCCTGAAACCTAAGAAGCACCTTGAAGCACACCAGCTCATGCATGCGGGAGCTAACAGTGCACGCAGTTCAATCAGGCTTTTACATGCTTTGAGCGATGCCCTGTCCTTCTGCTCTCTACTCCCAGTTCCAATAGGTGCCGGGTTAAAAAGGACACCTTAAAAGTGGAGTCTCAGTGACGATGATGCCACTGCATAATGCATTGACTTCTGTTCGGCATGCAGTAATCACTAGGTGAGACTTGAGGGAATACGTTTTGCATTGTATGTATTATGTAAATGTGTATAATGCATTTATTTATTAGTACAAGATGAAGCAGTTGTATCAGATCCTTTTTCAAAGAAGAACATAAAACTAAATAAACAAGGCAGATGCTCCATAAACCACTGACTTATATCTACTGACAACACAAGAGTTTACAGGGGACACTGTGGCACCACGAACGATAGAAGGATTATCTTCAGGGAATATTAGACTGCACTACACATCCAATACTATCATACAGCTTTAATGCATCTGTTCAAACCAGGAGATGTATAATGTTTGACTGTACAGGTCAGAGGTCTTAAACATACGACCCAGGGGCCCAATCCGGCCCGCCAAAGGGTCCAGTCTGGCCCCTGGGATGAATTTATGAAATGCAAAAATTACACTGGAGATATTAATCGTTTTAGCTCAGGTTCCACATACGGACCAATTTAAATGGGTCGTATCAGTAAAATACTATCATAATAACCTATAAATTCCCACAACTCCCACAATTTTCATGTCATTTTACTGTATTTACACTAAAACAAACTCATTTCACAAAAATAACCTGAATAACCTGAAGAAATATGAACATTTTGAAATGTCTGAAGTGCAACTTTACCAATATTCTGCCTGTTATTAAATGTTTTATACTATATTTGTTGATCGACTGTGATCTATAAGTTGTAATTTACATCTGTATATGATAAACTGAGACATAATATTGTTAAAATTGCACTTACTTTGCTTAAGAAATTTCAGTTTGTTCATATTATTCACATTGTTTTAAAGGATAACTGGTAAATGTCAACATTGTCATCGCATAATGTTACTTTTTTCGCTCAAAAACATAGAGAAAAGTTTGGAGTTGACTTTTTTTTTATATTATTATTATTATTTCACTGGTCTGGCCCACTTCAGATCAAATTTGGCTTAATGTGGCCCCTGAACTCAAATGAGTTTGACACGCCTGGTATAGGTTTGTGCTATTTTTTTAGGTTTTTCATTCAGCTGAATTGTCACAGGCAATTATTAGTATTTAATTATAGCCAGTCACATAAATGACTGTTTCTGATACAACCACTATCCTCCACCTGTGGTTCAGAGTAATAAGCAATAAACAGCGAAATGAGAAAAAAAATGTGTTGTTAGATTTTTATTGATGAACTTAATGTTGAAAGTAAAAACTGATGATGCTGAAACTAAATAAAACTGTATTTTCTTCATTTGATAGTAATATTTGATATATTACTCATAAGGTTCTGTCAAGACTAATAATCAGTAACAACACCTGAAAAAAAGGAGAAAAAAAGTACAAGGGCAATTCTTAAAAAAAAACTAACACAGACTAATCTAAATAATACAACAATATCACCACATAAAATACAAAACAGGTGTATTTTTCATGATAATGTTGCCTCCTTGATGCTGTACTTCTATATTTGACTCTAATTATTCAGAATACTCAACTTGCTAGCAATCATGGAATAACAAACAGAGTTAAGTATCTACTCTCTGCAGAATTAGACCAAAATCTCTCAGCAGGTTGCCTGATTGTAATCTTCAATGCCTCTTTTCCCTGAGATCCAAACCCAATTTTATCAGCTTGCGTTTAATTTCTTTGTTTTGGCACTAAAAGCGCTCCCTGTGCCATTGGAACCAGTTTGTTTTTACAACACTTCGACAAACCCGGACGGTAAAAACGAAAAGGTGCTGCAGGACACTAAAAAACCTGCCGGATAAAAAAGTAATACGCGTGTACGTTATAGTCAAAAGGACGGCGGGAGAGGCGGAAAGTAAAAGAGAGACCTTGAGCTGATGCTTTTCACCTTGAGAGGCTGCTGACGATCCGCTCTCAAGCCGCTTCGTGAGTCTTCTGCCCTCCATCCGTCCCGCTTCCTACGCCTGCCTGCATTCACTTTTATCGAATTACAGGGGTACAGTCTCATCTTGCGCCACGGTTAAAACGCCACTAATACATCTCAGCGTGAGGCAGGGTAGCTGTGTCATAGCCGGTGTGTTCCGGACAATTACCACCAACAAGGACAGAAAAAGGCCCAAATGTAGAGGAAACAAATAGGTGTACGGCAGCAGTACTGTGGATGAGTCATTAAACAACCAGGCTATCACGCCCCGTGTGATTTCAGCTCACTCAAAATGCTTTAATGATGTCACTTGTCTGTAGCCATCGATTTCTCCTTCCGTGGCTTGTAATTGGAAGAAGAGTAAGTGTCATCTAAAACCATGGGATGTGGACAGAGACTTTAAGGTGATAAGATCATCTTTCTTCAAAGCAGCTGAATCTAAAATGATAATTTCAGCCTAATGTGGCCCTATTGATTTGATTGTAATTCAGTGATTCATGGTCGCGCACATTCTTGTTGATTTTCTGCAGCTTCAGTCATCTCATTAACCTCTAAAAACAGTATAATTATAGTATATAACCTGACACCGTGTACTGGCAGTTATCTTTATGCATATTTTCATTTTAACGAACACTTCACTTTCTAGAGAAGAACAAAGCTTTTCAATTTTCCTCCTCTCCGTCCACTCAAAGAGCAGGAGCAGGAAGGCTCTAATGTGATTAAACAAATGTGCCACTGTTGCCTGTGAGCCAAAAAAGCCCTCCGAACCTGGGTCATCATAGGTGAAAACAAACCAGGTTTTATTAGAGGAATGATAGACACTTTGCAGGAGGCAGAGGGGGCAAAGTTATCAAACCGGACTGCTAAAACATGCACCATATCCCAGCGAGGAGATTGGATTCCAAATGCAGGCTCAAGGCAGCAGCAGCGGGGTCACTCCACAATCTGCACAGGTCACAGCCAAGGCAGCACTACAAGCTGGTTTGACGTTCTCCATTAACTCACCCTCTCTAACCCACAGCACAAACCTGAGCCGCTAAACAGGAAGAAGGAGAAAGGCTCAGAGAAAGTGAAAGAAAAGAAAAAAAAATAAAAATTAAACTGAAAATCTTTGAACATTACAACAAAACAAGGTTTGTTGTTTCTCTGTAAATTAAATACATTTAAATAAAGAATATGTGCAAATGAGCAGGGTGTATGTAGGCTCATTAAACGCCTGTCAACACTGAAACCAAACCTGTGGGAATGCATTTAAATTACAGGCTTAGAATAATTGTCTGCAAATACAATATATTTGAGGTTGGGATCATCTACTGCGTTAAAATTAAAGGATTTCACGCAATGGGTTTCTTTCTCTAAAAATTAATACGAGTGTAAAGAAAACAATTCCTTCGCACGCTGTGGTTTCAGCCTCATATTTAGTCAGTTTAAACATTTACACATATCAGCCGACCTGCTGCTGGATCCCGTGTGAAGTCCGCAGACTGCAGTGGAAACGTGATATCTACAACGCCTGTTTGGCACAGGCCGTGCCCGGCTCATAACATATACAGAGCAAAGCATATAGGGCCGCCACAAGCCACAGCTTTATTTAAAACTTCACCCAACCTCAAATGACTTGTGGAAGTCAGTCCCTGAAGGAAGGTTATTCAGGGTAGTTAAGAGCTCCAAACATCTGAAACAGCGATACAGCCTACAGAAATGTTCACGCTTACAAGCAGGAAAATAAAAGTGCACACGGAAAAGGTCTGATATTGACTTCCTCAGCTTTGTGACCAGTAGAAAAAAGAAAAGTGATAAAAAAAAAAAAAGGCGTTTAACTGCGGCGGTAGTGTAAATGTCTCAACACGGTGATATTGGCAGCTGCGGTGTCATTATACTGTTTTAGTTTAGGTCTCAGAATGACAGTGCTTGTATTCTGGCGTTAGTACAGGTGTAGCTGTCTCACAAGCCCAGACTTTTTCTCTATGCTTCATTTCACCCTACTTTACCACTGGGCCTGTGTCGGGAGGATATAGTTACACTATAAGGAGAAAGAATGAGTGCTATAAAGACTAACCTTCCACTAAAAACTGCACACTACATTATACAATAAATGTCATCTCAGCATTTACCTTATCTTTAAAGTTATTCCTTTTTAATGATATCGTAAAAACACATGCCCTACTGTAATTATATAATTGCTCAAATTACTTTTTCTTTTCCTCCCCAAACCAGACCACTTCATTTTGACAATGGGACCTCACAGAAACAGCATATTTGTGAGCGCTGCGATGTAGATTTGCGGGTCCTGCAACAATGATCACCTCTGTCGGAGCCACGGCGGAGGCTGTTGATTACCGCCAACAAAAACAACAAATCTGGCCAATGCAATTATGCGTGTCCGTTATAACATAATATAAGGAGAACATGAGATGCGTGGGAGCCGTGGGTGACTTCTGTGTCATGTGGGGGTGGGAGGTTGTGTATGTTTGTGTATATGTGTGTGTATGTGTGTGTGTGTGTGTGTGTGTGTGTGTGTGTACGAGCCAGAAAAGAAATGCCTGCTGTGTGTGCATGTACGCGTGTGAACGGCTGATTGAATGTGGGCGTCCGTGTTGCATGCTTGTGTGACAAGGGAACAGGAGCTGGGATCTAAAGAACACATGTTTAGGGTCCTTTTGAGACCAGCGCTTTGAGTTGACAGTATTGTTTGGGTTTGGGTGGGTATTTCAAAGGGCTGCAAAGGATAAAAGACAAGGCTCCAGAGCTTATGGTTACAACACATTTTCCGTTTTAAGATTCCAACCTTTCGAAGACCCAAACTTTGAGAGATTTCAGAGTCTTTTTTTTTTTTTTTTTCATCTTCTACATCAGGCTATGAACATTACAAATACTTTGTGTATTCGATGGACGCCCGGGGACAAGTAATCCTCATTGGCCTACAAAGTTCAACACAAACTACAGCTTTTCTTTTTCATGTCGTTTGCTGTTTTTAAGGCATGGGTTAAAAAAAAAAAAAAAAAAAGGAGCACTAGTAGATGTATGATTTTTGCTGCCTCTTAAAGGATATTTCCAGTTTATTATACGGTATGTTTGGAAGATTATAGTTGTAGCCATCGTGTTCAATTACTTACAAGACGAAGGCTGCCACTGGACAACTATTTCTGTCAGCATTCTCCTTCTTTTCTGCTATCTGCCTGCTGGCCTTTATAGAGTTTTTCTCATCGCTTGAAACAGATTCTCAACCGCACACTGAAAAAGTTAAGCTTTGACCAAGAATTGCAATGTACGATAAGGTCTTTTCTTTTGCCTAACTTTGTGATTTTAACCCAAACTGAATTTTTCTCTCCATTTAACCTTTCATAAGTGATTTATCACCATTTATTATAATATTACCCTCTGTATTTTGCTTTTTTTTTCACTGTAAATCATGTATTTTCCTATATTTAATTTAGATGTTCATGAAAACTCATAGTAAATTCGAAGGTTATTATATCAAAACAGATAAAACAGAAGAAAAAGTGACAAAAATACCAATAAGTCAACATAAAACAAGTGTCTCCATCCACTGTCATTGATCAAACTCTATATGGTAGAAGATGACATTGTTTCCATGGTAACTACAGAGCCTCCAAATGTCCAAATGGGTCATATCTGATGACCATGAAAAGAAAAGACGACAAACTGCATTTTTCAACAATTATTTACATGTATTGATAGGATTAATGGACCAACAGGTATCAGTAGATGCTTTTGGTTCCCGGTGGATGTTTGGGTCTTTCTGGCTTAAAGTTTGTCAATATAATCGCACTGCAAAAAATATGAATACAATGACGAAAAAAAATGAGCAAATCCAAGTACAGCTGTTGTGATTCAAGAACGAATACAACCGACAAGAATCAGAAAGTTTTGTAGTTTTGCAGTTGGTTTATACACGTACTTCCAAATCTGAATAACCGTCTATGTGAGCCTCGGTTAGAAAATCTTTGCAATACAAGGTCTGATTCCGACAGAAGTGCAGGGATGGTGTGAGTCTGGCAGACAGGATCACTCAGTCAGGGTGACCTCATGTGTTTGGCACAGGGAACACCTATCAGGTTTCCCTGTGTGCAGATTCCAGCTTGTTCACTCACACACCAGACCCAGGACCAAGCCCCCCGAAGCGTGTGCGCATGTTTGTGTGGAGTATGGAGATAATTGCATGTATGCATGTGTGAGTGTGTTTGTGCGAGGGTGAATGAGATAGAGAGGTAGAGAGATAAATTATATGAGATAAATTATTCAGATCAGCCATGGTTGAGAGGGAAAGAGAGCGGGAGACTATGGGAGCTGTCTGCGGTGTGTCAGTCGCCTTCAGTGAACTCGGTGAACTTGCCAGGGCTCCCACCCTTCCTCACATACAGCCCCCCCCCCCCCCTTCCTCGACGATAAACGTCCTGCTCTCTCATGTTTCCTCTCAGGCTGTTATGTATGCACATGATAATGCGGGTCAGTGTGTATGTTGGGGTTTTAAAAGTGTGTGAACTTCCTCTGACTTCCCCCACAGCCTGCAAGAGGAGTTTCAGACTTAACGAATATGTAAAGAACAAACACGGATTTTAATACAATCCAGAAAATAAAAAGATGCGATGTACCTTCTGACCTTGAGCTGCAGGATCACAAGTCGTTCATGCTGTGGATAGAGTTGGCCCATTCACAAACTGACTTTGAAAACAGCTTATTAAGTTAGAAAACCGCATCAGATGAGAAAAAATGACTTGGGTGGGAGTACTTCCTGAGTTTATTTGAGGTGCTCATTGGTTGGAATACATGTAGACATAAACATCCACGTAAAGCCCAGGGCGCCCTCTTCTTAAACAATTAAAATGTATTTATTGCCAACGTGACGGCATTTTAAACCTACTACACACGTCTTTTATTTGATATAATATGATTATGACTCAACAATGAAGGGATTATTGTTGCCTTGGAGTTTTCTCCAGATTTATTTGGGTTTATATTCAATTAAGTTATGCTATCATTGTGAAGAAAAGTGCTGATTCCTTTATCTTCAAGTTGTATAGTTAAGTTATTCAAGAAGCCAACATATAAAAATGCTTCTGATAACGCTTTAATATAAAGAGGCTGCCTGTCAACACAATGGATCACTGATGATGTGAAGCAACGTGAAGCTGAAAGATATTAATAACACCGCCTTGAACTGAACTGTGAAATTGTAATTTCAACCTAAAACACAGAGCAATAACTAACAATTTTTAAAGCTGTTTAGATGAATGACAAGCAGGCTATTTACACTTCTTGCTATTCATTAAAAATAATACTAGAGAAGAGACAGATGATGATTTGCTAATGATGCGCATATGACACATGGGAACACGGGACTATATCCAAAATAACCAGAACCCCTCCTCTGGATTACTTCAATTACCCTACAGTAACCTTCTGTGACCTGCTGTCAAACAATGGGCTAGGTAAGCACACACTATTGGCAACTATCACTATGGTAACAATACAGCGCGCACTGCCAGCTATCTGCTTAATAAAGCCTCAACAGGCTCAGAGGCTTCCCATTTCACGAATCACTGTGGCAACTGCCATGCATTCACACCGGCAATAGAAACGTACACAGCCGAGCACACACCAACACACACATGGGTTAAACAGATGCGACATGCTAGTTAATGCTGCTACGCACCCGCCATGAGAGCCAACCGTTGAGTGGGGAATGATGGAGCAGGGGCCGCCTGCTGTAGCTCCGGCTGGCTGTTAAACTGCTATCTATAACTAAACAGATCAGCAGATCATCCTGCACGCTACAGGAAGTCTACAAAACTGGGGCACAGAGTTCCTAAACATTTCGGAGAGAAAGCAAGCGTCACCAGTCGTCTTAACGATTACACCGGGTCTGTGGCGAGGAACATTGGCTCACCATTGCCAGAGTGTTTATCCAACGTTCTCGGGAAGGCGGGGTAATGTCAGCTTAGTGATTAATTGCAGGCCCAAAGTGCTGAGGACACAGAATCTGCTCTGAATGGCGCCGACTGCAGCTCCTACAAGGGTTTATTGCTTTATCGGCTGAATCCTAATGTGACCCCCTTCCCTCCCTCCTCTGCCTCTGACGGTTCCAGTGGTGCGGGAGCATCCGAAAATACTCGGCAAGGTGCCAGTGTGGTTAATTGCCCAGTGTAGTTTAAGTTCTTACTGTTTTGGGAAGTTTCTACTGTATTTTCTATTGATAGCACAAAAGAATAAACATTAAGGAAGCAATTCAAGTGCAGCCTATCTGCACAGGACTCAAAACTGATCTCTGTGGGTTGATATAAAGCTTCCTATACAGCACGATTCCTCCCAATATGTTGGCAGAAGTATAACATATGGCAGTTACACAAGCATGCAGCTGTTGTTTTTGGGGGGCTGGAAATAAATAATGGATACAAGTCTTCCACAGGGTACTCAAGACAGCTAATGAGAGAGAGAAAGCAGACAGGGAATTAGTAACTAACTGTTTTTCAAAGCCACTGTTTTCTAACGTTTTCATAAGAGCCCAAGGACAAAAAATACAGGAAGATAAAAAAAAAAAACCCAAAAAAAACATCAGGATTCATCAAATGTAAAAGTACTCAAATGATAAACAAAATAAAAAATTGCATGCATTCCAAACTTGTGCTGGTTAAATTGTGCATTAGGAGTAGGAATCACAACAAAGCAATAACAATACTATACTGTACTACCAAAATGGCCAAATGTACCTGTTACCTATGATAAATCAAATAATGATGAATGTCAAATGACTACGTCTTTTAAGCTGAAGAAGTGACACTTCAGAAAACACTTCAGAAATGTCGATGTGGAACATTCAAAGAAGTTATTTCAATTGAATATTTTATGCAACATCAGAACAAGTAACTGTAGATAAAAAAGAAAAACTGAATACATTTATAGAGCAATAAAACACACAATATTCTCAAAACGGCCACTTTTGTAGAGTGGTATGAATGGGATGCATTGGAATCCCAACCAAAAATCCACATATATACTTATATACACTAGCAATTACTAATGCTAATATTTAAACTACCTGTTGGCATGTCCTTCCCTGTATGCCTTTTCGGGCATGTAAATGGAACTATTATGCTTTTCTTCTGTCTACAATTGTTATGATTGTTGATATTTCTATTATTATTTATGTTTTTCTTGTCCGCATATATGTTCAATTTCATTGCATATTCGGAATAAATCAGTAAAATCAAATCTTAATGCAAATCATAAAGAAAACAATACAGTGTAGCTCTTAAAAAGGAAAAGTATTGATAGAAAAATGAAAATATTCTACTAAAAAAAAAGGTAATGCACTGTAAAAAGTGAAATAGAAGAATAAGACACTTAAAAAATTCAATTCATTGTTTCTTTTTCGGTACTTTGAGAAGCTTGTAGGCATGGTACAATTTTAAGAATACAAAAGTTATAGGAGCCAGGCTCTAATATATATGGTAATTATATTATATAAAGATAATTATCATTACTGTTTTCGTGCCCAGCCCTACCATGATAATGATATACTGATTCTAAGACAACGTTCAATGATAAAAAGTTGGAATTGTGTATTTATTCATTGCATTGTGGTGTCAGTTCTGATGAGTCAGATTAAACAAAATACACAAAAAAGTGCATGGAGTCTTAGTTTGATACTGTTTCACACACACATACATACACTGACAAAAACTCCCATGTGTCATCATTTTAAAGTAGCAGTGACTCAGTTGAATCACTTGCATTATTTAAGAAAACTTGAACAAAAGCATCATTATTTGGCACTAGTTTGATCACATATATATCAAATGATGTATGTTTTGTCTCCTTCCTACAGTGCATATTATATTGTAAAAAAAAACAAAACACTTTCCTAAACACGCATAGAAGCTGCAGTGTGATTTCCTTGTGCATTTTCTCTCTCGCCTGCACTGTGTCTCCCTCTTTCTCTTTTAAATGTGGGTGACCTTAATAATTTAGGGGAAAGGGGGAAGGAGACGCGACAGCATTTGCCTCCATGAGGAATGCACAGGGGGAATGTACTGTTCTGCATCAAACCCTCTAGTAGGTTTGTCATTTTCAGGAATTCATCTGCTACCAACTGAACCCTTGCCCTCTGTGTGTGTGCACCAAGGGTGTCTGAGGCAACATGATTAACTATTGAAAAGGGAGAAAACCAGCATCTTGTAGAGAGACCACATATCATAATGCCACTTTTTAATTCTGTTGCCAATGGCTGTTTATGTGCTACTAATTACTAGTGAAGAATAATAATGTCTCCTCCTACCGGGTTCTATCATGCCAAGGGCTTTCTGCTCTTCCCTTCTTTCCATTTATTCTGCGTTGTGACTGGGCCGCTTGTGCTCGCTCGCTCGCTGCATCAGTGTCCTTGCGATTTAATTCATACCGCCTACCTGTCCTACTCAGTGTTTTTTTCCATACACTGAGTAATATACATGCGCCGCGGCCTCAAAAGCAGTGGGAGCATTGCAAAGGTCTGCCAAAGAATCCATTCAGGCAAAATCTAAGAGGGTGGCTTGAGTCATTTAACTCAAATAAAGCCAGGAAAAAGGCCTGTTTGCTCTTGGTAATCCCCCACTTGCTCGACAAGGCTTCGCAAGGTTCATCTGCTGCGCTAAATTGGTGCACGTACCCTTATTTGTATAGGAGCTCATTGTGGATGGGCGAGAGGGGGAATCTGACAGGACTGGCAGCTATTCAAGCCCTCATGCCTATTTGCTTATCCTCATTCATGGCAGAATTGGCTTTTTCCGGAGCCATTTTTCAAGCTACGCGTGACACGGTATTTTTATTGAGCTTGCCACTACTAATGCAGCTGTGCAGAGTAAATGTTCTAGGCAGGCTGTATATGTGTATAGGAGAGTGGCAACCAAGCCCTCCTATAGAAATCACAACTCTACCATTTGCATTTCTGTGGCTTGAGACCGGTCTACATGTCTGAATATAAGTGATCGTTGAGTTTAAGAAGGTCACAATGGAAATTTAATGCAAAATAGAAAAGTTTGGGTCTTTTTCTTTGTGTCTCCTTGTAAAGTACGACTAGAATAAAAAAAAGAAAAAAAAAAGCTGTATTTGCCAACTGATTTAAAAGCAACTATTTTGTCAAAGCATAAAAACAAAACGCATGATAATGTGCATGATTTAAAGGGGTCATATTTTGCTGAACCCACTTTTTATTAGTCTTTGGTTCATTTATTTGTGTATTTGGGTTCATAAATCTTTAATAAATTTAGAATTTGAAGCCTCCAGGTGCTGTAAACCAATCTTTATATTAATTCCAGCAAAATTCCAGTGGATTTCTACAAGCTGTTCCAATTCCTTCCTAATTAATTACGTCACGACATTTGCACATATAAGGTCAAAACTTCAGACGAGTATGACGTAATAGTTTATCAGTAGCAGCGGTTGTAGTAAAAACTGAAAATATGTCCAAACTTTGATCTGATTACCTAAAATGTTCAGTTGTTGGCGGAAGAGGACCGAGCAGCACAGTCAACAA
>JAPTYQ010000003.1:34258003-34269288 GCA_029814465.1 Ostorhinchus cyanosoma
AAGATTTGTAAAATTCAGGGGGGAAAAACAGAAACTTTGACCTACTTTCCCCAATTCTGGGTCACTGGCAATCTATAAACCAAATTTTGTATGAATTCAACCAATAGTTTTGCTGCAAACAAACTGAACCTAAATCAATAAATAAGTGGGTTTTAACAGCTGTCTCTAATTCTAAATCTGTTCTGTTCCCAACTCTTGCACTTACAGGGGCTTGACTGAAGCTCAGAATCAGAATCCAAGCAGAGGAAGTGAACAATATATTTTTATAGTCAAATCAAAAGCTTTGGCAATTTGAGAGAATAAGTAATAAGAAAACATTAAAAACTCACCCCACAGGCTACAATTGCACACTTAAATGGTTTGGCCATGTGTTTATCTATCTTCATATTAGGGAAAATTACAAAACCAACATGTCTGTGATTAATTTACTCATACTGTATATGTTCTAAAAATAACTTTAATAAAGATTTTAATAGTCTTGAGTCAACCCAGGAAAATTCACATTCTACATGACAGAGGGAAAACCAGTGAAGCAGAAATACACAAAGCAATTAAGTAGTGTACTCTTATACTGAAGCTCATTTAAATACAATAAATTGCACTAATAGTGCAAAAAGTGTGACTCTCATTTGTCCATATTTGCATGGTTGGTGTTTGTGATTAGTGCACCAGGCTGACATTACATCAGTAGGTCAGAGTCTTCAATCTTGAGAGTGTAAAAGGTGTCGGAGCTTTTGTTTGTCTTTACAGTGGAAAATTGTTTCTTATGTTAGCAGAGTTGCTATGGGGACACACAATTCACTCTCATCTATTCAACATTTTAAACATGATGACTTTATGGCACATGATACACAGTCTGTAGCCAGGAATGAGAGCATTAAACACATTTTCTGGCAAGATATGAAACTTTTGGGAATTTCACTCTGCAAAAACTAGGACTGAGTCCTGCTAATCTTGCACATTTGGCAATTCTGCACAAGTCTTCCTTGACCTTTCCTTAGCTGCCAAGTCATCACAAACTGAGAGAGTGAACAGTTCCCAGCCTTGACACTGAGTCAGACACAAACCCCTGACAACACACATGCCTCAACACGATCCCACTGCAGCAGACACACAGTAAACATCCATAGGGTGCACGATTCATTAAAAGAGAAAAATATGAGGGTTTGATCTTTTTTTAATCACAGGGAAGATTTTCCAGATGGCCTCCTAAACAGGTTGTTCTCATGGTCTCCTGCCAATTTTCTAGACTACAAATCAAGTAAAAAAAAAATAAAAAAATGCAAAAACAAACCGATGCATAATATTAACAGCAGTGACGCCCTCTTTTTTATTCATACAGTTACAGCATGTTTTAACACACAGTACAGATTTGAAGGACTTGTTCAAAACTCAAGTGTTTCATTTTATGCGTTTTTACACATCTGCACCACTATATCTCAGAGGCAAATACTGTACCCTTTACTGCACTATATTTGTCTGAAAATCCAAGTTCCTTTGCAGATCCAAATTTTTCAGAAAACAAATAAAACTGAAAACAGTTGTCGAAAAACAGCTAATTTTCTGAGTGCAAGAGAAGTTGACACGATGCTTCTCAAAAGAGAGCAATGCTGCAAATATATGATGATCTCATGATGCACCGCTGAGGATTAAACTAAACAAATGGTTAAAATGAGCCGAGCCTTAACTATACTAATGCAGCAATAATATGAGGTCAACAAACTCATACTGCATGTAATTATCAAACATTAACACGGACCATTTTACTGCACAATGATTAAACTTTTCATTCTTGTTACGACCCTCATGATTTATCCCACAGGAAACGGGGAGTAATATAAAAACGTTCTGCAAGCACTTTCCTACTATGCTAAACTGAGACACTGAGATTGCTTAAAGTGAGGAAACAAAAAAATACAAAAGAAAATAACAAGTAGCAGTTAAACTAACCCACCAGTTTGGGAAAACATGATAAAATTAGACTCAAAATGATGTCAGGGTCTCAAATGCCAAAACAAGTAAAAACCCAGACTTATCTAGAAAGGAAACTGCAACTACTAGCTGAAACAGAAGATAGAAATACTTGACTCCCTGGCTGTCCATAAAACAGAAAAATAAATAAATAAATGGTACATTTCTTCGCTTCACTACTGAATAAACACGTGATCAGAACAAAGGCTTATAAAGGAGTAAATTCCTTCATTGTTGTGTGGATTTGTTGCTGGTATTATTTTAGCTGTTTATGATATTCTGTTCATGCTTTCTTTTCTTCTATTTCTCATTTATTTAATAGGTCTTATTTTAATTTATTATAATTTTTTCTTCGTCTTTCTGCCCAGTTTACTCAGTTCTTGTCCTGGTTATTGTTACTATTATAATTATCATCACGGTTGTTATTGTTAGTATTGTTAATATTTTCTTGTGAAGGTCTTCGCCACCTTTTTCTTCCTTTTTCTCCCCCCTTCACTCTTTCCTTCTCTTCTCCCTTTGTTCCTTCATTTCAGGTCCAGGATCGAAATGTGGATCAACAAAACTCAAAATAAAGAGGGAGCCTCGTATACTTTATGAAGTTTCCCTTAACAAAGCAAATATGTTCCGCATAAGAAATTAAAAAAAAAACAGCCGGACCACCATTCCTGGACAAGACAAGTAAAAAAAAAAAAAAAAAATCAGACTACTTCTTCCAGTCATATTCACACTAGCTCATACAACACAAACACACTGAAATCAGAGCCTCCTCCGCACATCTCACAGGTGAAATTCTTTGGAAAAAGTGACCCTGACCTCATGTCATCCAAAGCACTGAATGCTGTTTAGATGCCATTGTGACTGTAAAGGCTGGAGGTCAATGGGATAGGATGCTGAAGTGAGGCTGGACTGGAGTCATGACTAATAACTCTGCTGAGTCCAATGAGCCCCGGGTCATCTGTGTAGAGGGGGGATTAGGAGCGGTCGGTGATCCCATCAAAGCACTGTGTCACCAGCGCCGTGTCTTACCACTGAGCCGCACACTCAGCGAGCACTGATCCTTTAACTGACTCTCAGCGGGCCCGGCAACTAAGGCGAGCTGACAGCAGGGCTATTTTCAGACAGAGATCACCCCGGTTTGGACGGAGCCGCGGTAGAGATGGCTGCGGCCCGTGCCATCGCTCTCCATTAGAGAGAACGAAAAACACAATGAGGAGCCCACTTTGCAGTACAGAACAACCTTTTGCTCGCGACAGCTCGCAGAAACAGATGAGGGATAAATGTGTTGTGACAGCAGCTAATAAGGTCCCTGTGATCTGCTGGTATTGTGTGTGTGCATGTGTGTGTGTGTGTGTGTGTGCATGTGTGTGTGTGTGTGCATGGATGATTGCCCATGTGTGTTCTATGTTTACACTAACAGTATGCTTTGAAGAGAGGAGTAAAATGCACTGATGAGAGATGAGTCGAGGCACTAAAAGAGGTTGTCTTGATACATGACTACATAATACACATTTGACACGCTTGATCACACTGTGTACTTTTTTTTTATGACAGATTAAAGAACCCGTGGACTAAAATAGTAAGCAGGAATACAAATAAAGTCTCTACAAATAGCAAGCACCAGTCATAAAAGGCATTAAATAGCATACGAGTCACGCTGATTAGCATTTCATAGTGTCCATACTGTGCCCGAGTTTCATCCATCAAACCAAAAGCGGCACTATGGAAAGTTGGACTGACATGAATGGATAGAACTATGTCAGCAGAGAATGTGATTGCAAACAGTCATCTACTGTGTGCAGTGATCTCAAATAGAGCAAGGGATCCAAAACTCAACTTGTAATACTCTTTCACCTTCTCTCTAATGATCATCCGTCCCTAATACATGAGATCATGGACAAAGGCTTGACCTTGGTCACCAAACCTACCGTTAACCCAATTACCTTATGTATTTACCTCCCTGAGCTTGGGGCAAGTACAGGGCATTCTTTTCAGTGATTTAAAGCCACAGCATCTTCACAGAACGTTACCAGACAATATGACACATTTTTTATTTATTTCTCTAAAGTACTCACTTTCATGTGACATCCCTTTTTTTTTAGCTTTTTTATAACTTTCTGAGCTCAGACATTGGCTAAGCAGCAATGGTATGAGGTTTAGTGGGTGGATGCTGAAGTAAGAGTTGTGTCATTTCAATATGTGGTTGGGTATTTTCATTGCATTCCTGTCATTTTATTTAGGTTTCTTATGGCTTTTGCAAAACTGACATTCTGTGGAGATTTTCTTGAGTTGTTTGTTGACTGTGACCATTCACACAGTTTGTTACTGTACTGTAAAAGGGTGTGTTTGTGAGAATTTGTTTGCTTTGTCTGTATTAGGATAGGTAAAATGCAAAGACAGAATTTTCTAAGGAACAATAAAACGAGTGAACCTTAACCTTGACCAGATTTGTATATATGGTTCATTATGTAGTGATATGCTCACTTGTCTCACAGTCACTTGTCATAATTACAGATTTAACTCATATTTTTTTAATAAAGTAACCATTTGATTTCACTCTGATGTTAATTGTAACAATATCTCACTGTTGACTCTGACGCTTACATGTAATGCAACTAAAGCTGGACAATCAATTGAAAACATCATATGGTGGCTTTTTTATGTAGAATCACGAAACACAGTTGTCTTATTTCTTGCCAAATGTAGATGAGTTATAAGAAAAACCACAGGTTTCTAGAGAATTCAGTCTATGTGTGATGGATTTTTGCTGTTGAAACACTGTATTTTGTACCATTTTATTCCATATTTTCACCAACATTGTGACAATTCTGATGAAGTAAACCTTAGTCCACATTTTCTTAGCACTTTATCATATATCTGTGAGAGCGGCAGTGTTTTCCATTAATTACCTAGACTGTGTCCTAATTGAGATATGTAATGATCCACAAGTAGGGTTGCACTGATCCGATATTAGGATCAGATATCCGCTCCGATATCAACACTTTTGCTGGATCAGGGATCGGTAAAAGCAACCGACCCATAAGACTAATCTTTGAGGGGGTATGTACGGAGGGTGTCCACCTCATAAGTACACACAGACCATACCACCATACAAAGTGGAAGTGAAACTTAATTCCTCTAAGTCTGCCGTTGTTGTGCTACTCATTTCCCTTTAGCCTACTTTCAAAAACTTTAATTTCCGGGAGCTGGGTTTTTTTTTAAGGGAACATTGCCCCCCCCCCGCCCAAAAAAAAAAAAAAAAAAACTGGGCCCATCTACCACACCAACATTTCTGCTGGTCAGGTTTTGCCATGGTGCACACTCGATGGCCAATGTCAGCGCAGTAGACAAAATTGTGAGGTACGTACGAGGAACCTGTGACCTGTGCATGAACCACAAGATCAATTCCACAAGAAACACTGCACCAGGTTAGGCTTGCAGCTTCTTAAATCAACAATGATATCAGATCAGTATCGGGTATTGACCGATACGTCAGGCCCTAGCAGCGGTATCGGCATTGGAACTGAAAAACTAGGATTGGTACATTTCTATCCACAAGTGCTTTTAAATGAGACTCAGTGCACATCAGTGATCAGAAACCAGACCAGCAGCTCATGGGCTTTCAGTAATTTTTCATTGGTCAGCATTTTGTCAGTTCTTATTCCTTCAGTAGCATCAAGAAATACAAATATACAAACTCTGCAAGTTACTTTAGGATGAAGGAATGCAAACTAATTGATCTGCACGGATTTAATGGCTATTTAAAGATACTGCAGTAAGAAACAAATATGCAAATATTGAAAGGAGCAACAAAATGAAAAGAAAAAGGGAATGAAAAATATTTTGTAAATATCAGTCTATACATCCTGCAGACTCTGGCCCTCACATTAAGAGTTTACTGTCACTTCTGCAAAGCAACCATCAACCTCTGGCACAGTGAATAATTGCACAATCAAAGAACTAACAGAATACGTAAACCGGACACCGACTTTTTAAAAAATCTTATTTACTCTGCTGACACAGCCGTGCAGAAAATCCATTACCTTTCTAATAACTACTTTTAAAGGTCTGTACTGTTATGGAGTTTTAGAACTGCTGTGCTGGGCTCTCCACAGTAAAAATCATTTGGTTGAAGCAGCTTCTGTTCAGTTGTATGAAAAGAGCAGGCATGTATTTGCATGCATACATATTTGGCAACGTGCAATTCTGAAGTCGTCCACTTCTGAAGAACATTGCGATTTGCAGATAATCATGCATGTTATACTGCTTTGTGCATTGTGCCATTACCATAATCAAGCGTACTGGTATATTGATTAACCTGCACTTGAAACCTGCCGAGGCCGGGGGCACACTCCGAGGCTGTTCCCTCCCAACCCATCAGCCCACCTCCTCTACACCATTCATATCCAGAGGGGAGGGGAGGTGGGATCGATGGCATGCCGGGATGCTATTAGAGCTGAAGCAGTGAGGCAGTGAGGCACCCAGGCAGCCACAACTTCAAAAGCAAGGTGTGGGAGGAGAAATAACACAAGGTAATTATCTGGGCCCCGCTAGCTACCACCAAGGTAATCTGTTGAGCGGAGGATGAGGGGGGGGTGTGGAGGTGGTGTTCAGGATGTCTGTCCATATTTACCTCAACTCACTGCACTCTCTCCACTCCAGCAACAGTGAGACAAAACTTTCTCTGGCAGTTTTTATACATTATTACAATTTACCATCTCTACCTACAACTGTAACTTCACATGAAAGGAGAAGACTGTTAACTACGAATTAATAAGATGCCTATCTGTAGTTTAACTCGTGACTTGTTTCACAACTTAGTAGCATTTGCCATAAGTATAAAAAGACAAAAATGTAATTAAAGTAGCCTAAATAACATCCCAACCTGTCACTCTGCAGCTGAAGCCAAATTGCCAAGCAAGGTGAGAAGCCATCTGTTTTTCCAGTTAAGTTAAAAGTCATGATGAGTGAGAACTCATTAGGCAAACGCTCCAAGAGCAGCTGGACAACAAGTCACCGCAAAGTCAAAAAAGTACCACTCACTGTATCTGACTTACAAGAGTTGATTTCCAAACCTAACAAACATTAAATCATTTCATATCCTGACTAAACAACATGTATGGGTTTAAGCCTTTATCGGTCTAGTGACTATAATATTTTCAGTCATTTCTATATTCATTATAAAGGCAGTGACAGCAACAGTTAGTGACACAACAGTTACAGTGACTAAAACAGACAGAAAAGAAAACATGGAATGAATAAAAGCACTGTTTTTGTCAGGACAATGCCATAGCTGTTGATGTAAGAACTGAAGTGATTTTAGTAATTATCAAGAAAACATGGAAAATGGATAGATATCAGCTCTGAAATTAAATTATTATCAACTGTTTTTGTTGTTATCATTATATTTGTCCAAACAAATGTACCTTTAGTTGTACCAGGCATTAAAATGAACAAGAAACTGAAGAAAACAAGGGGTGGTCTAATAATTTTTTCCACGACTGTACAGTACTAGACAGTGACAGTAACAGTGAGGAAGGTGAGACAACAATCTGAGGTCCAATGTGGTCTACAGGGTCTGTAAGGTCTGCATGAACAGTGAGTGGACCTGCTTTGTTAGGTACCATGAAGTACTGGTACTAATGTAAGGAATGACAATCAAAGGGATCATGTGGATGTGGACAGGGGTCTGGATCAGCACTTATGTTGTAATGTTGTAAAAGTGATGTTCTAATGTTCTAAAATACATGTTCCTTTCCATTTTTCCAATGAAAAATTCATGTTACGTTCTCCAATAACACCCTAGAGTATTTCTATGAGTGCTAAATTTAGTGATCGTAGCACAATATCCTCAGTCAGACCACTTTAATATAATTTGCTTCCTCTATTCCTGAAATTTTCTCATTTATTTAATCAGATACAACAGGAATAATCACTTGTACAGCTATCCAACTCCATGCCTAAAAGCCCTATTCCCAGTGACATGATTCTGTTGTAAAGAAAGAATATAACACCGCAGTGAAACACAGATCAGTCGGTTTTTACATCTATATAAAAGCAGACAAATCTATTAAACAGAGAGGTGGTTTTGGAAACAGTGCACTTAAGCACAGGAATAAACACACACTCCAAACACATGATCTTAAAGTAGAGAACAATTATAAAAACTGCAGCATCAGCAAGCCTACTCCTGCATGCGGCCGTAGACTTTGTGCTTACGACTTATTTCTGCTTCCAGCGCAGTTAATGAGTTAAAGGTCAGCAGGCTGTTATGACACCAATTAGTGGAATATATCAAATCAGCAATGTAGCTCATCAGTGGTGGTGGAGGGTTGAGGCTTTGTGAGATTTCAACAAAACTAATTGCACAATAATGAGTGCAAACTGATGCTATCGCAGAGAGGAAAGCGACTAACCCAATCCCTCAGGTGGTTCAGAGGTCACGCCCTGCACTTCAGGATCAACATGGGGGTCAGACTGCAGTGAAGTGGCTGAGGTCACAGTGGGTCAGAGAGCCAGGTCAGCTTTAAGACCTCATGACCGAGCCTTGAAAGGATAACGTTACGTGTTCTCACTGAGGTTTCGCATTAG
Source organism: Ostorhinchus cyanosoma (assembly GCA_029814465.1). Taxonomy (NCBI): domain Eukaryota; kingdom Metazoa; phylum Chordata; class Actinopteri; order Kurtiformes; family Apogonidae; genus Ostorhinchus; species Ostorhinchus cyanosoma. The sequence goes on from JAPTYQ010000003.1 coordinate 34,266,563, forward strand.
GAGCCCAGATCGAATCATCTAAACATTTGAACCTTTTCTGCATAATAATTTTGTCGTTGTATTCGGCCCAACTTGGCAAAATTAGAAATACTGATTCAATAATGAAGTATAGTCACTAAGTCAAGATAATTAATGCAGATCTATATAGTGTATATACAAGAGCTGTCAAAATTAAAACATTAGCGCAGATTAATCCATTGTCATGATTAATCTGATTAAAGTTTTTTATGAAATTAATCCATCCACAGCACAGAATGACTTTGAACGTCTCTGCCAATGCACTTCATTAAAAAATTGAACTTTGACCTACTTTTGTAAATGTAACCACAACAGTCTGGGTCACTGACAATCTATAAACCAAATATGGTATGAATTCAACCAGTAGTTTTGCTGCTAGATTGTTAATCAAACAAAGAAACAACATCCCTTGTCTCACCTTTATTTATTTATTTTTTGGGGGGTAAAAAACATTGAAATATTTACAAGTATGATACTCTTTCCACTGCACTGAAAACTCAAAATAACCTTGAACCCTGAAGTCTTACAACAGACCTCAACTTTACATGGATCATGTCCCAACCACGAGTATCCGAAGCTTAAAAGCTCAGTGCCAGTACTTCATCACAACATCAGGGAATTCTATCTGTCAAAACTGACATTCAGAAGTTGACCTTTAACCTTCACACAACAGCTGACTGGATTGTGCAGAGTCCTTTATACCACAGTGGGTCCACAGGTCAGACTGCGCCACCTCGTCTTGGACACTGCATCTATAGAAACAACAGGGCGTATCAGAGACGAGCACTGTTTAACAAGCCCACAAACACTGGCCTGATTCCACCGATGACACCTTGATGAATAAACTCTCCAGACTAATCAATGACACAAGAGCAGCAGAAGCCAGCGCACGACCCATTGTTCAGGCCGTGTCATACGCTCACATACTCACCATGCCACATTGAGTAAATCGCTGTCCACTCATCTGCTAATTAACCAACAAAGAGCACAAATGTGACAAAATTACACAAACACCATGCTCCCACTCTCTGTTACACACACACTTAGGTTTAATGACAGGGCTAGTGGCCTCGGTGTCCGTTGGAGGATGCCATTTGGGGACACCCACTGCAATATAACAGAGCAAATGTTTGATGTTTTCACTGTCAGCTAGTTAGAAAAGCTCTGCACTCCTAAACTGAAGAAGCCAACGCCTTTATGCCTCATTGCTTCACAATGTGACAACAAAAAACATAGACTGACAAATGTCTGTATTTAACATAAACACTGTGTATTCAAGCTTCTGTGGTAACAATAATCATCATTATATTGTAAGTTATGGACCATGAGGGCCGTAATGCACTGATGCATTATGCCGGCAGATGACTATCAGTCAAAGTGGGTTTTCAGAGACTTACATTTATTATGACTTTTTTCAAAGCGAGCAGTTAGAACCAGCTTTACAGTAACTGAAAGCTGCTTCAGTCTGTGTTTGCAAGTGTATGTAGTTCCTGCTTCTACTTAAAGCTGCAGTGCTTCGTCGTTTTTAGCATCACTGGGAAAATACATAAATAAATGAATCAATAGAATCCCAGTTATGATCAGATGATTGACATGATTAGTCAAAACAACTTATTTGGATTGGAGATGAAAATGATTCCACAGCAAAATAAATATAATACTGAACTATGAAACATCAAATTGCAAATTATAGATGACCGAATTGTTTTAACAAGTGGTGATTGTTTGATGATGATGATGATGATGCAACCTGTGAACACCAGGCTGGATAGTTGGAGGTAAAGATGTGTACATATTTAATTTGGATAATGGTGGAGTTCTACCTGACGTGACTTTGTGACACGTGTTTAAGTATATATTCTATTCTATTCTATTCTAAAGGAGAAAGGGATCTTAACTTCTTCCTATCATTTTCACAACCCTCCGTCTAAAGCACTACACTGTTTAATTAAAATTTTTTATTACGATTTGCTGCATTGACTTGTTTTAATATGAGATGAACCCCAGGACAAATAGCTACCACCTTGCTGTTGTTATTTGGGTTCCTCGTAAGCAAAAAAAAAAAAATACATTCCTTCAGGATATTGTAATTCACATTATCTGTGAGGACATGAAACTTCTGTGTCTACTCTTTGCCTGTGCTTTTGGGCTGTAGAAAATTATCGCATGACGCCAGAGTTTTCATTCCTCACAGTTTTCAGACAGGGAGTATAGTTTAACACAGGAGTTACAGTAATGTAATAACCATTCCCTGATCAGATTCAGACATGACTCCACTGCTTCAGCATCAAACAAGGTCAAGTGAGCCATGGTCATATCTAATTTTTTAATTTGGACAGAGAGGATTGAGCTACAGAGGGAAACAGTTTTCTCTTTGTTTAAGTTCTGGCATTTTTCACCTCATTCTTTTGGCTCCTACAGTTTTAACCTCTGTTTAAACCAGCAGACAGTTACATCTCACATGCTTAAAAAAACTAATGAAAGGACTGTGCAGACCAATACATTGTGTTTCATCGTTAACTTCATATGAGCATGTACAATAAAGGCATTGTAAAAGATTGCCTGAACTACACCGAGTAATAAAAACTAATGCCATTGGCAGGTCAACCTGCAAACATTTCATTTATCAGAAAACTCTGAATATATGAGCCTTTTATTCTCACCATTTGACCAATCAGAGCCATCCACTACACCACTGTGTTTCAACC
>JAPTYQ010000003.1:34376064-34388951 GCA_029814465.1 Ostorhinchus cyanosoma
CCCACACACACACAAACAACCCCCCCTACACACACACACACACACTCCAACTTACTTTAAGACTCACGCATGCACGTAACGACTGCCCGCACACATGCAGAGGCGGGTGCGTAAAATGCGCACACAAGCACGAGCCGGGTTCACTGCGGTTGAAAGCTGATGTAAAGTGAGATACGTGTGGAGGGAGAGAAAAAAAAACAAAAAAAACGTGAGAGTTAACGGCCTGCTGCGGGCTTATTGGATACTTTCACGCTGGAAATCAAACAAACCGCTGGAGCAAAGTCCGGTTTTTATCTCCAATCTGTCACTAGAGAGCGCTGTCCTCGTGTTCCGGTTTAGAAACTCCTTTATCGTTAGACCGAGATGCCATTTTTTTGTGCAACATGTTTCTTTGATTATTTCATCTCTCTCCCTTTCTCTCTCTCTCTCTCTCTCTCTCTCTCTCTTTTTGCGCGTGCGTGTATGTGTGTTCAAGGCTCACACACAAACACACACACACGCACGCACATAGTCACGGTCAACCTGAAATTATTTTGTGCGTAAAAATAAAAGTTAAGATTAATTTTGTGACTTTAAATTTGGATTTATTATCCAAAAAATGACGCGTAAAATTGCGTATTTATTGCGCATCCTCACCGGTATATCAGGTTGTATTCTGTCAGTAGTACCAGAGTAAAAGTGCACTATCTCTGTGCGTAATGGAAATTGAATATTTGCTGCAATTGATAGTGTTGTTCACGCTTTTGTTGCATCTCCGTCTTCAATGTTAATTTTAGTTGTTAAAGAAGAAAAAAGGAATCCTCTCACTGCGCTTTCAGAAAACACGTCTGCTGAGATTAAAATAAATCATCGTGTAGGCCTTTTATTCCATAAACTAAAATAAATAATTAAATAAAATAAAAAAATACAGCGTGGATTAATGTGTAAAAAAAAAAAAAAGTCTTAATATTTTCCTGCGCTCCTTCATTGATTGTCAATTAAAATAAATATTGTTGAATAAATATATTAAAAATAGGCCCATATATAGGCTTTTATAAGCTTAATGCGATTTTATGTTAAGAAATAAATGTTTATTAAAGGCCAAGAAAAATAGAATCCTCCCACATATTAGTCTGGAGAAAAGTTTGATCGAAAACAGAAGGGGGAAAAAATCATTTTCAGGTAGGCTGCATATTTTTTTACACGGCTTTGAATGTCGATGGTTTTATTAGTTTCAAGAAAAAAATAACTGGAAGGAAAAGAGGCGACGGAGGCCAAGTGTAGGAAATAAGGTGCATATGGGATCGGAGTGTTATGGGATGGAGGGAAGGCTGCGGTGTTTGCTGCTCTTTACGGATCCGTGTTCTGGGGTAAGTGAGTGGATGTAATCTAACCGGACATCTGAATGACTGTGGTGTTGTTGTGTTGTGCAGAAAGTTTTGTTTTGTGTGTGCGTGCGCGCGCGATGGGGGGGAACAAACTGGAAACCGAACTGACTGTGTTTACTGAAAGAAAAAAAGAAAAAAATCAGATTGTCATTTAAGCGTTTTAGAAATAATGTTGTGCTTCATTTCTCCCACAATGTTACAGTCATTTATTTAGTTTATTGCAATATGATGTAAAAAAAAAAAAAAAATGCAGAAGGCCCACATGGAGAAGATGGAACCCTTTGATAAGTTTAGCGCATGGGTTTGAAGCGTCAAAAAAAAAAAGAAAAGAAAATCTAAAAAGACATACATACATTTAATCTTGGTATATTTCTTCTTATACCAACCCTTTCTAATTGAATTAGAATAGTGCGACTATTGGCCATGCAGAGGGCTGGTGCCCCCGCATGCCTCTCCTAAAGCTCCTCCCCTAACGCACACAGGCACTTGGGTGTGTGGAGAACTACATCTTATAAGAGCCGCTGAAATCTTATGTCCAGCCCAGAATCTGATCTGAAATCCGTAGGTGAGGAGAAGGCTTAACCTCCTTCCATCATTCGTCAGGGAGGGAGGCGTACAGACACACAGACACCCAAAGGCGTCTCCTCCTTGGCTGAGATTAACTCACTGGACTCTTGTAACTCTTCTTATTTATTTGCAAAATCTAAACAATGCAGCTAGAGAACATCCTTCCCAGCGCCAGCATCAATTTGCCCAAGACCTTTTACAACCTTTCGTCGTCGGACAGTGCCAACAACAGCCCGAGGCCATCATCTCAACTTGAATACCAAGAAGTCGACCGGACCGAATCAGAGTCGAGCAGCGCCCCTAAGAAATACCTGAGCGGGGTTGGGAACGGGATGCTGGCGGAGGCGGAGGGGGACACTTTCACCAAAACTGGGCCCGATGGGAGGAAAGGTTCCCCGGTGCTCGGTGAGGACGAGCTGACGAGCGGTCGGCGTTACAACATAGACGAACTTGGCTCTGACAGATACTTCATCTCGTCCTCTCAGGCGAGTTCCGACATGGCCAGTCCCTGTTCCCTGTTCCCTTACGCAGGACAGACCGGCTCCGTGTACACCGGCACCAGCAGCTCCAGGTACCCTGCCTCTCTGCATTACGGATCAGTCCTGCCGCCCACGGGCTTCTCCTCCTCGTCCGTGTGCACCGGCCGGAGCCAGTTTAGCAGCGGAGGGTACCAGTTCAGCCAGGGGCCCGGGTGTTTATACCCCTCCTATCCCGGGACGGGCACGGGGATCGGCTCCATGTCTCTGCCGGGCTCTGCGGCCGGAGCCAGGGCTCAGGTCTATCTGTGCAACCGGCCTCTGTGGCTCAAATTTCACCGGCACCAAACCGAGATGATCATAACCAAACAGGGCAGGTAAGAAGATGCGCTGCACGAACGGCGGCCTCATCTGACTGGTGTCGTCTTAAGAACGTCAAGTCCGCTTTTATTTGTAGATTTCTAGTAGATTCACTCAACAAAAAACTGATTTATAGGTTTTAAAAGGAACGTTTCCAATTCTTTACGCGTGTGATTTTACGCACATGGTTCAGGTCTTCCCTGGGGTTCTGCAAGTTTTCCTTTCGTTTCTAGTAAATTTTTAAAAATGCGCAATTACGCACTAGCCGCTTTATTTCACCGCGAAAATGTTCAGTAATTATATTATATTAGTTGCGCATGTTGACAGATATTCTCCAAAAAAAGTGCATCTGTGTGAATATTCGTTTTTTTCTGCTTTTATGAGCACAGCTGTGAATTGTGTGTGTTTTCCTTTTGCAGGCGGATGTTCCCATTCCTCAGTTTCAACATCACTGGACTCAACCTCACGGCCCATTACAACGTCTTTGTAGAAATTGTTTTGGCTGACCCGAATCACTGGCGCTTTCAAGGAGGGAAGTGGGTCACTTGTGGAAAAGCAGACAACAATATGCAAGGTGAGTCACAGAAATGACACCAGTGTCTGTGCAACGGCAGATCCGAGTTTGTGTTTTTCAAAATTACACGGGATTAATAACACTAGTGCAACAGTGTTTTAATGGTGACGATTGGAGACAGAAGAAGGAATTTTTCGATGTAAATATCACATCTTTTTTTTTTGCTTTGTTTTACATTTGATTAATTCGACTTTTTAGTTGAATTGTGAAATCTTATCATTTGCATTTTTGTGTTTTGTGCTTAATGGTGGGGGAAAAAAGCAAAAAAAACCCCCCAAACAAATAAAAAAAAAAAACAAAAAAAAACTCCAGCCATTAAGTAAAATCTGAAAGCTTGGAATCATCTCGGGAAACTTAAACTGCTGTTAAAGAGATAGAAATTACTTTGATTCGAATTTTATTATTTTTCATCATTATTTGAAAGAAAAAAAAAATAAATGAGAAAAATGAAAATAAATATTCAAGTAATTATTTCTTTGAATTTTATCACAGAAATTAAAAAATACCTTTGACTAATGGTAGTGAATTAGATAATGAGAGTCTGTCTTAAATAATGTTCTTTTATTGCATTTTCATGAACATTTCCTGAACTTTTTAAGATGAAAATCCTGTTAAATAATGTTAGCTGGGGAATAACAATTTCAAGAACTTTACTAAGATTTAAGATGTTCATGATTAGATATAACAGACCCCCCTTTGCTTATGTTTTATCATTATTAATCATGACATTATTTTCATCTTCTAGGTAATAAAATGTATGTTCATCCTGAATCCCCAAACACTGGTGCTCATTGGATGAGGCAAGAAATCTCTTTTGGAAAATTGAAGCTGACCAACAATAAAGGAGCCAACAACAACAACACACAGGTCAGATTTGATGTCAATGTGGTGTTTCTTAAATGCATAGGTTTTTTTTTAAGTGACATTATTTTGAAATGATTATTTGGGACAAAAATAATTGACCTTAAATTATGTTTTTTATTTATTAGACATTATCGGATAACAGCAGTGGGTGGATGCAGCTTGTTTTTTGCAGCCGTGCACTCACTGCTTATTTCCTTTTTGCAGATGATAGTTTTGCAGTCTCTTCATAAATACCAACCGCGACTTCACATTGTGGAGGTGACAGAAGATGGAGTCGAGGACATGAGCAACGAGGCCAGAACTCAAACCTTCACTTTTCCTGAGAACCAGTTTATAGCCGTCACCGCTTACCAGAACACAGACGTAAGCTTTTGTCATTTACACTTTATTTCTATGCAAGATGCAACAGAATGCATCATTTCTCATTACTTGTTTTGTGTAACACTAATAAATTGACCCACCTCTGATACAAATGATTCATGCATATTTCTTATGGCCATTTTTTTTCTTCTCTATTTCAGATCACACAACTGAAGATAGACCACAACCCATTTGCAAAAGGCTTCCGGGACAATTATGACTCGTACGTGTCCTCTCTTCAAACATGACTTTTCCTCATGCGGTGTATTACTCTCGGGCTTTGGGCTTGTGTCTAATTCTTTTTGTGATCTTTTCTCACCTTTTCGACAGGATGTACACAGCTCCAGAAAGTGACAGGTTGACTCCATCCCCTACAGACTCTCCTCGCTCCACCCAAATTGTGCCCGGGGCCCGTTACGCCATGCAGCCCTTTTTTCAGGACCAGTTTGTCAACAACCTGCCTCAGAACCGCTTCTACGCCAGTGAACGGGCTGTTCCTCAGACCAACAGCCTTCTGTCACCGCAGAGCGAGGATGCCAGCTCGGCCGCCTCTGCCCAGCGCTGGTTTGTCCCCCCGGTCCAGCAGCCAGGCACAAACAAGCTGGATCTGTCCTACGAGAATGACTATTCCACCAGTAGCCTGCTATCCTACGGCATCAAGCCCCTGTCCCTGCAGACGTCCCACGCCCTCAGCTACTACCCAGACTCGGCTTTTGCATCCATGGCTGCAGGGTGGGGCACCAGAAGCACTTATCAGCGCAAGATGACCACGGGCCTGCCCTGGTCCCCCCGTCCGAGCCCTCCAGCCTTTCCGGAGGACCAGCTGGGGGCTACTAAAGACAAGCTCCTGGAGGAAACTGCTCCCCCGGCTTCTACCTGGATCGAGACATCCCACTCGCTGAAATCAGTGGACTCTACCGATTCAGGTGTTTACTCCATGGTCTGCAAGAGGCGTAGGATGTCCCCCGGGGGCTCAAGCACAGAGAACTCCCCAACCATCAAGTGTGAGGACTTGACTACGGAGGAGTACAACAAGGACAACCCAAAAGGCATGGGTTATTATGCATTCTACACAAGCCCCTAAGACTGTATTTATTAAAACTAAATATAAATCTTTTGTTTATTATTGAGTGCTCTCCATTCCTTGTTAATGTCTTTTTTCTCTTTTCTCTAAAGGTGCCAAAGCTTAGTGTTCCCCCAAGCAAGCTGCACAAGGTTATTTTCCCAGGCCAGCCCCTCTCACATACCTGAGCAGAAACATGCATAGTGATTGTTGTTTTTGAAAAAAAAAGAAAAAAAAAGAAAAAAAAGCATGTCCCTTTTTTAATTTCTTTCACAATATTTTATTTTTTACAAATGTGAATTTTTTTTCCTCCTTCCTGCGTATTTAAGTCATTTTTGTTGTACAGTATTCGTGCACTTTAGAATGTGATGTATCTTGTACAAATTGTCTTCATGGAGGTGTTATTAAATGGGTAATAAAAACAGCTTTTCGTAAGCGTTGTCCAAATGTTCTTCCCTGTTTTATTGATATAAGATGGACGGTTTTCAGAATAGTTCACCTTAATTAGCTTTAACTCAAACATGCATCAAATGTACGGTACATGACTGTTGCAGGGACAGAAGAAGAGATCTAAAGGTACAACAAAAAGTGTGACCTGTAGATTTTAAACAGGGGATTTCTAATAAGAGTGCATTTGTGCCCCGTAAAAAAATACTTCAAGAGATTAATATTGCAATGTGAATCTAATGGCAAAATTATTTGGATCAGCAGCAAATCATAAATAAATAGTTTAATAGACTTTCGCAGCTTAGCCTCAGCTGTTCATTTATCAGGGATCAATTATTTAGTTTTTTAATAATATTTGATATGCACAGCACCGCTCGTGCAGATATTATAAATACAAATAGGTCAATAAACAAGGCCAGTGTGTAGGAAATTACCAATTATTGTGTTAAGTGATGCATTTTCATGATTTTCACCCTTGGAGACTGACAGAATTTCAGCTCTTGCCACCACGTAGTTGAGCAATCCCTTTAAAAACTACAAATACGTGTTACAAGGTATCATCATAGATCACAATTCAAATGAGCAAAGTGTGATTTAAACATGATATTTACATGTCTTACATGACATGGATCGCAATATAAATCCAATTAGGTGCAAAGCGCACAAAAGCACCTATTCCTTCTGTTGTTGCCATGGTGTTTTCACACATTTTATAATTTACCTAAGTAATGCGTCTGACTTCTCATGTGGATCGGGTGTACTTAGAGGATATGAAAGCAGACCAAGTAGAAAATTATTAGCCATCCAACTGAGGTCAATGTACAGTTTAACAGCTCTATTTATACTGTACATCGATGGCCTCTCCAAAAGTAGATTAGTGGAAACCAGCAGAAATAAAATCCATGAAAAGAGAAGTCATAATATTCACATAGAGACTACTTGGCTCATGTTCTCAGCACCTGTTTTCTTCAGTGAAAATACTTCAAATCCTCCCCCATAAGGACCCCAATTTGAATTGATTTACATACTCGAATTCTAATTAATTCTGTTGTCAGACTCCTTGAGAAAGTGAGGAGTCTGACTAACTCCAATTAACACCTCCTAACAAGGTAGAGTGCTTGATTGCCCTGGCCTCTCAGGAAAGCTGTAAGAAAAAGACTCTGGGGGTGGAGGGGTGGCGGTGGTGGTGAGGGGGGGGGGGGTTCAAGGTTGGAGAAGAAAAATGTTTGCACTTGTGTGTGTCAGCAAATTGTATTTCAGAGCATCTGATGATTGTTTCCGTGTCCGTTTCGTGTCGTTTTGACCTTTTCTCATTAGTGGCTGTGAAGAGGAGAGTAGAAATCATGACCAGACAACAACAGGCATCAGAGAAAGAGCTGTAGAGACACGACTGCAATCAGAAACTGATCACTGTAAAGACAATTTGATGAGGAAAACCATGAAAAATACGAAGCAAGAAACGCAAAGAGGAAGTCTTGATGAGGCAGAAACATTTTTGAGATATCTTTGAAATGTATTTTTCTCTAAATCTAACTTTTTCTAAGCATTTCATCACCATTTATTAGAATGTAACCCTTTGCAATTTTGGGGGTGGGGGTGAAAATTAACTATTTTTGTAGAATTTATATACCATGGAGATGTTCATAGATGTTCAATGTAGATTCAAAGGTTAATATATCAGAAAAGAGGAAATAGAAGAAAAATTCGCTTTCTTGGCAAATTATATCATCTGAATGTAAAACAAGTGTCTATAATAACTGTCATTTGTCAAACTACGGAGGTTTAATGGCTTTACTGAAGATGACAGTGTTTCCATGTTCACTACAGAGCCAAAAATAACACATCTGATGCCACTGAAAAGCTGAGAAACTGCATTTTAATCTGAATTATTTCAATGTATTGATAGGATTAATGGTTGAAAAGTTATTAAACATTTTAGATCAGTAGGTGCTTTTGGTCACTGGCAGCTGTTTAGGTCTGAGGGGTTTCAGGAGTAAAAATGGGCAATTCCTGATTGGAAACCTACATTTTCATTCATTCATTCATTCATTCATTCATTCATTCATTCATTCATTCATTTAACCAGTTAATTTACTTGAGAACGGATTCTCATTTGCAATAATGACCTGGCCAAGAAGAAGCATACAAATGGAATAAAAATTAATTTCCAGTGTTATGATGACACTTATGTACATAACCTAAGACCACTTGACAAAAGTCAAAGTACAAAAGTGAATTCTCCACTATTTTCCTCTGATCATGTTAGGGCCAATATGTCAACCTTTTTATTACCTACAATGCAATAAAGTGACAGTTAATACAAATATATACTCTAATTCAAGAGCAAACAGTATAAAGAGAACAACATTTCTTGATAGAATACATATTGGAGCAAATGGACGGTGAGTGCATAAGTCTGATGTCAATGACCTTTTCTCCACAGCATTCTTGTAAATATCCTTTGATCATTAATGGTCTTTTTTTTATCATTGAAAAGAAATTGTGGGGAATCCCTGACGATGTTAAAATCCAGCAAAAAGTCGATAGATTGTGCCTTTGCAAAGCATTCATGCAAGAAGTACAGTAATCAATAGACACCTCCACAGCATGCTTCCACAAATTCAGACCATGTTGACTTAAAGGAGATATGCACATTGGGATGGGTCGTGAAGAATTGACTGTTGCACTGCTGTTGTTGACATTGCTAACGACAGTTCAATCTAATTGACTGCTTGTTCCCCCTCTGCCTCCACCTCAGTGTGTGTATAATTAATAGTTTATTAGACAAACTTAAGTCGTCCTTTTCTTACTTTCTGTTTTGTGTGTGAACAGTCGCGTGTCTGTGTCCTTCCCTCAGGCCGTCCATGTTGAGAGTTCATGTAAGAAAGGCCAAGGAGGCTACAGAGACATTGTACACAAGGAGGCCTGACATCTAAACACAGATGAAGGCCTGGGGCACTTTCCTCACCTTAAGTCACACACTATTACTGCTCTCACTGACTAAATGCAGCCACAGGCAGGCGTGTGTCTGGGTCAAGATTTGGTAGACACCCCTTTTAAAGTATCCTACCGACAGCCAAGATGGAGACAGTGGCGATTATGTTTCCTCTTCACACTATATTTCCCCTTTTGATGTGTTGATAAATGTCACCTCTGTTAAATGATTATCACGCCAGTCAGCATTACACCAAAACTGCTCCTATGGGACAGTTTGAGTCTCGTGGCTGTTTGGTCTATTCATTCATGATCTAATTAACAGCCATTATTTTAGTGATTTTTTTTTATTTTAAATTTTTTTAAACTATGGCTAAACATCTCAGACTTTGAATGTTTCAGGTTCTCCTTCAGGTCATGTTAAATCTGAAATAATGCAGGCATTTTATGTTATGGTTGGATGTACAATGGCACCAATATAATATAAAATATAGATTTGGAATGCAGTAGAGCTGAGTGATTTGCAAAGAAAGACATGTTTCATTGTTTAACACATCTTGCAAGCCCAGGATATTAATGAGAAAGGTTGTTTATGTGTTTCAGTTTCTACTATAATTAGATGTAATTTTTTTCTGGAGTCTGAACCAAATGAGCTTGTTCCTTCACATCACATGTTGTCTGTGGTCAGCATTTCTATAGCATCACAAACTTAATGTAAAACGCAATGTTTTGACATTTTATAAATAAATAAATAAATATAATTGCAGCTCCTTTGACTTGGAAATTGCACTTGTCCATATTGTGATTTTGTTAATACCTACACTTGTGTGTTTTCCATCAATAACTGGGAGTCACAGGCATTGACAGTCCTAATTATCCTGACAAAGATCCCCCTTTAGCAAACTTTTGGTGTTTCTGTGCACAACACCGTGTCTTATTTAGTTTCACTGCCTCACTTGGAACTGGCTCATCATCAGTATTTGGGGGGTGGGCAGGCCACTGTACGAGTGTAATGCTCACAGGTCTGGTAGAGTGAGACCCTAGTGTGAGATGAGTCTCAAGTTAGCAGGGCCACAACTGTTTGGAGAAGGGCGTTGAGTGTTGGCAGAGAGCACAGAGGTGAGAGGAACTAGAGGCGTGGAATGGCCTTGTGTTGGTGCCCTCAGACCACATGTGCAGCGTGCAGGCAGGGCCTTGAATCACTGGTGCATGGGTAATGTTAGAGAGAGTATCCCGCAGCCAAGCTGCACTTAACAGCACATTGATTTCAGACCCCCCTTCCCTCTGGAGGGCAGTGGGACGCACCTCAACAGGACTGAACCCTCTCCTTTTACTCTTCCCACCTTTCCCTTCTGATCACCATCCCATTTACCATCTACACAAACCTCCCCTCCCACCATTTACCCATCCCTGTGTCAATTTCGGTACACCATGCTGGTCACTGGCCTGCACCCCTCCCCTCCTCCTCTGTGTCCCAGAGGAGTTGAACAGGATTCAGGGGCACTAAGGCTCCCACAAGACCCTGGTCTAGAGAGCAATGTTTGAGGAAGGGCATACAGAGGCAGCCGGGCAGAAAAGATCTGTGGTCAAAATCAATGCATTGGCACTTTGATGGAGCGCTCCAACAGATTTGGGAATTTCACATTCCCTTCTTTCTCTCTTGGCACCGTCAGAAGACCTCACTGCTGGAGAAAAAAAAAAAAAAACATTCACTAACCCTACTGGGAAAGGGGGACACTTCATTTCTGTAGCCTCGGACAAAACATGACAGTCAATATTCATTTGGTGGCTTACACTGATGTTACACTTTCCATTCCGCCACCTCTTCCATTGTTCCGTTACTTGAACAATACGTGCATAACCTTTGTACAAGTTGTAAAAGTTTTACAACAAAACTGGATGTCACTTTGAAGGAAGCACTTAGAAGCCTCCTTCATGGAAGAGCTCAGTCAAACCACACTTTTACTTTTGCATTTTTTTTAAAACCTCCAAAAAGAAAACTTTCTTTTTCATAATCACCACACCTTACATTCTGCATCTCTTTATGTGAGTCCCAGCACAGGTGGATGCCAGTGTGGTGCTTCTTCCACTTGTCTAACTTCTGACTCATCTCCCAGCTGCATTATGCGGATGCATGTTTGAGGAGCGGTACACAGCACACTTCTTGTGCGCTAATGGGCTCTCAGCATCTTTAAGACTCAGGGTACAATTAAGAGGTGATAGTTTGATCTCCCACCTCAGAGTTCTATTTCTGAGCTGCCGCGTGATTATGCCTGAGGTTGATGGGCGGGTGAGGAACGGGCTCTATTTAAAGGAAGACACCTATGAGCTCTCCTGAAAGAGCATCCTACTTTCAGTGTTTGCACCTGCATGATCTCTGTTCTTACTGTACTGTTACTTCAGGTGTTTGGTGATTGGTAGAGCTTTTTATTTTCAAGAATCTGCGCTAATCCCTGCAGTCTTGGAAGAAAAGTTAACTTATAATGGCTCTCTTCTGTAGACCAATGCAAGGAATTTTAAAGGCCATAATTACTTCATCATGTTACCATACAAATGTAACTTCTTTAAATCTACATTTCATACAGACTTGAAATACCTTTCATTTACCTTTAATTGTAAGATTGCTCAGAATATATATGAAAAAATTTGATTTGAAAAAATCTGCTTTCTCTCTTATTTTGGTTGCATATTTTGTAAAAACTAAAGATTACTTAAAGAGCCCATAGACTTTTAGAAATAAATAAGGAGCAAGTAGTAAATTTCTCACAGTCTACTGTTGTCCAACAAAGCTGGAGAGAAGTAACTGATACAGTACTGCCATCTGCTGGTGGGAAATATTTATTACACAATGTACAGATCTCCTCGCAGACATTATCTTTATACTTCAGTCATTTTGTGTTTATTTTATGCAAATCCTTGCTCTAGTGTGGCCTTCATCAGGTATTCACTGACATGTCTACAAATGAAGAGATGCACAATCCTTTAACCAAAAAGTGAAATCTTATTTATTTGAGATTATGTGATATATATATATATATATATATATATATATATATACACACGCGCGCACACACACACACACACACACACACACACACACACACACACACTAGATGCTCTCTAACCTTGTGACCAGATAAGCTACAATTGTTATTATGCCAGTGTAAACAACTAATTGCATCATAATTACATTTTTCTGCATTTGTATGGACTTTGGAAGGGGTAGAAGGGGTTTTAAAATATTAGAATAGTATTTTATCGGTCACAGTGAAATTGAAAAAGCAAACAAACCAAAAACTCATTTTAGTCCAATATGATCCCAATATATAAATAATAAAATGATCTCAACTATAAATAATGTCAGCTCCTAATTTTTCTCTAGGTTTTAGTGTGGAAAAAATAAAATTATGTTGTGAAAATTTTTACATTTGAAAATGATCCTTTAGTGGAATTTTAACAAATATGCCTCAGCTCAGCATTTACACATGTGCATTGCAACTCACAGATCACAGTGGATCTACAAACACTTTATATTGCACTTACTTTTGTTCAGATATTTCAGGTTGTTCATATTGTATTGGTTATTTTACTGGATCAAAATCTGATTAGGCTACAGGCCAGTGGTTCTCAATCGTTTTGGCTCTTGACCCCATTTTAACATCACAAGTTTCTGGTGACCCCAGACATTCAAAACCAAGACTTTTTTTTTTTTTTTGCTAAAATGAATTTGGTTTTGATCATGTAATAGTTTGCTATACTATGTTACAAATAAACATTCATTTTAGATGACATTTAGCGTATATAATGTATATTATTATGGATGGAGGCAGAAAAGTCAGGTGTAGATTACTGCACAAAGGGAGAATTTGATTTTC
>JAPTYQ010000003.1:34392055-34432633 GCA_029814465.1 Ostorhinchus cyanosoma
GAAAGAGCTGCAGCATCTGAAACTGACCACAGTGAACATTTGACAGATAAACAGAACCACAGTGCTTCAGTTTCACAGTTTATCATATGTGTCATGGATTGTGATCATCTCTGTCAACTCACCATATATTTTTTATTAGTACATTGTTTTTGTTTCTTATTTTAATCAATTACCAGAAATTTCAGGCGACCCATTTGAATTCCAGGCGACCCCACGGTTGAAAACACTGCTGTAGGCTCTGTGCTGGTTTTGGCCCTTATGTTTGACACCTCTGAGTTAAATGTCTGTTCATATCACGATCTGCCTCTCCATATCAGACAGGCCTCTTCTCTGTCTGTTTTTCAATTCCATCTTAAAACCCATCTTTTCTCCTTGGCTTTTGAAAACATGTGAGATATTTGAAGATTTACTTTTTATTTTGTAGTGGTTTATCGTTCTTAGTTTTTGTTGTTTTTACTTGTATGGATTTTTCATGGTTTTATTGTATGGCTTTTTACGGTTTTATTCACACTGATTTTATTCTTTTATTTGGGTTTTGTTTTTCTTCTGCACAGTTTCTATGTGTTTTAATCTATTCTTTATTTTATTCTTTTATTTTGTTTTTTATTATTTTTCTGTGCAGCACTTTGGTCCACTGTGGTTATTTCAAAGTGCTATTACAAATGGAGTTGGATTGGATATGTGACCTAATAAAAATTTACAAGCCATACTAAAATTTTCTAACAATGCTTTCTGATTTCAAATTCCTTTTTTTTTCCTCCATAGAAATCAGGCTGCTCAGGGAATGTGAAGTCTGGGTTATGGAGGGTGAAAGAAAATACCTCATACAAAAAGCCCGCTTGGGATAAGGGGCGACCAGGAAACAGCCTCCAGCCCTATCATGACGTATACAAATACGATTGGCTGAAAACGCCGGGTATTAAAACCCCATTGGTAATCAATTACTGTCAATCATATAGGAGGGGGCGTGGCTTCGGGACGTCGTTATGGAAAGCTGAGTGAGTCTTCATAGTTCACCCAGCCCGGTCTCCGCCGCCGCGTAACCGGCAAAAAAAAAACTGAGCTAACGGTGGCCACAGGACCGGCGGCAGGTGAAATGGACGAACCCCTGGAGCAAATGAGGCCACTCTTGAGAACAGTGAGTACCCCAGCCGGCACCGTTTACCCGTTAGCCCGCCCACCGGTCCATTGGTGTGCCTCTTTGTCCGTTTTTTCCTCATATTTGGAGAAGTCCTGGTAGGGATGCTTTGGAGTCAGATTCGATTAGGCACCATCCGGCTACAGCTATTGTTAGCCGGCTTTCTAATTTTGACACGTGGCATGGGTATAAATCATAACCAGGTTCTTTAAAAAAGTCAGCGAACCCATTCATATAAATATGTAATTTCCAGAAACGTGTTGTTTTTTGTCCGTTTCGCTCACCCCCCCATGTCATTTTCAGTTAGCTAATGAAGTAGCAATACACAAACAGAAATACTCACATACGTTAGTGAATGAACACAAAATGTAGCTTCTTAACAAAGTGGACGTATTGCTGTCTTGAACTTGATATTAGAGATAGTGTTTTGTGACTGTGTCTGCTTAGAATCCCTTTGTCGCATTTTCTGTCACGTTTAACAGGTCCACGTTTCCGTTCTTTGACTATATAACATCCAAAAATAATCAGCTGATAAAGATGTGCAGGTAGATTCAGAGCACAGAAATACAGCCTCATTTGCATCAAATCCGCCCAAAATAGAACAACCTTCTTCTGTGACATTTCCAAGTCTGGCAATGTTGCTAAATTTACTGTGAAAGCTTGTGCAAGAAGAAGATGGAAAAAAAAAAGAAACAGAGCTGAAAGAAGCCTAATTTTCCCACGGTGAGTAACTCCAGGTTATAGTCAGTACCAAACACACGTCTGTGTCTCACCACAGTTTTAGTGGGTGGGAGCAGAGCCACATCCTGTCTGCTGGGTGTAACTTTACAGTCACAGAGGAGATGTTGAACTCTGTTGCTTTTTTGGGCTGTGTTCAGGGTTGTCTACAGTGTTGTACCGTGTCAGTGAAGGTATTTGGACATACATGTGCACGCATGTGTTTGAGGAAACTTGACCCCATTTACTGCCCAATGAAATAAGTGTTAGTGGAGAGCTGTGTGTTTGTCCCCCAAGGATAGCAGGAGATGGACTTGATCTGCCACTGGGACAGTTTAGGAGGTAATTCAATCTTATTATGCCTAATAAAATTTGGCTTATTTAATATTTGTCAGTTGAAATGCACATCCTGGGGATCACAGTAGGGTTATCTGCAGTTTGAGCATCCAACCAGTGCACGCTTACTGTACTATTACACAATAATAAACTCTCACTTCTGATGTTAACCTGAGAGCAAAAAGCTCACATTTTTTCAAATAACAGTGCTCTTAACTCTGTGTTTTTAAGCCTTGGGGTAGTGACCGCACGTGGGGTCGCCTGGAATTCACATGGGGTTGCCTGAAATTTCTAGTGATTGATTTAAAAAAAAAAAAAAAAAGAATATTTGATGATTCAATAAATAT
The DNA here is from genome assembly GCA_029814465.1 of Ostorhinchus cyanosoma. Classification (NCBI taxonomy): domain Eukaryota; kingdom Metazoa; phylum Chordata; class Actinopteri; order Kurtiformes; family Apogonidae; genus Ostorhinchus; species Ostorhinchus cyanosoma. The sequence goes on from JAPTYQ010000003.1 coordinate 34,394,594, forward strand.
TTCATTATAATTAAAACACCACGCAGTTTTTCTAATAAAAATCAAGTTCAAATAAAATGCAGGATATAACATCTGAGAGGGCATATCTTGGTTGACCCGATCATGTGACCGCATGTGTTACCACACTTCAACCTGCCTGGACTGTCTGTGGTCACCAGACGTTTGTGATGTTGAAATGGGGTCATGAGCCAAAAAAGTTTAGGAACCACACTGTCTTAGTTTATTGACATTGGGTGTTAGTTGTGGTAAGGATTTTGCCAGTATACAGAGTTTTATCTTAGTCCTGGGTAGGGAGTGAAATTCAACTATAAATTGAGTATTAGTATATCAGGTGTTTTTCAAAGAGCAATGAGAGAACTGGAAAACAAATCACCCAGAAGACCTTCTCATGGACCCCCTTATTCTTTTATTAAATGTTTACTACAGAACAATATAAGATATCTCATGTTTTGTTAATTGCAACAAAGTATGCAACATACAGTACTGTGCAAAAGTCCAAGGCCAAATTTAGGTTTGTTGGTTTAGTAAAGTTAAAATAACCACATATGCATTTCTCAGTCTCACTTCTCAGGGAAGTATTTACAGCAGTAAAAACAAAACTTTCAGTCTGTATCAAGATCCAATCTGCATATATGTGAAGTATGTTTAGCAGTAAAAACAAAAGATTCAGGGAACAAAACAGCTTCTGTAAACCAATGTGGTAGCGTTTAGTGTGACTTCCCTTTGCACTTAACTTGTCAGACAAGACATTACATTAATTTTCTGATGTTTTATACCAGGTTTCATTCAACACATGTCAAATGCTTCTAATTGTTGTCATGAGGTCAGGGATCACATTAAATAATGACTTTAACCTTTAGAACCCATGTAGTTCAGTGTATGTGTCTTAAGGCTGTGCACATATTTCCTGCTATTGTTTCTGAAGTAAAGAGAAATAAATAGACATGCTCATTTCAACTCTACAAAGCAACAACGATAAAGGTGGCTTAAGGCTTCTTCACAGCACTTAGTTTATTCATGTATTCATATGTATGCAAGTGTATTCATATTCATATCACATCTGCCCTCAGTTTGTGGAAGACTTAGGCCCGATCCCAGTTCACCCCTTAGCCCTCCCCCTTACCCCTACCCCTTGCACTTGGCACGACCCCTTGAAACAGAGCTGCAAGGGTTAGGGGTTGAAACATTCCCCTACGAAATGGGATAACCCTTCATGACCTGTTACGTCATCGATGCCGCTATAAACAGATGCGACAACTTTGTTTCCAAAGTATTCCCCATGCTGTCAGTAGCTGTAACCTTCTCTGTTTCATGGGCCTTGGTCATCTTTTTGTGGTTATCAACTATAAACCACAGAAATGCCATCTAACACATTGAAATGGCATTAAATGGTCGATGAAATGATTAAGTTGTTTGTGAAAAAAATCTGTACATTTGTGTGTTTCTTTCATCACACTGCTGCACGTTTTGGCTGTGCTTGTCTCCATCTTGCCAATGATTCGAACAAAATTCTGGGAAATTTCTCCTTCCCCTCTGTTTGTAGTGTGGTCCTGAAAAATCTCTGTTTCAAGGGCTATACAGCCCTCCATCTTAGCCCTTCCCCTCACTCTACTCAAGAATTGGGACAACACTACCCCTTCACGTGTACTCGCAAAACAAAGAGGTAGGGGTGAATTGCAATTCAGCCTCAGATGAGTTAATTCCTGTCCCAAATAATGTGAAAATACATATAACACACCCAATTTTCCTAAGTGTGAAGCATGTGAAAAACCTAGAACAGGTGATTAAAAAAAAAAAAAGACCAAAAAATGGTAATTTTCAAAAGAGGTCCACAATAGTAAGCCGAGAAAGGTGCTACTCCTAAAACTTAGAAAGCAGCCTCTTCCCCGGTCTAAACACAACTCTGATGTCCATAGAAAAACACCCGATTTCTAACTATGACATCAGTTTAGTGCTGTAGCAAAAAGGCTTTAAAACCTAAAACCATTTACCACTTTGAGCCTTTTCTAAACTGAGACATGCTCAATAAATCTGTGATCTCAGTAACTTAATTCCCTGATCTTAAGTAATTGCTTAAGTATTGAAGCAACAGTTAAATTACAGTTATGGCTAGGGATGCACTGAATACAAGGTCTAACACTGAGTATGGATCCAGTACCAGTGTGTAATTAATCTGTACATCTGTGTATGGAAGAGACTGGGGCAACTATTTAACGAAGAAAGCGGCCTTCACTTTAAACACTGCAAAAATAATGATACACCCACAACTCTGTAAAAAAAGTATCATTGGTCTAACAAGTGTGAAATACTGTATCTCCAGAGTTCAGATCCTTTGTTGGTGAAAGATGAGATTTATTTTCTGGCAACACCGAAGTAATTTAATAAGTTTTTGGTCTTAATTATTTATTGCTCAGTATTAGATTTTAAATGTTGGGATATTGCCATTTTTGTGTGGTGAATAATGCAGTATATAACAAATGATTAGACTGATTTCTCACCTTTCTGATCCATTATTTGAGTTAGCATCAGATCTGTGTTTCACATCAGTATTGGATGGGTAAATCCTAGGTTAAATGTGGTAATTATTATTATTTTCTGTTCTTGTTCATTCAAGTGAATTTAATGTTGTTACCACCTCTGCCTCAAACAATGGTGATGCCTTTATTCTGCTGAAGTTGGCTTCCAGCTTTATGGTGTTTTACAGGAGCTGCCCTTTGACTTTGTTTTAATGACCTTTAATAGGCCACAGTGGAACAGATTATTTTATTACCGTTTTATTGCAGAGTGCTCATATATATTTTTTTCCTTTTATATTTGGAGCCTGTTGTTTTTAATCACTACTGATTATACCCATGGGCACAACAATTTAATGCTTATGTGGCATCAGACTTTTAAATGATTGTCAGGCAACTTGATGTTTTAGTCTTCCGTATTGAGCTTTACATTAGTATTTTATGATGAACTTAAAATCTTATGGCTTTAGGGAAATTGTGCTCCTTTGCAACAATACAAAAATTGGCACATGGCTTGAAATGGTTTGACTGAAACAATCAAATGAAAACTTTTTCAAGGAGAATTCATTTAATAGCTTGCATTGGGGGCGTCAGGATGTTATACTGTAGTGCTTCATTTTATTTTTGCCAAGTATTCACACTCTGATTTTTTGTATTGGGCCTACACTAAAGCTTTGAATTGTACCTTATGGGAACTGCCCAACTGCCTACAGGAAAAGGGATTTGTACATCCTGTCGTTCCATTACTAAAAGTGGGTTTTAGGCCAGCCAGTGTGAGTTCCTTGACCTGCACCATTATTGAACCAGCTCTAACTGCCAGGGTTAGTGAGTGTTTTATGAAGCTTATGCAGTGTGTAGCATTAGTTTGAATGGGTAATTACACAAAATGAGCCTCTTTACCACTCTGGTGGTGTTTTGTTCCATTCAGCTATACTATTATGTTAATACGATAAAAAGAATTAGGTAGGCTATATTCTAATAAGCCTACAAAACAGAGAGCCTTTCAGCAGGTTGTTAATATGGTGTGCAGGGCACTTTTTTGTTGGAATAAAATGTTCTTTCTGAAAATAGCCTGTAATAAACTGTCAGAGGAACAAGCTTTATTTGCTTTTTGAAGTGAACAACATTTATAAGTGATACATTTAGTTTGATTTGAGTCATAGGATAGTTGTATTTCAGTCAAATGATCCGGTTCTACATTTGTTTCTTACATACATATAAGTGGATTGCTACTTGGGAGATGATTTGCATGGGCTCTAGATCAACAGACCTGCCTCCTATTTACTGTTCATCAGTTGTAACTGTGGAACCAGTATTTTTAATTTCAATTAACATACTGTTCTTCCAACTGTTCGACAAAAGTACAGGACTGGACAAGTGTATTGATTATAATCTTGTGCGGTTATGTAATTGCAAAAGAGTGTGATTTGCAGGATCATAATCAGCAGTATTTATGAAGTATTATGTAAGGCATGCAAATGAAAGTTGGTATATATTGGTATTTATTTTATTGTATACTTTATGCTTCTTGTATCTTTGAGCTGAGAAAACACATTGCAAAACCTTTCAAAATTAGCAGTAGATATTCATATTCCCTGTTCATTTTCCCTGGCAACCAAGTAAGTAGATGCTAATTGAAAATCACAAATTGCAATATTGCCAACAATGATTATAACATGACTTCTCACCAAATCACACAGAAGCCTCGTCTTGATTTGACTGGCTGACATTTTGAAGTTACGGAATTTACTGGACAGTAATTACTGTAAAAGGTAATTTAATGCAAAAAACAATTAATATAAAAGCCAGAAAAGCTGATCGAAGGACCCAAGCTTATAATTCTCAAAATGGTATAATGCCTCTTTCTATTGTAGCTACAGTACTCCATAGCAGGACATTTCTACAAAATATTGTTCAGTCATTTATGCATTAACAGGCACCCCACATGTTATGTAATTTTGCATTTTTGAATGTTTGTTTATGGCAAACCCTGTAATTTACTGAGTGTTTTTGAACGCCTCACAGCATTCCCTGAGGTGCTGTGAACATAACCTCACAGTAACACCACAGCAGAGGCAGGTGAAGGAGAAGAGGCACAGGTTCACTGGATTTTGCCAGTTTGAGTTAAAAAATAAAAACCTTTTTGCTATAAAGGAACCCATGGACTTTTTTGTGCCACAAAGCTGCAACATACCGAAACAGACAGTGAAACTTAACATGCTTCAAACATCCAGCCCGCCTTCTTTGCCTCTGTTCTACATGCTTGTTGTCATGTTTTAGTTTTTTTGCAATGGCACTGAGAATTCGCCACTGCTGAATGTATAACCCTGCACATGGGCTCTGCTTGTGTCCACCCTGCTTCCTGAGTGTTTGCCTTTTTCACATAAGCTGCATTTATTCGTTTGGAACACCTCCGTATTGTATCAAAGACCCTGAACCGTAATGCTTGGGTACAAACGAGTTACAGTTACCCCCCTGTCAAATAATGTATCATAAAATATGCTTGAAGTACATGTTTTCATGGACAATATAAAAGTACTGGTTACTTTCATAACAATTGTCACTCATCATGCACGTCTCGTACAGCTTTTTACTTAAGTTGCTCAAGACTGTTCCCACAAACCACTTTTAACATGCATTTCAAGTTATCACAGTTGTCACTATAGAAGTTAATATCCAGTGTGTCTTACCACACCAGATATGACAGCAGCTGTATGAACTACATGTACATGATGCACACAGTGCATTTGTGTTTTCTGTTCATGCAGCATGTCAATATAGTGGTAAAATCATGTGCAAATGATCAATTTGTGTGGTTTTGCTGCATTCTGCACATTTTCTCTACTATACAAAAGATCTCAGGTTGGTCAGTCAAATTTACCTGGTGCATCGGCCTAAAGTCTGATCAACCATTAGGTGTCACCCTTTCTACTAAACTGCCTCACTGTTATATATCCCAAATTATGAGGAGTATGGTAATTATAGGTTTGGTTTCACATTTACCTTTATGGCTTAGTGGCTAGACTGTTGAAAACCAACCTCACATTTCACATAGCCACAGAATCTGACTGGGTTTCCCAGTGTTTCACTGATTTAAATATAGGCTGTGTTTTCCCCCTTTGCTTTTTTGAGTATTTATCTGAAAGTGTATGAGTTTTATTTTCCTCATGTTCCATTAATGGGTCGTGTTACGGTCAAGAAACAATCGAAGCTTAGTTCTTCGTAAAATTACAGGTCGTTGACAGGCATGTCTAACCTTGAGCCTGTGGTTCAGGTTGTCAATGTCAAAGTCAAAGTCAAAGTGGCATTTGGAATCTCAATGAATTCACTGCTGTATACCCCTTTTCACTTCATAGCACCCTCTGAGGAATGCCTCGCCGACACGTGTGCTTGTTTCTATTTATCTGTGTTGGTGGCAGGTCTTCATTTGTGACCTGAATACCTCAGTGGGTGAGCATTGGCCTGTCCTCCAAATGTGAATGTGTGTGTGTGTGTGTGTGTGTGTGTGTGTGTGTGTATGTGTGTGTGTGTGTCACCCATGTGAAGGTTTGCATGTGTGTATTTTTAAGCTCTTGGCTGGGTGAATAAAATATTCATGGTGGCATGGTGGGATTGGCTGCTGAGCAAAGAGCGGGCTGACAGGGAGCAGAGCACTGTGTTCTGAAGCAGCTCACTCCCTCTCCCTCTCTCTCTCTTCCTGTCTCTGTATAAAGAGATGAGCGGAGGAAGAGGGAACAGACAAGTGCGACAGTATCTCTGTTAGCGCTTAGCTCACACACATCCCACTATAGCGATAACCATCAGAAAGAAGGAGCTGGCTAACATCCTTGCTGCCTTTGGTTTTCGGATGTTTTAGTCTAAATGGATGAACAGGGCGAAGGGGAGCATGTGCTTACGGTACGTCTGCTCTGATGTGTGTATGCGTGTGCGTTTATGCGTGTCCAACAGTCGTGGTTTGCACTTGAGCAGGACCCAGTAGCTGTGTGTAGTGTTATTGGTTTGTTTATGATTGCTTGCCCTTCAGTGTTCTTCAACTGTACACTGGAGTAGTGCGCTAATGAATGGAGCAGGTGGTGGTCAGAACATTTGACCAGAATAAAAAAAAAAAAGAATCTGAGAATGAATAGGGTATGGTGAAAAAGAAAAAAAAAAAAAAAGGAGCCGAGGAGCTGTTGCCTCATCCAACATGTCTCTTGAATTGGAAATGTTCTCTTTTTACTCTTTAAACCGCCTCAAGGAGCAGGAATGAGAGGAAATCAACGGGAACAGTTATGGCTGCTTAAAGGAGCGGGACAAGGAGAGCAGGATGAAAGAGCGATGTAGAGTGTCAGGGAAAGGAGGCTGAAAAATAGGTCTGCCAAGGTAGCTGAATCCAAACAAGGTGCATGTTGTTAATATAGATGATTGAAGAAAAGAAAATGTCTGTTTCCATTCAGCGCACTCAAAAAGTACGGAAAGCTGAAATTAAGACGTGGTGGTAGTCACAAACAAGGACTGACTGTAAAAATGGGTGTAAACATAAAGAGAAAGGAAAATATTTGTAAGGCAGGCAACCAGCATGGTTTCCATCTGGTGTGCCTCTGCAGGGATGTGTGTGTGTTTGGTGTAATGATGGAGATTGTGTTGTTTTTGTTTATGCCCCCTGTCGTTTCTGCACCAACATATTTTGTCTGCTCTTAACTGAAAGATTTATGTACATACAGACAGACAGTTATGACTGACCTTACATGATCTCTCTGTAGTGAATCAGACATTTTATCTCCTTGCTCCCGTTTCCAAACTTCATGTAATGAGTTCAGAGAGCATTTAATAATGTGCATCTGCGTTGTGTAAACAATCTAGGATACCCTATAGCCTAAAATACGACTTCACGTGTGTGTACCTTCTCTAATGTCACATAAACAATACAATTTTAGTAACATCATGGTGGATGTAGACCTGCTTGTCAGAACAAAGCAGTTGCCCCTGAGCAAGACCTTTGAGTTAGCTAAAAGGTTCCAAGGCAGCACATGCTTTAAGAAGTTAGTGAAGAAATAACTTTTATTACCTCCGCCAAGGTCCGTTTGTCCGTTAGCAACATAACTCAAAAAGTTATGGACAGATTTTTATGAAAATTTCAGGGATAGTTTGAAATGGCAAAAGGAGGAAGCGATTCGTTTTTGGGGGTGATCTGGAAGAAATCCTGGATTCTGGGTCACTTTGAAATTTTCGTTAAAATTGTGGTAAATGGGGCCAAAAATTGTCTTAATTGTTGCACTTGGCGGAGGTCTGCGCTCTCCGAGTGCTTTTCTACTTAGTCAAAGTAATGCATTGCTCAAAGATTAGATCCATAAACACTACCATCAAAATCCATAAAAAACAAAAATGGATTACCCTTTTTTTAACATTGGAAGATTGGGTGTTTGTGTGTGTTTTGGTGTAGGTATGTCTGTTACTAAGATCCTTTTAGTTGTTTCTCGGTTTACGTTGACCTCAACCCCTGCTAAGACCAGTAGCTGCCTGTACCTAAATAAGTTTGACCCAATTATGTAATACACATAACTCATACACTTATAGAGTTGTGTACCATTTGTCCAGTCATAAATGGATATGCTGGTCTCATTTTCCTGATGTATAAAAAAAAAACAAAGACAAAATGTAATATTAAATGCCTGTAACAATACATCATTCTTGTCCACAGTGCATAATTGTGCATTTGGCAGAGTGAAGCAGAGAGATAGTCCATAATCTGAGGGGATATGTGTCTCACCATGTAACACCTATCTCACATCAGTCTTTATCAATTGGACCAGGGCCCAGTAAAGCAAAGCTGGCAGGGAACTAAGATTAGAAGGGACTGTTGGTCCTGCTCTTGTGTGATCTTTTAAAATACCAAAAAAAAAAAAAAAACGCACACGTTTAAGACAGCGACTTAAAAATGCAGGTTGTTGGAGGGCAAACTTTGGACAGAATTACACGAACATCCAGCATACTGGAAGAACCGAGTCTGACATTAAGTTCAACTTGTGCACCTTCCTTGTTTAGAGAAAAGAGACATGGTAAGCCCCGAGTTTACTTCTAAAAAAAGCTTAGCTCGGGCCTTAAATCCTTGAGCTCAACAGAAGCACATGTGATTTTACACCACTCCTTTGCAAAGCTGAAAATCATTCTTTGCAAACAATTACAATAATACAAGACTTTCATCCTAGTGCTATGCTCTGTTTTTGTGTGTTATCTAAAGGGCACACAAAGGTCTGTTTTTATTGGAAACTTTATTAATTATTGAGTGAGTCTCTGATGGGCGCATGCATACATGCCTTTTCATCAGTGTTAGAATAGAAAAACTTAAGTTATTTCAAGCTCCTGCCACTTTGTTGGCATTTAGATGTCAAATGATCTGAATGAGTGAAAAGCATACGTGGTCAAATAAAATCAGCATCGTCTTTTCTTTTTCTTGATAATTCACTACAGAGAATTTCACAGTTTACGCTGTGGTAATTAGGTCCTATTAGTCATGAATATTAATTGTAACAGCAGTTTGAGGCATTTCCAGGAATTGGTGTTTGTTTTCAGAATTCTTTAAAAGCAGCATGAATGGGTGAGACAACTGCCTCTCCTTTTAGTTTATTAGCAAACCAAACTTCTACATTGTCACACATGGAGACGTTCACTTCAAGGACGACTAGAGGCATTTTAGCCTGTTAAGCATCATTCACTCTTTCAAAATGATCCAAGACAGACTAGATGATGCAGTGCAGGGCGAATGGAAAAATCCAATAAAAAGACAGTTGCAGAATAGATTTAAAGTAAAGCCTTTCACATTTGATGTACAAATAGACCAAGAAAAAGAGTGACTTTTTTATGTGACAATGTTTGTATTTAGTAGGTTACCTGCTGATGCTGTATTCCTTTGACAATGAACTAGATTGGATTAAAGTCTGTTTTCACTAGATCTCATCTCACACTCCCAACTGTTGTGATATTTTCTGTGGTGACATTCACTATGCATCAGTTACATTTCTTAACCAGTTTCAATGAGTTATTCTAATATAAAGCACTATGATCCGTCTGGAGCACACAATAGTTCTGCCTCTTGTTACTTCATCTCTAATCACTGCTAGGTGCTCAGAGGTGTCTATTATCCACCTAGTTCTCTCAAGTGTCAAATAGCAATTACAGCCCAACTACAGATTCTAGCTAAATGAAGACAAACTTCTTTTGTGTTATATAATTATCATCTCAATCTCCTTTAATATGACACTGACTTAATCACTGAAATAAGTTGAGAAATATAATCATCGTGGGTTATATCATGGAAAAGTGAACTTCCCCTGCTTATATGCATCTGTTTACAGGCCACTATGTAACTGTCCAATAGTGTTAATGTTGGCATGTGTTCTAAGGGCCAATATATTTTCATATATGTCCATGGAGTGAACACCATGTCTGTATCCACTGAAACTGTTGCATTGCAGCACACATACATTCAGAAACCTGTGCTTAGATTTACATTTAGGCTACGTTCAGACAGCAGATCTGAATACACAAATTGTTTTTTTTTTTTTGGTGGAATCAGATTTTTTGTGTGCTCGCTCACGTTACACATTAAATGTAACTTCTATCAGTTTTTAGTATGAACTGAATGTGACCCTGATGTAATATGTGACCACGTAGGCACGCACTGTGTTTACGAAAGTAAATGTGTTTTTCCCACCGCTCCTCCTCCGAGGATGCAGAATTTTGATGCTACATTTCAATGATGTAAAGGTCAGATAAAAGCGACCTGGCCGTTCAGACTGAAGTGCATTGCAAAATATTAGATGCACATTGGATTTAGGACCACGTTTGAAAGTGGCCTGGATTGGATTTGAGCTGTTCAAACTGTCTTTAACAGATCAGATACAAGTCACATATGGGCAAAAAATTTGATTTGGGCCACATTTGCCTGCAGTCTGAACATAGCTGTTCAGTTGATTAAGTTCATGCCTCTGGGATTATTTTGTGCTTGTATCTTGTAGAGTTTGTTATGCTTTATAATTTAGTTGTCAGAGCTCAAACACTGATTTCTTGCATGGGGAGCGACTGCATATTTAATCTGGATCTACTAAGGTTTAGCAGTGTAATGTTACAGAACTTGAAGTGTTTGCCAGCAGACGTACATGATCTCATATGATGATCCAAACCGGAAATAGAGCAGAGTATGGCATTTATAGCCTTTACTGTTGCAGATGTAGCCATAGATAAATGTGACTTCTGTTATCATGCCTCTATTGATGTAAGTCTGTAGTGCCTTCTCATACTCAGCTCGCAGGTGTTCTCCAGCCTTCATCCATCCCCACTGGTACATGTCCCCACAGCCACAGCTGTGCTTTTTGGGCATAATGGCCTATCGCCTCCATGGCCGAGGGGCTGTGACTGTCGTACAAGGGGGCTATTTCGGTCAAAGCTATGTGACAGGTTGCCTCATGTGTTCTGAAATACTACCAAGCAATGTGAGACTGACGGCACACAACAGACTTTAACACGTGCATGTATTCTCCAAGCACACATGACAACAACATGCACTCTATGCATAATAAATAATGTTTACATGTAAACAAATTAACAGATTTGTGAAAGTGGTATTTTAAGAAGCTTAAGAATAAGACCGTGCTAATGAAGCAGGAATAGGTCCACACCAGCTTTTTGTGCCCTGATCAGACACATGGTTCATGTGATTCATACAAAGTAGAATGAGAGCTGTGGCTACCAGCCAAACAGTTGTCAGAGATCTGCATTATTAATTGCTGAGTTAATGAATTTTCTTTTTTGTCAATAGAATATTAATCAATTACAGTATTCCAATACATCCAAGTGCAGTACATGGGGTAGCTAGTGGGACAGACTACAGATATTAGATTTCAACTGACTTATTGTTCTAAAGCATGTGTTAAATTTTAGGCTGTCAGTTTCCAGTGCTTTTTCCACAAACACCATCATGTAAGACTCCCACTCATGCAGCCAGTCTGATCAGTTTTCCCTGCCCTTTATCTGCTGTGGGTGGTAGTGACCAGCACCAAGTCTTAGATTAATTTCTTGCTGCTCTTCTGCCTCTGTGCAGCTGATTATTACCACTGCTCATCAAGACACTGTCACAGAGCAGTGCTGCTGATTATCATGCAAATCCACCAGCTGGGAAGCACGCACACACACACCCTGTCATAGATTGCATCATTCATTGTATGTGAGGAAATGATTATGGTAATATATATTATGTGTGGAAATCGGATTGTCATTGAAGACATATTTATAGTTGGAACCAGTAATGAAAAAGGGAGAGCAGGTGCTGAACATGTGTACGTGCTTTCCATTAGAATTCTGAGATCAGTGGAAAGACTGGCATGTTGAAGCTAAGAAACACAAGGAGCTAATATCAGCCAGATATCACGTATCCATTGAGCATGTGGCTAACGTCACCTTTTGTTTCTATTCTCTCTTACTTGGCAGTCCTACCATACTGACATTGGATGAATGGATTGAAGAGATTCTCTTATTCAGGGTTGGGTCATATTGTAATGTCCACAAGACAGTAAACCAGCATTGCTCAACTTTATCAGAAAATTGGGGGGTGGGGTGGTATTCCTTTCTTTCTTTGAGGGCCAATATGGGGAGATCAAAATGAGGCTATTGACTCCTCAGATGACACAGCCAAACTGAACAGTGACTGTCAGTCTCCTTATATCCACACCCACTCAGGACAATTACCCTCAGCTGTGGTGGGAACACAGGTGCATCCACTCACACCTGATCAACAGAACCTGAAGGCAGCATGTCTGCAACAATACATATAGTAGTTTGTAAAATGTCCTGTTGGCGCTGAATACTTGGCCAAACCAATTAACCAGTGTCTGTAATGTGTAATGTAATTTCCTTTTGTAGTTAAAACAGAATATTTGTGTCAAAGCTCTGTTACCAGTTTCTGCCCTGGTGTTAACTTTTTTTTTTTTAACAATGCACCGTATTAGACTGAAAATCACACACTCTCCACAATATGTGTAATTATTTTGGACTTTTCTACTTTGACGATCTGTATCCTGACACAACCTTGTCATATGTTTTGCTAGTATGTAGCAATTTGCAACGATATTCAAGTTTCTGATTCATCTGTCACATGCCACCTACTATATCATCAGCCCACTCGTCTCAGTCAGGCAGTCAGACCTAAAGTCAGCATTACCTCACTGCTCCCCTTTGGTATTTATACATCCTTGGTATTTATACACTCTATATAACTGCATGTCTAAAATAGGCCTCTCCTCCTGTTGAAATACAAACTGATCATGAAGCCAAGCTAGCTTAACATATATTGATTCTCTTTGTGTGGTCTCTTTTTTTTGTGGTCTTAAGGAGCAGCTGGTAGTGTTTGGCTTATTTAAGCTGTGAGACAAGAATTTCAAACAAACGAGTGTATGCTGTGGTGTCTTGCATGAAGCAATTTGCAGCAGCTCTTTGAGTTTCTGAATCTTAAGTAATTTTTTATTTCTCGATTTGTTTATTGTACGTAGTCCTTATGGTTCGATGTCATAAGAGCCTGGTTTTCTCATTATTTTTGTGGTTGTGGCCTGTAGTAACATGGGTATCCGTTTCTGTGTGTTGTTAGTAGACCTACAGTGACTTCTCCCAGCACACTAAACTCTGTTATTGCCAAACATGCTGCAGTAATTGGAGACACTGTCTCTGTCGCTGCTTTAAATGTCCTTCCACGTAAGGCCAGGGATTCAGGGGACCACTAATATCAAGGTTAGTGATTGGACCATACTGGGTTTGGGTAATGAAGATTGATAGCTTTGTAAACATTTCAGTTTTATTAAGGGCTGATTCATTAGAATAAGGATGACAACAGGGTAAAGATGGTGCATCCACTTAGGTCCTGCGGGATGGGTTTAATATGCTACCATCCTCAGATGTGGTGGTCATTGTTCCAGGATACTGTAATTTGATAAGAATATTGCCTTTACTTCTGTTTGTCCTGGCAGCTGTATGTGTGCGCTAATTGGATTTTTCCATCTCTTGATGTTTCCATGACAGTAATATCAAGCTAATTATTTTCTCAAAGGTTGTAACCTCTCTTTTAATGAGTGTAGGCAGTCTCTTGATATTGCAGAGAAACCTGGCCTTTATCTCACAGAGGTGGGTAATCTAGCCAAAAGATCACGTCCACATTTTGAAGAATACGGACTAGAAAGCACTGAGAGATTTCTCTATTTGCACAATTAGAATACAGTACTGCATTAAAGATACCACTTTTTTTTCCCGGTATTATTTTATTTATATTAATTAGATTAATACCAGGGCAACATAGTGGTGCATGATGGTAGCCTGACAGCTAGAAGGTCCTGAGTTTAATTCCCCAGGGGGTACCTTTCTGTGTAGAGTTTGCATGTTCTCCCCGTGTCTGCGTGGGTTCTCTCCACGTACTCCGGCCTCCTCCCACCGTCCGAAGACATGCATTAATCAGTTAATTGGTTGATCTAAATTGCCCATAGGTGTGAGTGTGATTGGTTGTTCGTCTCTATATGCGATGAACTGGTGACAGGTCCAGGATGTACCCCACCTTCGCCCATAGGTAGCTGAGATAGGCTCCAGCACCTCCATGACCCTCTCAAGGACTAAGCGGTTTAGAAGATGAATGAATGACTAAATGAATACCATAGTTCATTGGAGAGTTATAATAGAGTTAAAATGAGGTGTAATTGGCAGTGAAAAACAACTTTGAGAGATTTTCATTTTCTGACAGGTTTGACATTGACAGGAATGACAGAATATCAGAATTGAAAAATATCTTTAGATGGCTGTGTCATATTGTGGCTCTACAGTTGACATTAGCATTTATAACTCAACCTTTCTTCTTGATTTCTTTAGCTAAATAAGACGTGACCACTTTAGTCACCTCTCCCCTGTGTTTACTACCTGGGTAAAACTTGATGGATTTCTCAAGTGACTCATTCAGCAACAACTGTGTTTGTTTTACAAGCAGGTCGTTGTCCATCATACTCCTGCTTGCAATGCAGCTACTCAGGATGGATTGCTCACCTTTGGGGAAAAAACAGACTCGCACTATACGACTCTATTGGCTGATCACGTCTCCAGACTCGATCCACTGTTAGACTATGACAGTTCTACATCATGCAGTGTAGCGTAAGAGTTAGCCTATTCAGATTGTCAACAGTCTCCCAAACAGCCCTGCGCTCTCACCAGTCTAATCAAAGCCAAACCACTCTGTCTGGAGCCAACACAAAGCTGAAGTCTGATAAAATCATGATCCATGTTCCAGCACTTAGTTTCAGACATGCTTCTAATTGCTGTAGAATCTCAGCATCTCAAATCACTTTTCCTGTTGATTCTAAATCCTTTTACAATGGATGGTACAATAAACAATATGCCCTCGATTATCCCATACCATTTTTTGTTACATGCTTTTTAATAATCTCTTACATGGTTGTTTATTTGCAATGACTGTTGAATACTGAATAATAATGTTTAAAAATGTTCCTTCCTTGATCTTTTTCCTCGATGAAAATATCTCTTAGACTCCAAGGACTCAGCTTTTACAGTCTAGTACAGTCTTTGGATGTCTGAGTTTATGTTTAACCATAAAAAGAAAAAGAAGAGAAGAAATGCAGCCAGCAATTTCCCTTTTAGACATACTGTTTTTCTAATCAATGATGGAACAATAATTTTTTTCTCTGTTGTTTACAGGGTCTAGATGAGGAGGCAATAGTTGACCATGGGAAGACCAGCTTCACCACTCACACAAACTACGAGAAGGAGGAGTTAGAAAGTAAATACAAAGCCTTATTTCATTTGCCTTCTTTCCTTTCATGCTGAAGTTACAACATAAAATTGGACTAGGATACTAGGTTCTTTTGTTGGGATTTTTTTTCTTGTGATATAAATCTTTTTAACACTGTAGTGTAGATTTAAATCATTTCAATTTGCCTAACCCTGTCTTGGCTAACCCTGTGATGGATTGAATGAAACCAGTAAGATTACATAGTGGACACATCAGAGCTTTTGATTTAGGGAGTTTTCACACTGCGCACCTGAATACGTATCTGGGTACATTTGACCCCAAAGTCCACTTAATTTTATCACTGTAAATGCTAACATCCCTGAGTGCAAGTACCGCAGCTGTGAAGGTAGTTCTGGGTATGGACTGTGTGGACTCCAGTACGGTACGTTACAATGTGAAAGCGATCTGTACCCGAGAACAGACGTGACCTAATCTTCAGTCTGACAACGGAAGTGACTTAATCACCACGAGACCATAGACTGTTGTCTCCTGAAAAAGCCTCGGATCTACGCGATCTACCTTACCGACCGAACTACTCGATGATACATCAGGGACAACGAAAGTCGCTCTTCTTCTCTTTGCCTCAAACAGGCTAACAGATAGAAAAGTATTGCCTGTCTGGACAAATGAACAGAACAGTCACTCTGTTGCTGACATGAGGGTTTGTCTTCCTCTGACTTCCGAATTTTTTGGATGCAACAAAATTCCTTCTACACTGCCACCTACTGTTTCTGCCCTGTAACATCCACTCGTACTCTAGCTCGGGCCGCGGTACGTGCATGTGAACACATCATCTGCGGGAAGGGCGTGAGCGTATCCAGGTACAGTACGGATCTGGATACACAGTGTGAAAACACCCTCAGTGTGGATCCTTTTAATGCAGCAGCACTGGAATTATCATCATTCTACCTCCTTCATATTGAGCTGGCCTCCTACTTGGTGCTTTTTATTTATGTGAATGACCACACTCCTCCATTCAGTGTCCACTTATACCATTTTTTTTCTCTTTTTGTGAGTCCCAAGAGGTTACTACTTTCTGTCCAGCTGAGTTGTCAGGTTTTCTCCTCTCCATGCTCTTTCATCTTCTGTCTATTACCTCTTCCTCTTGCTCATATGGATGCCACTTATGCCTTCCCCTGAGTGCTGCGTTTTGGTTTCATTCCTTCTGGGTTCCCTCTCAAATCAAAGAGAAATGACTCATCTGTGTAAAATGAGTATTGGCAGAGAATGTAGGCCAAAAATAGGACGTTTGCATCTCAGAACACAGTTCCTGTGGGGCAGTAACAATAATGAGGGGAAGTAGATTAAACACTGGGGGAAAACAGATGGGTGAAAAATTTAAATGTTGTAGTCTGGATTCTTTCAAGTTGACTCTTTACGTCAAAAGAAAGGGGCAGAAAATGTATCTGGAATCTGTGTCGGTCTTCTGCTCGTGCTGCTTTTCACTATTGGGGGGGTCAAAAAGCTTACTTTATGATAAAGCTGCCATGTTCATAAAGGTTCAACAATCTGAAATTAAATCTCACTTATTGAATTTAGTATTCTATTTGTATAATTGTAAGCCTTCTGGGAGACATCTGACTTAGTACTGCACTTCTGGTTTGTGTGTTCTAATTGGTAAGAGAAGCAGTAATCTGATGTGTACAACGGATGGGTAGGACACAAAGAGGGGCTGCTTCAAATGAAAGATGAGGTTTTAGCTACAGAAACCTCTAAAAGTAAGAAAATTGACAAATCAAATTGGGTATAGAAGCAGATCAGAAGCAAATTGTTCTATTATTAATATATTCTTTGTAGGTAAAAATGGAGTGAAGTGTCTTATTCTTTTAGATTCAGCAAATATCTCCCCGTGGTCTTCTAGCTAAATGTCCTGTATGTGTAAAAAAAATAGAAATAAAAAAATAGAGGTGTTTCTCCACAGCTCTGACTCTGAAAGCGAAATCTACCACTATTACAGCCAATGAGCAACGGGGGGCGTTCCCAGAGTAGTTGCAAAATCTCAGTGTCTGTGTACATTTCTGATCACTGCCTTGGAAAAGTGTGAATTTACAGGACCACTGCAGAAAGGACCGTGTTTATTTACCTGTTGAGTTCTCATTTATCACACCACCTTCGAGTCTCTTACACTATAGTATAATGTGGCACAAAGTACTGTTTCCTCAGGTCATCCCTGTTTTCAGTGTGAAATTAGATGGCTGTTGAAGATGTCTGCACTGGTTCTGTCCTTTCTTGTTCCCCCAGGCCACAGAGCAGTGTACGTCGGCGTCCATGTTCCTCTTGGTAGGGAGAGCAAGCGCCGGCATCGCCACCGAGGACACAAACATCACCGAAAGAAGAAAGAGAAAGACTCAGAGGAGGGGAAGGACGATGGCAGGGAATCCCCCACTTATGGTCAGAAACTGTTTAGAAGTTATACCATATATGTCTCTCCAATTGGCGCTCAGTTCAACAAGTAATTTTCATATTTCGATCATTGGTTTTGCAAATACTTTAAGAAAAAAAACGTATGAATTCTCTTATTACAGCTTTGTGTCTGGATTTAATACGCCTGTATGACAATAAACTGAACTGAGCATGATTTATGTGATTGATTGTAATTAAAATGTCACAACAACATAACATTTTACATTAAACCAATGCAGTAAAGGAGCAGCTGGAAAATACTGCATCTTAGCACAGTGTTGTGGTTAGTAATGAATCATACCAATCTCTCAAATTACCAGGTTATAGAACCACTTTGCTCGAACCTGCTGTTTCCTTCGGTCTTTCGTACTCCTGTGAATAAAACATTCGATTCTAAAAGGCATTTAAGTCCGCTGGGAACAAGCTGCAGACAGTGACTGAAGGCTGTGACATTTTCAGCTTGGTGGACAAGCTTTTGTGTGGGAAGCTGTAGCGTCACCTGAACTGCACGACGCACAAATACAAAGACAGCACTGAAAACTACCCTAAGGATTGAGGGATGACTAGTGCAGAGTGATAATGAAAATAATAAGAAATATCACATATTGCAATGAAGCGTCAGTTGTGGTTTACAGTCAACTAAAATCCAAATAATATATTTTGCATCAATATGTGTTTTAATGGGAGATATACCCATTCTGCAAAGTTGGACCCAACACTGCTTCCACAAACATTTCATTCCTTTTCGTCATTTATTTCCCTGTAGTAATTTAACAGGTTTTTACAGGTTTCTCTAGATCAAGGGGTCTCAAACTCAACTTACCTGGGGGCCCCTGGAGGTATAGTCTAGGTCAGACTGGGTCGCATTAAATATTCCACAAAAAAAGGGTGTCTTTACTTTACTCGCAGACGTGCACTTTTTAATGAACTCACCTTCTTTGAATGGCTCTCTGGAACTAGCAATCATCTCACTCACCACGTAGCTAGCTTCAACTGCTGCTTCACTCTCTGTTTGCTTTTTTGAGTAAATCTTGTTACCTCAATTGACATTTTTTAAGATTGGTGACCCGGTTCTGTCTCTATCTCCCTGGTATTTTGTATACTCCTCAGAATGTCTGGTTGAGTTATGACGTCAGATGTTGTATTCCTTATACACTGCAACTATTTTTATGCATATGAGACACGTAGGGGTTGTTGTGCCGAATTCTACTCCCTGCCAAAAACCGCTTTGCATAGTAGCTGCCTAAAACAGCTCCCCCTTCCTAAGTCAGCCATGAAGAGGACAATGTGCACCGAATTCACCCTGCCACACCAGAATAGCTCCTAATGTGAGCTGCTAAAGTCATTTCACTCCTTTAGCTTTGCAGGCTTATTCTGATGGGGGATGCAGATTTCGGCAGTACCTGGTGCCGAGGCAGTGCTAACACTAAACTTTAATGTCAAATACCATCCTGTGGGCCACAATTGGCCCCAGGGCCACAAGTTTGAGACCCCTGCTTTAGATGCTTCAACCTGTATATACATTTTAACTCATTACAGCCATGCAAAAATGTGTTAATTTTGATAAACCTTATTAATGCACCTTTAAGTTGTTACATTGAATTGGTTCACTATGAAGTACGTTCATAAGGTCAAAAATTACACACCAGTCCAGACAGTGTACCCATGTGTTAAGTAATTTAGCTCTTTCTTTTGCTTCCAGTCATTCAATTTGTGTGTCCCTACAGAGTTGTAATCTACCAAATCTATTTCTGTTTTCGCTCTGGTTCCAGATGTCCTGATACTGTCCTCTTAATTTAATTAAACATGAAAAGAATGTTGCTAGAAAGCATCTGAGTTTACACTCCACCTCTAAACATTTTGCCAACCAGAGGCTGCAGGAATATGCCTACAGTTAAACTCTTACTGGACCTTACCAGTCCTAAGTATATTTTCTCCAGTCTCAGAAGCAATTTGTATATTTGTTTCCCTGTCGGGCACACACATTTTCTTGCTCTCCAATTGATTGTAAAGGATTCTTTTTCATCTACCACACTTTCTTTTTTCATTGCTCATATTTCCTGCTGCTTTCTCCCGTCTTATAATCTATAGAGAATACATAGAGAAGTAAGTCACTACAAGGAAAGTACTTGGACTGTATATAAAGTGTATGTGAAAGCATCCACCACAGTTGGTTATGGATTTGTCAGTAGTTGTTAAAATCATTGTAAATATGACCTTCTGCCTTTGCTTACTCTCTAGATACCCCCTCCCAGCGGGTCCAGTTCATTCTGGGGACAGAAGATGATGACCTGGAGCATGTCCCCCATGACCTCTTCACTGAGCTAGACGAGTTGTCCTTCAGAGATGGCAGTGCAACTGAGTGGAAAGAAACTGCCAGGTCTGAAAGATGTGAATTCTGAAACAACATGATAATAAACCCATTTTTAATGTGGCTGTATGATAGCTTTGTAGCATAATCATATATACTGAAAATTGCAAGTAAATTGGAAACCCTTATCAGATTATGTGTGTTTCATGCAGAACTAATCATGCTAGTGGGTAGGAAGTTCTTTGCATGTTTAAAGTTCTTTCTTCATCACTGAACGTCTTACAAGTTTGCTTTTGTATCCCTCAGAATCTGGAGCAATCTTAACACGTTATTTTATTTGTCTTCCATAAGCTCAGCTGTAATTTTAGGAGATGTGGTTAATACTGAACAGTTTAGTAAAACTGAAGTTTGAAAATAACTTGGCTGATAATTTAGGAACATGTTCCATCACTGATTTTACTTGGAGTTATGAGTCATTCAGTTTCTGGGGCTTTAAGTTACAATCAAAAATCAGAAAAAAACTATTAGGCTTAGCCACGTATATGGAAACAACATGTTCTTGAACTCTAATGCGGTTAATCCTTTGACTACATTGGTTGGTGTTTATCTACAGATGGCTGAAGTTTGAGGAGGATGTAGAAGATGGCGGTGAGCGATGGAGTAAACCTTATGTGGCTACGCTGTCACTACACAGCTTATTTGAGCTACGCAGCTGCATACTCAATGGCACAGTCATGCTGGATATGAGAGCCAACAGTATTGAGGAAATTGCTGGTAATTATGGAGTGTATTTTCCTACCAGTTCTGCTGCATTTTATCAAGCAATGGTCTATTGTTCACTTTGGCCCATATCTAACTTCTGTTTTTCTTCATGTCGTGTTTGTGTGGCTCAGACATGGTTATAGACAGCATGGTGGCGTCGGGCCAGCTGAAAGAAGATCTACGTGACAAGGTGCGGGAAGCCATGCTGAAGAAACACCACCACCAGAATGAAAGAAAGCTCAGCAATCGCATCCCTCTGGTGCGCTCCATTGCTGACATAGGCAAGAAACATTCTGACCCACACTTGCTTGAAAAAAATGGTGAGACTCAGTGACGCACTCGAATTTCTTTTTCCTCCATATTTTCCATCAGTGTCTGGGGAACTGTTTCTTAAATAAAAATGTTCAAATCCTCCAATGCCAGCGTAGAAGGTGGATGAGAAAAGTGAGTAGAATCTAGAGAATGATCTACATTGAAGCAGTCAGTCCCCTACTGAAAGAGAAATCTGGGTGCTATTGATTGTGCTAACCTGTACGGCTGGCCTGGCTTGGGGTTTGAATAATGATTGTTTTTACTCCTTAAGGTGACATTCAAGAAATGAGGCTTTACCTGCAACTTAAATCAGCATTGTGTGTTTTTAAGACTGGGCATGGCCACAGCAGTGTTAATGTGTGATGTGCATTTAAAGATGATGGGTGTCAGTCTGAGGTGTTATGAATGACACAAATATCACATCCATTTCTGTGCTCGTTGTCCTTGTTGGGCTTGCTATTTCATATCATCAAACCTGAAATGCAAATGTCAGATGTTAAAATTGATTAGAAGATATTGATGGTTGGGTGTTTTTGGGTGATTATAAGAGTTGCAGTGTGAAATATGTATGTCCTGTTCCACCTGAATCTATACTGTGCAGGATTTATGATGACTGATGTGCTTGTGGTCGAGCACATGTGCACTGACATCGCGCTGCATACTGACCCTCTCTTGCATGCAAGCCTCTCTGAAGTCAACGGTTTGCTTTCTTGCAGTCATATCTGTGTGATTGGTTTGTTTGGAGTTAAGTGAAACAAGTTGTTTGATCCTTACAAACCCTCCTACACACTTCACTTAATCATTTGTAGTGTCCTCTGCACACAGCCATGCTTTTCGCTCACCTTTATGCAAGCACAGATCTCTCTAACTCCACCCCTGCCACGCTCGTGCTGCCCACCCCCTCTGGCTACGTCTCCTCCAGATGCCATCTCTGTAATGTATTCCTACTTCATATGTTTTTCCTTTCTGCTCTACCCCCTCTTTTCTCTTCCTCTTCCTCCTTTCCCTCCTTTCTCTCCTTTTTGCCATTGTCTCCTTTGTTAGGAGAGGGCTTGTCCTCTTCCCGTCTTTCTCTCCACAAGCCAGGGTCAGCCTCCGCTGGCTCCAACCTGTCCCAGAGACGAGAATCCAAAGTCTCCATGCTGCTCAACCACCTTCTACCCTCTACTTCCTCCAACACGCCCCTTTCCACCCCACAAAATACCCCTTCGTCTTTCCGGCGCTCCGCCCAAAGCCCTACAAGCACCTATGGCGTCGGCCTTGGCCCTCAAGGCATCCCTGAGGTGGTGGTATCACCTCCTGAGGACGACGACCCACCCAACTCTGCAGAGGAGGAAGCAGCATCGCCACAGCTCAGCCGTCGAGCATCCTCGGCATCCCAGGGCCTCGAGCTGCTGCCCTTAGAAGGCAAATATCTGTGTAGCCTGCCAGTGTGAGTCACGGCTTGAACAGAGAACACTAGCACTAGCATGAAAGCTCTGCTTCCCGTTTACCTCCAACCCCCCCGATCCTGCGGCCATCTCATCAATAACCCACAGCAAGGCTCACTCGCTAAGACGCTCCTGCCACTGTATTTGCCCACAAAGTGTTGACACCTCTGTTTTCTTTGCCTCATGGTTTTTGCTTTTCCTCCTTTACTATCATCTGCTTACTGACCCATTCTCATTCTACTAATCCTCTATCTCTGCCATCATAACTCTCTGTTCTGTCTGCCTCTCTTTCCACACACATTTCCAAGACATCCCCCAGCGTCTATGCCTTGCTTGGGCCTGTCCATCTAACACCTCCCCCATTGTGGCTGCATGGCAGTCTGACAAAATATTCTGGTCTATCTTGTTCTCATACTGCACCATATGTTCTCTGCTTTCTTATTGCCACCTAACTCCTATCAATCAAGCCACAGGACCTATTTAATGAGATTTTTTTTTTTTTTTTTTACATTTCTCACCTTAATCATCATTTTATCTTTATACGATGATGTATTATACACAGTAAATCACTGTTCAGTTAAGCAAAACAAAGTCAAAGCTCCAAATTTTGGTTAGTTCAGTGGTTTGATATGCTAATTAAATTCAATATATGAGTATTAATCTGTTGTTGGACTCTTAAAAGCATCTCAACACTTCTGTTGATAACAGAGAACAAAGGCTGGATCTTTTGGATATCACTACCTCCTCTGTAGTCCTTTTTAATTTAGTCTGATGTTTAAGATGACAGATTAAGTCCTAAATACTTTTATCTATAACATGTTTTATCCTCAGGTGACTGTCCCATTTTGAGCATACTGTGATATAAATGTCATCCAACTTGTGCTTTTCCCATTCAATCATTTGACACCTATGCACCTCCTCATCATCAATTCCTAAGTATAAACATTCTTTTACCTGATTAAGAGAGTAATGAAGGAAATGCATGCCAGCAGCATGGCTAAATATATGCTTGAGACCTGGGTAGTTGTACTCAATGTACTATCAGATTGTCACCTACAGTGACTTTTTGTTCTTCCCAAACCACGTCTTGTCTGTTTATTAATAGATTGTGTGCGTGTATGTGTGCGTCTGCATTTGTCTCATTCTGGGAATGGTTCCATTTCAAAGTAGGGGTCATTAAAGCCAGCAATCACTTGGTAGGAGGTGAATCTGAAAGGTTGGGGTGGTCTTATTATAGCTGACGGGCTTCTGTAATTGCACCCCTTCAAGGAAAATACACAGTATTTCCCAAGAGCAACCGTCTCGATGTCTTCAGTGTGTGGGTTTTTCAGAGAGGGATTCCACCCATGATCATTACAGTCTAATATGGTGCACAGTGTAGAACCTAAAAAAATGGTTTGCTTTTCAGTCTAACACCTTTATCTGTGTCTAGAGCAAAGGTACTGCACTACAGTTTGAGGATAGACAGAAGTGGCCTTATTTTGTCATTTGAGGCAATTTATCTTCCCAAAAACTGGTGTCAGCCAAATGTTCAGGCACTTTTTCACAACTATACACTGTAATGGTTACAGGCCATTTATATATAGTACAGGTACCAATGGGTGAGTGTGAGTGTCAGAGGTAAAATACTGTAAAAAAAAAGTTAAAGGTTCAATATTTAACATTTACAAATGCTTGTTCGTTTACTTGATGTTTGTCGTGGAGTCTGGCTTGTGTTGAGACACAAGCCAGACTCCATTTCTTAGATAACAGTAGCTAGTGTTGTACACTGTTGCTACTGTTAAAGAGCTGAAGCAACGCATTGAAGCAAGCGCAACTCAGTCTTCAGGCTGTTCTCATAGAGCCAATGTCAGTAAAGTCAATAAAGTCAGAGAAGGGACTCATTTCTTGGGACCCATCCATGACATGTCTGTATTGGAAGGTCAGTCTGTCAATTTGGTCGGTCAGTCCTTGTTACATTTGAAACCTGATATAACTGCATTGGTTTGCAAGAAAGTCTTCAAATTTGGCACAGATATGCAGTTGGACTCAAGAATGAGCAAAAAACTCAATATTTTTATCAGCCAATTTGGGGTAGACGTTCACTCTATTGTCTAATTTAATGTTTAATGTTCTCGTTAAAGATTTTTTCACAGATACTTTTCTTCTCAGATGATACATCTTGTAGCCGTGAACATGTCATCAAGGTTAGATTCAGTCGGACCATTATATAAAGTGCCATTTTTCTATTTTCTATTGGAAAATGGTTGCATCTTGACCCATGCCAACCTAGTGTCATTACATAGCTGCTGATTGAGAATCGTGTGAAGAGAAAGACATGCAGATTACCAGCAAGACCATGTTTGACACTTTGATAAAAGCAAAGTGAGGAATGTGTGCCAGAAAAATTCAGTACATAACGTCAAAGATTAATCTTCTTTCACTCTGTACTGAATAGCCCTATGCTACCAGTGTCATATAATCTGTGTAATTTCAATCATTTATTTCTGTGCTTTTGCATACAAAACAGATAGTGCTGTGACGCCACTGTTTAAAAGGCTGGTATGGGTGAGCATTCCAGGGCTTAGCCTTACTGAATGAAGTGTGTTGGCGGATGCAACCTAAGCTAATCCCTCCCTTATTCCAAGAGGCTTTGTCGGGTATGTGAGCAATCATGCTCCTGTTCACCAGTCACAGCTACCCAGCATCCACCGGGGTTACTCCAGGGTACTGTTCAAGGGTATGGATCATCATGGAATCACATGTTGGCAGTAATGACATGAGTCATTTTAACTGACCTTAATTAACAGTTTGACATATTGCTCATACTTCTGAAATGTATTTTGTGTTGACAATATTTTTATATACAATCAGAAAATGTGTTTAAGAAACTGAAATTGGTAAAAGAACTGTTACTCCATAATTGCAGAGGATAGTATATATTTGCTATCCTTTGACTTCAGTACATTCCTCCCTCATTTCATATTGCGCTCTCATGTCATCACAAGTGCTAGCGTTTGTATGGCTCAAGTCAAATACCCAGTTCTGAATGGTGCAGCCAGTTATGCACAAAAATAGTGAAGCTTCAACACTTGAATGCGCTGATGTCTGATGAATTTGTACTGTCAGGCCTATCAGACGCATTCACTCACCTTCAACTCAAAGCTTACATGTTTCCCAGCTAAGCACGACTGACTCAAGCACCAGAGTAATGAGCTCAACAGACGGGGAGCAATCACTCTTATTCTGTGAAATATTCCCTCTTCCCTGTGGAGAGGCATCACAGTCTGGTTGCTTCATATCACATCTAGCAATAAATTGTCGTGAAAGGGATAACTTTCAGTTTCAGTGCAGTGTCATAGTTGATTTTCTTTCCTATCAAGTGGAGGAAAAGTATTGTTTAGTCTTAGAATAATGCATTAAGCTAGGAAACATGCCATTAACACATAACTACCTCACATGGAATCTGGGCCTGCTAAAAAAAAATAATAATTTCGCAATGTTAAAACATCTCCACCTCCAAACAGGTGTGTTATTTGTCATTGTTATGTAACATTACCATTAAAAAAAAGTGAAAAGAATCATGGGGAATGGCTGAAATTCAACCTAAACCTGAAGAACTAAGGCAACAGAAATAACTACAATAGATTGTAAATATCTCAAGAAAAACAACTCACTATCTAAAACCTGTAGCACTGCACTATAGTTGAAGATATGAGAGTATTTAATAGTAATTTTAAAATGTGTATTTGTTGTATGATTGAATTTGAGTAGAACTTAGGTAAAATTGCCTCCCGTATGTTGAACCTTTGGTAGATACTTTGTCATTGGTGCTCTGTTGTCAGTATTATACACCATAGAGAAAAGATATGAAGAAGATATAGATATGTATGTCAGAATGAACCATATAGCTATTCTTGACCAGTCTCCTGACTCCTTAGTACTCACATACTGTCCATCATCACCTTGTGTCTGCCCCCCCCTAGGACCACTGGTGTCTCCAAACTCTGTCCCAAACAACCTGGATGGCAACAAGGCAGTGGAGAGGAGGCCGTCCAAAGTAGGGGTCAGTAGAGAAAGCAGCAGTGTCGACTTCAGCAAGGTAACCAAAGTACTGAGCTCAGACACAGTCCATCATGGTGGAACGGCCATGAGTCCGTCAGCATCACCTACCCATCAGCCCTTGTCTTCTGGGCAAAATACGAAGCTTCTCCAGTCATTGCTTCATATGAATTGGTTACCAAAGTGAAAATCTTTGGTTGTGCAACTGTTTACTTATTAAATTCTTCCCTCGCATGGCTTTCATCCATGTTACCATTTTGTACTTCTTCATGCATTTAGTCAAATGGCAGGCCGCCATTAGTAGTTATTATTATAAAACCATCCATTATGACTGCCAAAAACCAAGGTACGCTGTTTATATGAGTCACAGGATACAAAGGAGGGATGAGGGCTGTCTTCTCTAACGGACAAAAAAGCTCTAGTGTTTCTGTATTTAGGGGAACGTGATAATGACTGACATTGCAGCTATGGACAATCTTTGCTCAGTACTAGGAGGATTCATTTAGCTTCCAACTTTACTTATCTGTAATTCATTATCATAGCATCCCAACGACCTGCTGCCATCCACATTTTGCACATCTCTGTTCTTGTGACCCGTCTCATTATTTTTGCTTTTTTATCTGGTCTTGTAGAGTATTTTTAGTTTTCATCTGTTGATCCAAATCCTCAGCATCCCTGTTTCCACTGGTTTCAGGTGGACATGAATTTCATGAAGAAGATCCCTCCTGGTGCCGAAGCCTCCAATGTACTGGTGGGCGAGGTGGACTTCCTGGAGAAGCCCATAATTGCCTTTGTACGGCTCTCGCCTGCGGTCCTTATTACTGGCCTCACTGAGGTGCCTGTGCCCACAAGGTACTATGATAATAAGGAGGAAAATAAATAATAAATGAGGATAATCATTCTGCAAAATAACATTCAATAAAAGAAATCAATGTAATACAACACTACAATTAAAAGTAATCAGTCAATGTAATTTGTAAGAGTCCTATTTGATATATAACTACATATATCTACGATGTAACTGAAAAGATGTGTGTAAGTTTGATTGAACAACAGGGTAATACATGAATTTGTAACCTGAGACTCCTATTCCTGTGGAATTTTAAGTGTCAAGTACTTTATTTCCTGCTTTTGAGTGATTTTATGCAGCAATTTATGCACCTTCTGTATTGGCTTATGGTGGAAAAGTGTTTACTTAAGAAAATGAAAAGAAAAATATCAGACACCAGGTGAAAGTTTAAAATAAAACTGGAGCAAAGATGGTCCAGTTACAGAGATGACATACTGTAAACTTCACCAGTTACATAAAACAGCTCACTTCCTGTCTTCCTACATGGGCCAAAGAGTCAAGAACGTTGTGTGGATGAATGGAAGTAGATTAAAAATGTCTAAATGAAATAATGCTACACTGATACCATGTTTTTAAGGGTAACCAACATTATTTCATCATAATTATCATTTACTGTTATCTTCTTGTATGTTTTTGCCTCCTTTAGTCAAGATTTATTCATTAGACAAACTATTTTAGAAAATGTTCTTGATGAAAAACAGCAACAGAATGCTCTGCATCTTCTACTCACTTTTTTAGACCTATGTGTAACGTAGCCTACAGCTCTGCCTGCTGGCAACACAATGCAGCTTTCATTATTCACTCCAAACCACATGGAAATGCACCTAATTTCATAATTCGCAGTTTAGTTTTTTAGACTTTTCAAAACTTCACATCAAATTTACTTAATGTTTAATAGACACATAGCCACTGATACAAGAAATCTGTTTCCCTGAACAGTCTTTGGTTAAATATAATAGGCTTTCAGACATTTCTTTGTCCTCAAGTATTTATTCTCCTTCTCTAGAACATTTATTTTGGGACATAACCTCTTTGATGCATGCATGTTCATGCAATAAATACCTCTGTTTTGGGATAGATTTATTATTAATTTTTAAGCCAACTGAATGTCAATAACCAATTTTGGCCACAAATTTAATAAAATATAGTTTTCTGGATCATTTTCATGTTTATATTGTGGGGAATAAATCCGCACAGACAAGTATTGACGGAGGTGAATTTATGCTGGTAAAACTGAGGCTTATTACAGAAAATCCTGCTTATAACGATTTCATATTTCACATATGGAAGGAAATACCCAATGATAAACAGAATTATTGAATTATTACTTCAGTTATAACTTAGTTTTGTTTCTCTTGTAAGCAAATAAAATGTTTGGGTTTTTTTTGTTTTTTTTTATATGTGTATCTCACTTTAAAGGTTTCTTTTCCTGCTGTTGGGTCCTCATGGCAAAGGTCCGACATACCATGAGATTGGCAGGTCCATGGCCACACTGATGACTGACGAGGTGAGAGAGGAAAACATTGATCCAATTATCACTAGTTACACCAGCTTTTCTCCTCAACTCAATTTCACTTTCCTGTCGGACCGAAAATTTTTCATTTGTAACCTTGGAATGCAACCTTGCGCAGATTATTATAGTATTGATTAAATGACTCATAGCATCATTTCATCACAACCCTGTAGATTTTCCATGATGTGGCATACAAGGCCAAAGACAGAACTGATCTACTCTCTGGGATAGATGAGTTCCTCGATCAGGTGACTGTGCTGCCTCCCGGAGAATGGGATCCCACGATCCGGATTGAGCCCCCCAAGAACGTCCCATCGCAGGTGACTACAACAGATAACCACAAAACTGCACAGTAACCAGTCATCAGCATACAGCTATACTGAGCACATATCAGTCAGACACATACAGGTTACACAGGTGCTATGCAGGTGTAAAGGTAATTCAGCGGTAATTGTCTTTAAGCCTCAAACATTTATGTTTGTTATGTGGTTTAATTTCTTCATCAAATTTGTTACTTGTGTAATCATATGCTCTGTGAACCCTTTAGGTCTCTAAACGTGCTATTTTTGCCACAAAGTGTTTATTAAAATGCCATTGTTAGTGTTAGTGTTAGTTTCAGTTTATTTATTTCATTCTTTAGAGAAAAGACACAAAAATAAAATCTGCTTTTACGCATCAGTAAATTGACCATATTATGAATGAAAATGAGCAGAAAGATGAATAATGTAGTATTTTCTGCCTCTCTTAAGCAAAATAAATGTGCTTTTACAGTTGTATTTTTCAACAGAATTGTGAATTCAACCTCTTAATACAATATCTGCCATCACTTACCGTTGCAATTTATCATTTGCAAAAAAAGGAGAAAAATCAAACGATGCACTCTTTAATTTCTTTTTACTTGGGAAAGAAAAAAGTGAAGAAAGACTAAAATACTAAGGAAAAAACATGCAAATAACAAAAATAACATTCAGATCATTTTCTGGAATTTTCCCTTGTGGGACTAATAAAGGCATATCTTATCTTATTTTAAACATGCAGTAATGTTTGCAGAAGAAATTTTACAAATAATATTATTGCTGTGTTCTGTTATTGTGTGGTGTATTTCCATTGGAGATAATTGGAGAAAATTTAGGTCGGCAAACAAAAGATCCACCCTCTTCCCTATACCTCTTCAGCAAAAGTTCCTTGTACATTTAGTTATTAAGTTATTAATGTTTTTACATTCACCTTCTCCAAATCATTTCACAAAATCTCCCCATTGTGAACTATAGATGAAGAGGAAGAGGCCATCCCAGCTCAATGGTACTGCATCTCCATCTGGGGAGCTGGAAAAGGAGGATGACCATCATGCAGGCCCTGAGCTGCAGAGGACTGGAAGGTAAGTATATCACCTTTTGGGGGGTTGGTTTACTTTAACAATTTGCTCTTGTTATTTGAAACATTCCAAATGTGTCCTAGTTGAATGAGCAACCTCATTTGCACAAATAGACGTGTTTAATATGCCATGTTGATGAGGCAGTTTTATTAACAAGACAAATCTAGCCTGACTAAGGTCTTCAAGGGAGAGGAAATGAATTATGAAGCATCATCAGAGGTTCAGTGTGTAGTTTTGTGTTGAAAAGTCGACAGCAGATCAGAAAGTGACTCCTTAAAAATGCAGCATTTTGAGGTCTTTCGCTTAAAATTTTATGAAATTTAACGCTATTTTCTGTTTGTGGAAATGCATCTCCATTGCACTCAGTGAACCACAGATGCTGACATTTATGGATAACTCACGCTGTATTTGAAGAGAACAGCCCACGCCACAAGGAGAATGTGTTTATATGAAACCTCAGGCAGACACACACTTCTGCACACATACACAAGTCAGGTGGATCTGTATTATTTACAGAATTACACTCCTTTTCACCACTACTATAAAAGGCTCATTCCTCCAGGGAGTGTTTTGGGGGGTCGAGAAGTGTAAGAAAGTGCAAGAGGCTAATGTAAAGAAAGCAACAAGAAACAGGGGGAATGAAAAAGAATCAGTTGGGGCTATGGAGGAAAGCAGCAGAGATTATTCCAGAGGTGTGGGAGAAGAAAAATGAAAGTAGACGTTACTGCAGAGCAATCAGGCAGGTGTCAGAGAGAAAAGAGGAAGTTATCCAAGGTGAGAAATTGATTTCAAAAAATAGATTCCCTCAAAGTCAAAGTTTAGAAACGTAAAACTCACAGCAGAGAAGTGGTACAGCATGTGCACGAGGAGAGAATCTGACCTTCTTTAAAAATAAATGAAATTAATTCTCATGTGGTAGCCTGTGTTTCAAATTGAGCATGATGCCAGTGTAAATGCTGGCTGCTCGCCCAATATGGTTCACAACCACTTTGGTTTTCAATTTCTGTCTGAGAGTGAGTATTTAAATAACACAGAGTATCTGTTTACACCCAGGATCCACTGCAGGGCTTTTACTGGAAATGTAAGCGTTTGAGTCCCACTGGACAGTTTTCCAGTTTTTAGATGGTTTCACACATGCTATATAGTCCGTTTGTCTGTCTGTCCATCCATTAAAACTCGTATCTCATAAATGGCTTCTTGGAATTTCTTTTTATTAGGCACATACAAAAATCCACTTGGACTCAGGGATGAACTGATTAGATTATTCAGGTGGATGTAAATAGCCACAAGAGATATTCTACCCTGGGCAGAAAGAGCATATTTGGCTTTCGATGCGTGAACCCAAATAGCAAGTGCTATTATGTAATTAAACTTTGTAATTCTATACTGTACTCTTCCCTATAAAATGAAAACATTGAAATCTTCTTCCCTCTTCTCCTTCCAGGTTATTTGGAGGTCTGATCCTTGACATCAAGCGTAAGGCTCCCTTCTACTGGAGCGACATCAGAGACTCTTTGAGTCTGCAGTGTCTCGCCTCCGTCCTCTTCCTCTACTGCGCCTGCATGTCTCCTGTCATCACATTCGGAGGTTTGCTTGGCGAGGCAACAAAAGGCAACATAGTGAGTCTGACTGATCTGCACTGCAGAGTCACCACCTGTGTTTTTAATGCTGCCTTAACCTCATGCGAGCAGTATTCTCTACATAAGTAGCTCTCTCTCTGCCTTTCCCTCCATTACAAAGATGTTCTTACTCGACCGGGGACTGTTGGCACAGGCGCAGTCTGTGCTGGCGTGTATGATGCGTCTGAGTAAACTCAGCAGGCGAGGGCTACACAGAGTCAGTAGGGTGGAAATGCTCGTGCAGTTTATCTAGCCTCTCAGACGCAAACCCTGAGTGTCTGTTAATCAAGCTCTCTGTGCTCTGGTCGGGGTCCTCTTTCCTCTTCTCTATCTTTTTCTCCTCCAGCCTTTCCCTGTCAGCCCTCTTTTGTGTGGGTTTATCTCCCCCATCCTCCCTTTCTCACTCCCTCACTCCCTCCCTCTCCTCTCTATCAACAGAGTGCCATAGAGTCTCTATTTGGGGCATCACTGACAGGAGTGGCGTACTCCCTCTTCGCAGGCCAGCCCCTCACTATTCTTGGCAGCACAGGGCCTGTTTTAGTGTTTGAGAAGATCCTCTTCAAGTTCTGCAAGTAAGTTCAAACAAGTTCACCTGTGATGTGATGAAGCACACAAGATATTAGGAAGACTTTATCTTTGGGTACACATATTATCCATCAACCCTCAATGATCTAAACAGCTGCCAGCGACCAAAAACATCTACTGATGTAAAATGTTAAATATCTATTGAACCACTAATCCTATCAATATATGTAAATCATTCAGGTCAAATGCAGTTTCTCAGTTTTTCATTGACATCAGATGTGTCTTATTTAGACATTCTGCAGTGAACATGGAAACGTCATCAACTTCTGCAACAATGGGCTGTTTACATGACCATAAAAATCCAATAGTTGGAAGTAATTAGGTAATTGTAATAATTCATTCATTCATTCTTTCATTTCGAGCATTTGCAGAATACATACAAATTCAAAATTCCAAAATCATTCATTCATAACTGAAAGAAATTTGGTAATGGACTCAAACGTCCAAACCAGGGTTTTTCAATTTTTAGGTTTCTGAAGCCAGACCCAGAGTATGAGTGATGGTAGTTTTGGGGAGAAATCCAAGGGAAATTAATCTGATTTCTCATAATCATATAACTAGCATATCATGTTATGCTGTTTACATGATCACTTGAATAATCTGATAACTCCAGAAATAGGTAACGACACATTTGGAAGTTGCCACAAAAATAGTTCTCGGTCTTTAAGGGTTAACTAGTTAATATCTTATGAATTAGTAACACATTGGCTCTTTATTAGTTATTGCAAAGCTCTTATTAAGGCCTTGTTCTGTATGAACATATATTCTCCAACTACTGGGACATTAAAATTTCGCAAGACTTCATTTAAGAATGGGGATCATAGTCAGAGTTAGAAAGATTTCAATTAGAGTTATGTGGAAACTAGTAATACTTGTAGTTCTCCAACATTTATTGAAGCCCCATATTAAGGAAAGAATATTAATGCACAAAATCCTCCTTCCTTACCATTAAACATGGTAATTACGATGTTTGTTGAAGTAAAACTGTTAATTATTGGCTCAGTTATTTGTCGCATCTGATCATGAAAAATAGGACGTTAATACAGACTTTATTATCACTAATAAGGAGCAACTAGATCATACTTAATGTGTCTCTTATTAGAAAATATTACAAAAATATTAGTAAGTCTGAATAGCTTACATAGTTTAACACCCCCAGTGGATTCTAACAGACTAATCCCACGACGCTCAGGGTTACATCCATGTGCATTTGAACCTATAAGCCCTCTCTTTCTTTTCCAGGGACTACAGCCTGTCCTACCTGTCTCTGCGGACCAGTATTGGTCTTTGGACAGCCTTCCTTTGTATTGTCCTGGTGGCCACAGACGCCAGCTCCCTGGTCTGCTACATCACACGGTTCACAGAAGAGGCCTTCGCTGCACTTATCTGCATCATCTTCATCTACGAGGCCCTGGAGAAACTCTTCCACCTTGGAGAACACTATCCTGTTAACATGAACAACGACCTGGACAACCTTACCCTGTATTCGTAAGTAGTACACTTCTGTATTTGAATTCATACCACAGAGAATACAACATTCATTTACTGTTCTTTTGATAGTCTGCCCCTGGAATAGTAATTCTTGCTGTATTGTTTTTCAACCTGAGATCATACTTTATAAATTGTTACTGTAAAAAAAAACAAAAAAACCCACCACCAACAAAAAAGGCTTGTTTTGCCATTCATTTAAATGCAGGTTATTTCTTTTATTAAATTTGTAAGGCAACTTTTTTGCTATATCTTTTGCTTACATTGTCACTCAAGAAAACAGTGATGGTTTTAAACATTAAAAAAATTCCAATGTGACTTTTTACCTCCTTATTACAGTGGGATGATAATTATTTCCAAATCTATGCATCAAAATTCAGAGTTAATTAGAGTTTTTTCTTAAGGGGAGATGTGTGTGATTAGGCCTGCATTATATGATGAGAGTCTGTGATATGTGATAATTTTATTTGCAATGATAATTTTACAGTGCTGGTGTGACATGTGACAGATAAGTGTGTAAGTATGTAAGGGTGGATGTTAGCTCTAAAGATCATATACACCTTCCAATATGTGCTTCCTGCTTTTATAGATACAATACTAATGAAGACCCTAAATACTAAACAGCCCCTGCGAAATTAATAATAAATAAAATAAAGTATTTCAAACATGAACAGAAATTGCACATGGATCCTCAACCTATTAAACCAAACATCAATTTAAACAGGGCACACACATAAGAAATGTAAACTTCCTTTTCCTCTGACCCTGCGCCTTGGCTTCTTAACACATGGGACCTGGGACCAAACAACAAATTACCCCTCCTTTCCCCCCCATCCCTACAACACACTGATGAACAAGAACTGTGTTTTTATGCAGCTTTTTCTGGCTTTCTCCCACCATCCAAAGTCATGCACTGATCGATTAACTGGTTAATCTAAATTGTCCATAGGTGTGAATGTGAGTGACTGGTTGTTTGTCTCTATATGTCAGCCCTGTGATGGACCGGTGACATGTCCAGGGTGTACCCCACCTTCGCTCATAAGTAGCTGGGATAGGCTCCAACGACCCCCCGACCCTAATGAGGATAAAGCAGGATCAGATAATGAATGGATGAATGAATGAAACTTCTTTTTCTCCCTTTTAAATATTTTATTTCTTCCCTCTGGAAGTTGCTGTAACATTTTCCTTACTCTTATATCCTTCCTCAGACATCATCATGTCAGCTATCCTTGCAGTTGCAACCAAATTGACACCAATTAACCTGAGGGTAGCTGACAGCAAGCTGGGGCTTCATCTGATTAGCCAAATGGTGTGAATGCACTGCTTGTGTATCCAGGACTGGCTCTCATTAGGTCAGATGTTGGTGCTTGCTGAACCTGAATGCAGTATGTGATTAGTCAGCGTTTCATATAAGAGTGTATTCTTTGTAGAAATGGTCCTCTACTTCGATTGGTGGTCTTGCTTAAGACTAATTATTATGGTTGATGTCCTCCCAGGGGGGAAAAATAGATTTAAAATGGCTGAGGGTATTATATTTGCTATGTTTTAAATAAACATGAAAACAAATGGTTTTTCTGTAGAAACACTGTGCTTAGCATTTTTTTCCCTGTATCCCAGGTGTCAGTGTTCTGCTCCAGTCAATGCCTCCCAGAAAGCAATGCAGGTGTGGAACCAGTCAGGATACAGCCCAGAATCCATCCCATGGAGCAGCTTCAATGTTTCGGTGAGGACACACAGTGACCTCTAGTGACAAAGGCAGCCATTACAGCTACAGGCACTTGTATTTATTTATTTATTTAGAGCAAAGGCTGACTAAATCTGTATGTTTGTGAGAATGTCTGTATAAAGCATATTAGCCAATGATGAGGCACATGAACAGTCATTATTGATAATAGCACAGGTGATCAATCAGGCTTATAGATCCATTTCCTTTCGTTTTCTTAGACGTGTAAGATGCTCCATGGCGAGTTCATAGGTCCGGCCTGTGGTCACCATGGACCCTACATCCCAGACGTTCTTTTCTGGTCCATCATCCTCTTCTTCACCACTTTCTTCCTGTCCTCATTCCTCAAGCAGTTCAAGACGGAGAGATACTTCCCCACAAAGGTGAGAACGTTATAGGATTTCTCTGATGAACCCATAAAAGGAGCTGTTAACCATAGACATTTACCGTCACAGGACTAAATGTAAATGCGATTAGACGTACATCTGTATTGGGTGACTATCTGTCTCCCTGTACCTGTCACTGTTTGCTGATGTAGCTAAAAGCTTCCCTCTGTGTATAAATATTTACATTGCATCAATCATTAATATGCAGGAGCAGTCTCACACAGAGAAAGAAAAGATCTTCTTGTGTCCTCCCACACAGCACCAGGCAGTCTGTTATCACTTGGTGTTCTGTGGAGGCAGGTGTTGGTATTGTCTGATTTCTAATGCTGTTACTGTTGACACAAAAGTAATAACGACTTTGGTTGTTCTTGACAGTTACTTGCAATAAAAGAGTGTTGCATCTAGATGCTGCTTACTGATGTACCATCTATTTGTGACTGTGTTTGAGGATTAATTGTGATAGAGTGACAGCATGTATGCTCATGTGCAGTCCCTAAATAAAATAGTTTTTCTTTTGTGTATTTGGTAGGTGCGTTCCACCATCAGTGACTTTGCTGTGTTTATAACCATCATGATCATGGTGGTGGTGGACTATCTAATGGGGATCCCCTCTCCTAAACTCAATGTTCCAGACCGCTTTGAGGTAAACTTCTCACACATCCATGTTAATGTTAATGGAATGTTATATACAAGTCAAAAGCAGACGGCTTTTCCTGTATAAATTTATACTTTTGTTTGCGAAGGTCTAAGGTCTTTTGTAAAACGCTCTGTATCTGCATAAAAGATGTGTTTTCACCGACGGCAGTGCAAGATATTTATGTTAATACTAAAGATTTTTTCATAAATATGTATGATTGAACCTCTTTATTCAAAGATCATGTAAAAATGGGCTGAAAGACTGTATTTGTAATGAAAAATTATTTGATAACTGGATAAATAGGCACAAAAAGTATATAAAGAAAAACAGTGACATTGTATTGATCAATGTTCAGGTTCTCATGTATATCTAGTTTAGGTTAAAATTATGAGTTTATGTCCAAGGAAAATGATTTATTTTGACAAACTACTAAGAAAAGCTTTTTCCAAATTCCAAATGAAGAGCATTTCCATGCACAATCTGACCCACATAACAAAAAAGGCTTTTTCAGACCTTGAAATGTTTGTGTTTTTCAATAACATGAATGATTTATTGTTGAAACAGTTCAGAAATCAGTATTTAATTGCGTAACCCTGGAAGCTTTCATTTGTCACCACCTCTCTGGCACATTTTTGTTGAGTGCCGCACTCGAAATATGACAGTTTGGCAGTGTTTGATGGGTTGTGGCAAACTTCATATTTTCAATGTAGTTAAAGGAGTGATATGTAGTTTTTTAAAATGGAATT
Source organism: Ostorhinchus cyanosoma (assembly GCA_029814465.1). Classification (NCBI taxonomy): domain Eukaryota; kingdom Metazoa; phylum Chordata; class Actinopteri; order Kurtiformes; family Apogonidae; genus Ostorhinchus; species Ostorhinchus cyanosoma. The sequence goes on from JAPTYQ010000003.1 coordinate 34,432,099, forward strand.
ATGCATTTTCAAACATTTTCGTGTCGTCTACATAAACTGTAAATGCTCTGCTTGGGTCTGAATTCTTCATTAATTCAACTCCACTGGTCCATCTTCAACCCTATTTTTGAGTAATGATACCAGAAAAGTCGTTTGGCCCTTTAAATGACATGACCACACCCCCTCCAGGTTGTTTCACTCTGCTGCTCTGTCCTGTTCAGCCACTTGTGTTCATTAATGCAACTAACAACTGAACATTTTAGGTAATCGGCTCGAAGTTTGGACATATTTCCTTTTTTTACTACAACCGCTGCTGCTGATAAACAGTTGTGTCGTACTCAGAGAAATGTTCGTCTGAAAGTCTTGACCTTATGTGTCCAAATGTCATGATGTAACTAGTTATAAAATGTAACAAATTAAGCAGGAATTGAAACAGGTTGTAGAAATCCATTCGATTTTTTTTTTGCCAAAATGAAGAGAAAGATAGCTTTGCAGCAGCTGGAGGGTTCAAATTCAAACTGTATGAACTATTAGGGTCCAAATACACAAATAAATG
>JAPTYQ010000003.1:34477827-34493409 GCA_029814465.1 Ostorhinchus cyanosoma
ACCACGTGGCCTCAGGGTTCCTCTGGAAAACCGGAGTCAGGGTCTGAAACAGAGTTATGGACACAAATACCAGTTCAATCTGATACAGTCTGGAGTTGAGTCTGTTCAGAGTCAACTGCCCTCCAGCCTGATGGGTTTGTGGACACATGTCAAATAACCTATGAGACTAATCAGTCTAATGAAGTGTGTCTAAATCTACTGAAAACGCAGTGAACATGGCTGAGGTTTTTGTTTTGTCAAAGTTCTTTGGGCCAACGTGGAGAAAGGGTTAGACTCAAACAGCTGACAGCCATGAAGGGGAGATCGAAACATTTTGTCTTCATATTCTAAGGGCTATCGTGGTGAGTAAATATATGTACACTCTACTGATGCAACAGCAGGCAATCGGTCAGTAAATAACCCACAGCTACAAACAAACTAGTAGGTCCCCTACATCAGCGGGTAGCCGGCAGCAGAGTCATGTGGAAGGGGCATGAAAATTCAAGACAGCAGAAGCAAAATGACCATCTGTCCACCAAGGGTTCAGTTAAACCAGATAAAGACGTTTATAACCAGTTCATTTCAGGCAGATCACTTAGTCTGGGTTTGAAGGCAGGATTGTGGTTTGGTTTGGTTTGGTTTGGTTAATAAATGCAGATAATTAAAAATTAATCCAAGGCCAATGTTAATTGCATGTGCTTGGATGCAAACGCTGGTGCGCTCCATGCATCCTCTCACCACATTATCTGTCCATTATAGTATCTGACAAAAGATTAAAGCGACACAGATACAGCGACTGAAAACTGGAAGAATGTGGAAGTATATAAGTTGTGCAATATAAACATACATGTCTTGAAACTAGTAAAAGAAAGCGAGGTAAACTTCACTCTGCAGGAGAAAACTTCCGTATCAACTCTTGTAGATATATTTCATATTCTGAATGCAAAATGAGGGTCAGAACCTGCATTATGAGAGAAGCAGGAACATCCAAATATGAGTTTTGTCTACTGCCACAGGAACAACCTGTTATGATCTTCTAACACTTGATCTTGACATGCTTCTTTGACCTCGATCTCCATGTTGACATGTTGGTCAGTGCATCCCTCTGCAGTGTTATCCTGTCGTAGCCCTCCTCTTAAGTCCAGGCGAAGGGCAGCAGCCACCTGACAGCAGCCACTAGAGCCTGTCAGTATCACAGCGATGTATTCAGCTCTGTTCTCCCGTCTCCCCTCAAGGGCAGCCAACTTCCTGTTGCTGGGTTACACTAATTGCAGCATTAGTATGCTGTATTGAGCTGCTGCCGGAAGCTGAAGCTCCTGCAGACACCGCTGGCCAGTGCAAGCCATTGTACTTACAACAACACAGACTCTCTATGCTCTTTGAGTTTCTCACAAACCAATGCCACTTCCGATTTGACAGCATTTGTTTTTATTTCTTTCTTGGCCTTTAAATTACAAAGGATACATGATCCATTTCCTATTTCCCTCTTTAGAGAACCTTTATGTCAGGGTCATTTTAACACAAGAAAAAGTCAGAAATTCAACAAAATTGATGTTAGGGCAGTTTTACCAACCAAGGAAATGGTCACTTTGAATAGGAGTTATTTTGTCAAAGAGGCACCGTGCACTCTATAAAGAGCAATTTGCACCGTGAAGAAGAACACTGAGTGCAGAAATCCACCGCCTGATTCATTCTCAAAATCTGATTTGTCGTACACACGTGCCAAACCACTCATTCCTGTCAATTGTAATTTCTGAGTCATTTATAGAAGTTTTAAGGACATGATATTTATAATCTGACTTTGAAACCCAGCCATATTCAAAATATTGCTTTTAGTTGTAAAATCTACAACACTAAATATTCCCATTTTTGTTAAAAGGTCCAAAAAAAAAAAAAAGAAAGGTTTTCCAAAGAATATGGAGATAAAAGAAGGTGAAAGTCTGCTGCACTAAAGGTGGTTTCATGTGTCATCAGCGTTAGTTGTTCACAGTAACGAGAATACACAAAATATATATATATAAAAGAAAAGATGTTTCTGTTTTCAGTCGACAAAGGTAAAAAATATATCAAGTGAGCATGAGAACTGAACATTTCCATAAATAATTTTCAAACTTCAAAATGCACTTTGTCTGGTTTTCCTCATTGTTAATATTCTTATTAATATGAATAAGAAAAAACAAAAGCTCAACCAGTAAAACATGTGGTGCCAATAGAAAGTGCTGAAACTACACTAACTATAACAGCAGATACACTCTGTCTGGCTCTGAATGTTTTTAGAGTTCATCAAATCGTTATGAAATTGATTCCAATTGTACAACTTTCCCCTGTTATAATTTACTCCTACATACCAGTTAATACTTATCATTATCGTTATAGTTACGGGTGTGGGCGGTCCTTGAGCTAGTGAACAACTCTTCACTGTTACAGACTCACAAACATCTGCGCGCTTTTGCCTCTTTTATAATGATCACAATCAACTTTATTGCAAACATAAGAAGGAATAAAATATGGATCTGCAACAATATTTTAGAGGTTTGTCATTAGCCCCACCCTTGCACCAAGTTTCATGGAAATTGGTGCCATTGTGTGATTCTGCTTAAAGACAGACTGATGGATGTATTTGGCCATAACTTATGAAAAGATCAGTTTTAAAAATGCTAAAATTAGGAAAACAATATGCTCTTATTTTATGGTTTGCTGGGATTTTGTGTTTATGCATTTCAGTGTTTTTCATTTGCCTGGTTTATGTTTTTATTCTGCTGTAATTAAAGTGTCTTTGTGTACTATGAAAAGCGCTATACAAATAAAATGTATTAGTATTTTTATTACTTTTATATTATTATAATGTGTAATTCCCATACCTTGTTACATTTGCACTGTTTACTCTTTTTACACTGTACGTCTACACTAGTCGCTTTTCCAAATATAATTTGGGCATAAAGATTTGCCTAATGGAAAAATGACAAATTCACCCAAACTCTTGTTTTTCGATGACAAGTTTTTGGTGGTTTGTCAGAGAAAAATTGGTCTATCACACAAAACTGCAATGGAAAGATGTTTTTCTGCAACTAAGAGTCATGTGAACGACAGTAAAAAAAAAAAAAAAAAAAACAGATGTTGATGGACGTTTCAACAAGTGAAGAAAAAGTTTTAAAAGAAACATGATGCAGTATATGTGGACACACCAGGAAATGGAATCATTTATATTTAGTACAGGACAGAAGGGGAATATATAATAATAATAATAATAAATATATATATAAATTAATAGAATATTTATGTTCATCGATGTGTTTACGGAATGACTTCTCGTGTCATCTCACGATAATAAAGGAACGAGTTGTATTTGTGATTTCATGGACAAACTGACTTTACTAAATATCGAAAAACAGAAGTGTGTAAAGTTTTGCACAGATGTCTGATGGAAAAGACACTACTGTTACATCTGCTGTTTACACTGTTCACACTGTTACATGGATGCTTACCTCGTTTACAATGTTACATTTGCACATTTTTATACAACTTTTAATATCCTTAACTCTACTCTTTCATATATCTCTAATTTACACATATTTAGATTGCACATTACTTTATATCTTACATTTTTCTTATACATGTCTGCATCTTATTACAGTGTTATTTAGATGCAAGTGCACTGTCGCTGGCAGAGACCACCTGCAATTCCCCTGCAAAACCGGTGTAATGACAATAAAGCCTATTGTATTGTATTGTATTGTATTCTATATGTCTAAAATGCCATGTTTAAATACCATGAGATCACATTCCTCATGCAAAATAAATTTAATTTATCCAAAAGAAAATATTTCCATGGCAACGCAGTAGTCATAAGCTCAAGGTTTCACCATATGTCAGGCTCAGTTACCGTGACAACACTCTTTGTAGTGAAGTTCCACCACAGAGGAGCTCCCCACATACCAGAGTCTGTAGAAAATGATTCTCGACTTCCGGTGTTCTCTCTACTTATGCTCCAAATGTTTGGTTGGGGGGGGTCAAAGTTCTTTTCTATTGATTTGCATTATGTTAGTATTGCAACAAAAGGCGGCGTAATTCGTCAGAACATTGGCAGCAATTTGTTGTTTTGGAGGACGTGTTAACTTTTGAGGGTGTGTGTGTGTTTGTGCATGCGTCTGAGACTGTAGCATCCAGAGGTGTAGGCGAGGACTGAGAATACCAGAGGTGCTGGCTCCAGCTCAGTGACGCAGGCAGATCTTTTGCAGTGTGATATCCTTTCTGACCTTGGCCAAAGGCGTGCTGTGAATCTGAGTCATTCTGCAAGACTGGTATTCATCACACTTCCTTTTTTTTTTTTTTTATTTGTTTTTGTTTTGCACTATCTTCTAAAGCTGTGATTTAATGCACAATCATAGACAGCATATAGCGTCTAATTATGTGGAAGCATTACCTTAAATAAACATGTGCGCACATTATGATTCTGCCCTCGGACATCCACGGAAAACAGCAGAAACCTGCTCTAATCCTGCAGAGCATGGAGTTCACGTTCCTGCTGTCCACCTGTCTGTCTGCCTCAGTGAGCATATGTTTTTTTTCAGGTGGATTTGCGTCATTAGATCAGTGTGAGTTTAATCTCTTTGCAGACACATCTTCGCAAGGAGGCGTCACTGGGTTCTTATGACTAAATTCATACTTCTGCATCTCAGTGTGAATGAAAAACTCAGACTGCTATGAAATATTTAACAGTTGGTGTGCACAGTGTATTTATATTTCAGTCCCTACAGAAAAACACCATTATATGATCACATAAATCAATGCATAATCAGGTAAATACAGCACATTATGAGGGGGTTTGCATTTTTTCAAAAAGGGGGCATATTCACTCACATAATTTCATAATCCCTGCAATTTTTCGCAGAAAGTAAAAAAAAATATTGGATTGTAAATTGACATGATGGTACAGTGGATAGCACTCATGCCTCACAGCAAAAAGGTCCTGGGTTCGATTCCAACACCAGCCCGTGTGTGAAGTTTGCATGTTCTCCCCATGTCTGTGTGGGTTTTCCTCAGGTACTCTGGCATCCTCCCTCCATCCATGTGGGCGGCTGTGGCTCAGGAGGCGGAGCCGGTCGGCCAATAACTGAAGGTGGTTCCAATCCTGGCACTTGACCCTCCTTATTTCCACTGCTGCTGTTTGTGGTGTATGAATGTTCGGTGGTGGTCGGGGGGGGGGCGTAGGCACAAACTGGCAGTCATGCTTCCGTCAGCCTGCCCCAGGGTTACATGTGTAGTTTACCACCAACAGAGTGAGAATGTGTGAGTGAATGACAAACGGATCCACTGTATGCACTTTGAATATGTATTATTTAAAAGCACCACATAAATATGATCTATTACACTGGGGAGCAATTTGAAAAAAAATCAGTTGAGTTAGATTTTTATGCTGATTCAAACTAAAACTGTCATGCTGATTCCAAAACTGCAGTCAGTTTTTTTCTCTAGCACGCCAAGTTTTTTTCTCCACAGCTTACCCTCCAGATAAGCACAATTCCACTGATTAACTGTAGTCAGACTTGTCAGGTGATTCCAATCGGACTCATCTACAGCTACGTGGACACTTGTTTGTTCAGTCACAACTGAGACAGTGCAGTGAGAGGTGTGTGCAGCTGCGATAGGTCAGAACTAATACGACTGGAATTACAGCAGCCAGAGCCTTTGTAAACACATAATAGTGTTAAATAAACATTGCAGTCATGGCTGTTTCGTTCATATTTCATTGTATGTCAATATTTGAAAATTTTTATAAAAGAAGCACGTATCTGTTAAGTACAGTATTTTTCATATTTTTTAAGAAATAGGATCCTATAGTTCAAAAACTTGATGTGATACAGAAAAACTGAGGTTGATTTTGGATTCTGCACCCAAAAATTTGTTATTTGTTGTCTGTACACACTTTGAGTATGCGTTAGAAAAGCACTACATAAATATAATCCATTATTATTATTATTATTATTATTATTATTATTATTATTATTATTATCCAAAGACAGGTTAATAGGTTAATTAGTTATTCTAAATTGCTCATAGCTGTGAATGTGAGAGTGATCATTTGTCTTTATATGTCAGTCCTTCGATGAACTGGTGACATGTCCAGGGTGAACCCCACCTTTGCCCATAAGTAACTGGGATAGGCTCCAGCGACCCATGGGGGGATAAAGCATGTTCAGAAAATGAATGAATTATTATTATTACTATTATTTTCTGTTTTGGATCATGAACTGTTCCTCTCCTTCTCCATAAATTTCTCAAATCATCATTCTCATACACTCATCTGTGCTTTCTGACAAATTGTATTCCACAGCACAACATAACCTGGCAAAGAACAAATCAGTGCAAGTAAATGAACAAAAATGATGAATAACGGATAACATGGCACAGAGCTTCAAATAACACCAGGGAAATGTTTTTTTTTACACTGGGTTAATTCAGATAATGATCAAGTCAGGCTTCTCATTACATAATAATCATTGCTGAAGTTCCCCTGAGCAATTCAATACTCCATGGATGCTGTGCAGGACCCGAGATGATCTCAGCAAGTGACAATGACAGTGGAAATTATTTGCAGTATTTGTTGCTCTCTGCAAAAGTGTCATGCCTCAAGTGAAAATTGAAAATCCATCTGTTGCCTAAAGCGTATGATCATCCCAGAGTCTGTTCACAAACACATCCTTGTTCCCTAGAGTTTCTTTATTGTTGGATTGAAGTGCACACTGTGTAAATGTCATTATCTTAGTGTTTTTCCCAGATTCTTTAATGTCAGCGATGCTTTGCAAAAAGTTTTCTGCAAAGCTGAGAGTTAGGACGGTGTTTTAAGGCGAAACAGAAGCAGAGACCAAACTACTTTTCATAAACAATCAATAAAAAGATACGCTTTTAGCCATTTATTGTCAGAGAGGCTTTCACCAAAATTTTAATGCATTTTGTATAAATAAGACCCTCCACGTATACGTCTGAGTTCAGTTCAATTCAGATTCTTATTTAGATTTTTGCTTTTTTAACCCCGTAAAGCCTGAACCATTAAATCACTGAGAGAAAATTCCAGTTCTTTGAAACTGGAACCTTTATTGGTCCTTCTGAACAGCCCCCCGTTTTGTTTTGTTTGTTTTTTTTTTTTTTTTAAATATAAATTTCCAAATATGATTTTCAATTTTGTATCATATTTGATACATTGGGTCTCAATGCTCAAACATTATTATTTCTGAACAAACATAACACAAACCTGTCTAACAAATTGGTAATTCCTTTTCAAAATTGGCAACGTTCTGCCTCTTGACAATCTTCTAGTGTCACTGGAAAGGCCTCTAGTGAATGAATTCCTCCCCCTGGTGGATTATCTGTGTATTGCATGTATCTAATTGTATACATCAGGCTTTTCAAGAAAAAATATCACACTGATCATGTTGGGGGATTCCTAACTCATGTATCAAATGTGATTCATTTTTAGCATTATAGGGTTAAGCACTAACAAATTATTAAAAGGCAGAAAAACTACTCGCGTCGCTGTCATTTTCACTGATCCCCTGCTTTTCGATAACTTTCCTCAGTGTTTGAACTCTTGCATATTGAGAGACTAATTAAAGATTTTACTTTTTCTTACTTCATTTGCTTTGTATTTCACTCTCTTTTGTCTGTTTTCATCAGTATTCAATGACGTCTGTCTCAGATCAGGCTGCTCATTCATTTATATTGTCTTTCTGTTCAATAACTGTAATCACCCACTCACTGCGCTCTCTCTCTCTCTCTCTCTCTCTCTCTCTGCGGATTACATATTTCTATGGGGAGTGTGTTCGGTGTATGTGCAAATGTGCATGTGTGCACGACTAATTCATGTTTGACTAAGGCATGAAAGGGGTCTTCAGTAAAATTGTTGAGGTTGGCTATTTTATACTCTAGTGACGTCAATGACATTTTAAGGGTGCCTGCAACTACAGAAAATGAACACCTATAGCAATCATTGGGAAGCACCAGCTCACTAAAGCAATTAGAATAAAGCGTTGAGTGCATACACCTCTGGAAAGATACATTCTTTCCTCTTCCCGTAAGTGCTTTGGCAGTGGATTTTCTGGACATCAACACTTGTAGCGCTGTTAAAGGATTTCCTTTTTATAAGGTGCTGATATTCACATGTCAATATTGTCAGGATTAATCCACGCTCACAGTTTTGTTCAAATGCAACAGGTAACATGTACGTTCAGTGGCAGATATTCTGAAAACTGAAAGGATTTTTATAGGAATGATGCTGGATTTGTACAGCAAAACCACTGAAAATGAGATCCAAAAAAACCCACATATTATGTTGTATATCTGACATAATTGGGAGCAAAGCAGTGTATTAGATGCCAGAACAGTGTTGTATCTGCTCTCCTAATGCTGCTGCTGACAGGATCTCTGCAAAGCTTGAGTCTTTTAGTGAAAAAAATGTATTGAATCATATAAACCATGTGCAATTATAACAAGTATATTCATGTCTAACAGTTAAGCTTGTGCATCAACAGATATTTGGCTATGGCTTAAATCTACATGATTCCTGCCATAGCATCTTTCTTCTTTTTTATCATTTCCGGTGAGGCATTCTAATATATTAATACACTTAGAGAAAACCAAGAGCCTTGGACGTCATGAGAAATAAAAGCGTTTTTCTTTTTTTTTCTTTTTTTTTCCTGTAGCTCTACTACTGAACACCACTCAATGAACACAAACGTGTCTTTCATTAGCTTTTTGTTTAATCACCTTGGATGTCAGGTTTTATAGGCATGTGTAAGGTTTACAGAACAGACACAGATGGTGCAAGAATTCTCGAGGGTGAGATGAAACAGACGTACAGATCAACATTCAAGGACTCAGGGTTTTTGTTTTTTTTTTTCTCCAGCGGAAGTTATGTTTAAAGGTTGAAAAGAGCTGTTGTTTAAAGACAAGGTATCATCTGTTTCCTGTGTGTTTGACAAACAGACAGGTGAAGGGAGATCAAGGTAGTTTCTCCAGAGGATTGTAATGGATCAGAGCCCTTCAAACCGCAGGCGCTGGACATTAACCACCAGTTTGACAGACTCTACAGCCCTGAGCGATTTCACCCACAGTGCAGATTTCATATGTAGTCTACAGATGAATGCTTTCATTCATATTTTTTTTTTTTTTTTGTCTGGAAGTCTGTGCCTTTGAAGTACAGTAAACCCAAGAGAAATACTGTTATTTGATCATTTACTATATGAAAAAAAAAAGAATTTACACTTGCAAATGCTCAAATATTTTCATTCAAAAAACAACCCTACTTATAATACAAGGGTAATGATTATTCTCACACTTTCAAAATCCAACAAATGCAGACTTGAAGACTTGGATACTTTTCATTTCTGATAACAATGATTTTTTTTTTTGTATAATAGGCAATAAAATAACAATGACACCAGCCAACATGAAAAAAACGAACTGAAAATTCAAAGAATGCATTAAGGAAGAATAAAGTCAAGAACAAAACTATCTGAGTAAAAGTATTTGGAATGATGACACACAGATCTGTAGTTCCATAATGACTGAGCATATTTTATTTACTAATAAAGACTCTGAAGGCCGAACATTTTAACTCTCCATGATGCGGTGTCATTACCGTCAAACATATTTGGACCTCACACTGGCCCTTTAAGTTTTTGGGGTTCAAAATGTAAAATGTCACCAGAAACGTCCGTGTCCAGTGTAAAAAGGATTTGAAGTGCATGTAACCTTTAGTCTGGGAGAAGATCAGTCCGTTCAGGAGGTAAACCCATGTGGTGCACACGGCCACCAGTCACTGCAGCAGGTGAACATTTGCAGGAACTTTGAATGGAAAATACAATCATGTGACTTATTTTGTGAATTGTTTGTACATTAAAACTGTTTTTCTTCTCAGTATTTTAGTGTGGATTGTCAATTAATTTTTCCAGTTGTCAGGTTTTTATGATGGATGTATTATTAGGAAACATTAAGCTAAGTCATGCCACAGAGGGATAAGTACAACCTTTAATTCCTTTAATTCATGCTCTTAATATAAATTCAAAACAGGAATTAGATTGAATTTTCACCACACAGGAAATTAGGTAAATAGTTAAAAATATAGAATTGATTCCCTCGCTCTTGTTTGAAGCTTATGTAGGCGTCATATTAGTGCCGTTTAACTTTTCAAGTCAAGAATTTCTTTGTTGAATTCAATGTTTCTATGGAGTTTTATTATTTCGACGAAAGAATGTTTGAGAAGGAAATATACACACATGCACAGACCTTTTATTTCATTTGCACTTTCGGAGCTTATACATTCTATTATGTCCTAGAGGCTGTTATCTGACTCCTGTGTTTAACCAAATGGACCTGGTTTCAGATGAATGTATAAACTGGACTCACAGGTAGAGTTAGTGTATATAATGCAAATGAAGCAACATAGTCTGAAGTCGCTTTTCCATTGGTTATATGCACAAAACTTTACAGATATTTACTAAAAAACAGAAAGTGTGTAATGTTCGTTTTTCCATTTAATCACAAATGCGATGATTTGTTCAATTATTATTGCGAGACAACACGAGAAGTCATTCTATAAACATGGTGACGGACGCAAATATCATGTTTTACAGATATATTCATTATTTTTTATATATTACCCCTCTATTTTCTTACTAAATTAAAAAATGATGTGGTTTCCTGGAGTGTCCACACATTGTTTCACACGTTTCTTTTAAAACTCTTCTTCTTCACTTGTTGTAACATCTGTAGCTGTGAAAAAAGGTCTTTCCATTGCAGTTCTGCATAAAATACCAAAGTCCCAATGCCTGAAAAACCACCTCTTGCCAGCGCAAAAAACTTTTAATCAAAAAAAGGCGAATTTTGTCGAAACTGTCATTATTCCATCAGGTGAATTTTTATGCTCAAGATATAATTGCGATATTTGAGGGTCAATGGAAAAGAAACTAATGACTCCACACATCCCCATCACAGACTGTTTTCCCTGCTGGATTCTGGAAAGGGGTTTCGCAGCATCCAGTGCAGGACCACCAGGGTCTACAGCACTTTTTCCCCCTCTCCATCAGGCTGAACTCATATCTGGTCCATGGCTGTAGATTGAGTACATTTGTGATAACTGCCATATTTTTTTTACTCCTGCTGCATTTTCTTTTCTTTATAAAATCACTGCTGTTTTTTTTATTCCTGTTCATTTTAAATCACTGCTGTATTTTGCACACACGTACATGCATTTTTAAAAACGTTATAGTAGTATCTATCATTATTAAACAACGTAAGACTTTATATTAGATTTTTGCAACAAAATTTCATTCTGTCTACACTTTGTTCATACCTGGATGAGAATAAAGTTTGTCGAAGTCTAAGAAACTAGACAAGAACTATAAACAAAAACCACTAGAGTGTAAATAAGTAGCATCTCATAATTGTGGTCGCAGCTTTTCTGACAGATTCATTCATCTTTTGAACCTGCTTTATCCTCCCTAGCGTTGTGTGTGTGTGTGTGTGTGTGTGTGTGTGTGTGGGGGGGGGGGGCGGCACTGGAGCCCATCCCAGCCGCCTATGGGTGAAGGTGGGGGTACACCCTTCACCCGCCCTATAAATGTCATTACTTAATGATATTTGGAAAAGACGCCTCACAGATATGACTCAATGTAATTCACAATGAGGTTGACATCAGATTTTTATACTAATCCTTGAATCCAGGCTGTAATAAATACCTACACTTTGCATAAAACCCTGTTATCCCAGTAATGCAAGATGACAGCGTGTTGTGAAGATGCCTCCGGGCTAATTTAGAGTCGTACTTCCCACTAAGCTCGCCTCATTTAAATTCCCACCCCAAAAACTCAGTGTCAGAAGCCTGAAGCCTGTCATTATCACAACAAAACACACAGTTAAACAGACACTATATTGGCTGGTTTTAGATCAACTCCACTGATTCAATCAACATGTGCCTTCTTACCCTGGACATTGACGTCAGCAGCTTTATTGGATTTGTCTTTGTGTTATAGAGGACTGATATTTGTTCCCCCAGCCATCGTCTAACCTGCCTGCACTCACTTCCTGTCACAAGAAATCATAACTTAAAAAGAAATCACTGTGGAAATGAATAGATCTTACATCAGGCATGTATTGATCATATGTTTGTTGTGGGTCCACTTAAATTATGACAAGTTTAATGACAGTTAATAAAAAAAAAAAAAAGCTCCAAATCAAAAGGGAAAAAAATCTGTTTATATTGACTGATGATAAACATGTGGCAGATAAAGGAAAAATAATGCAGTTTATAACAGTGACAGAATATCACAATATGATTCATTACCATAGTAGTTTATCAAATGAAATCTTAACATGTGGAAAAATGTTTTAAAGATTTTTTTTGTATGAAATTTGACTCCTGATTCTCTTTTTAAGGTGTTTTTCCATTTTGACATTATATGACACTGATATAATCTTAGTCTTAGAAGTAATGACTGTGTTACTGTGAATGTAAGCAATAAAAAGACAATATTTTCTTGTGCTTTGTGTCAAAAAATTGGGCAAAAGACAAATGAAATACCTCATTTACAAAAATGCTGAAGGGCTGTTTTGTTGAATTTCTACAGAAAGTCTGAGGATTATTTCCAAACTATTAATTACTTTAGGTGTTGTGTACATGTCAGGTTGTTTCTGTGTTTCACATTTTTCATGTTGTATTTTTAAAAATGTATTAAAATTACTTGTGAATCAGATTTTTATGTTTGTCATCTCATCTTCATGGGTTTTATACAGAAATTCTGCATCCATTGCATTTTATGATCAAATACTGACTCTTTCATAATGAAATATGTTGGATCATCACTGATTTAACAGGAATTTAGAAGTTATGAGTTACATAAATCTGTATTAAAGTATGTTTTTGTCTTGTTTTGCTTTCACACTGCAGTTTTGGCATCTTATTGTGTCTTTAATAAAAGACTAAGTAGTCAGAAAGCATTCTAACACTAACTGAGCGGGGAATTGCACAGTGTTGGCACACATAATAGGCTCCATTGTAAGAAGCTATTCAAACTAATTTTGTATTAGTTATATGCTGGGAAAAAAATCTGCCTGTATGTGAAATTTGGCCTTGAAATGAATCAGAATTTCTGTTGTTTCAGGTGCGTTTCCCCATTTCATGAATAATGAAAACAGCAGAAATGGTACAACCCTTAAAAACAAGTGTCTTTAATGACAACTTCATTATCATAAACCGCTTTAATGCTTCTCTAACATTTCAAATCTGCAAAATATACTGAAATATCACCCAAAATAGGCTCTATTATGACCTAAAATAGGCTCTATGTAATTCAAGCAGGTATTTGAAGATTATTCCTATTGTGTGCGTTTGACAACTTTCACACTCTGGTACTGGGGGATAATTGAAATAAATGGAAAAGTAATAAAGTGAACCCAAACTCACCTCATCTCTGATTCACTGTAACTCTGTTTCTTCAAATCTTAGAGTTTATGAGGCTTGAATGATATTTAATTCATCTGTAATGATACGAAGCAGGAAATGTGAAGCCAGACGTATGTGTGTCATCTTGGAGTTTGGTACTTTAATATAAAACATGCTGATGAGGAGATGACTTTGTTCACCAGCTTTCTGCAGATGTTATTTGCTGAACTGCATGTTGCAAGTGTTTTTGCAAATTTATATGCAAAAACCCATTTTCACCATATAAACGGGTCAATGTTGCCCCAAATGTGTGAATTTTTTTTCTTATGTGTTTTATTTCTGATTTTACTTTAGAGCACTTTGTGAAATCTATCTGAAAAAATGCAATATAAATTAACTTTATTATTATTATTATTCCTCACAGCAAAAAGGTCCTGGGTTCAATTCCACCCCCAGTCGGTGGGGGTGGGACCTTTCTGTGTGGAGTTTGCATGTTCTCCCTGTGTCTGCGTGGGTTCTCTGTGGGTACTCAGGGTTCATGCACTGACAGTTTCATAGGTTCATCTAAATTACCAATAGGTGTGAATGTGAGAGTGACTGTTTGTCTCTATATGTTCAGTCCTGTGATGAACTGGTGACATGTCCAGGGTAAACCCCGCCTTCGCCCATAAGTAGCTGGGATACACTCCAGCGACCCTAGTGAGGATAAAGCATGTTCAGAAAATGAATTAATTATTCTTATTTTCTCTAGTGTACTTCTCACCCATGCAAATGACAAGTGCATCACTGGTGCTGTAAGTCCCACCCCTTTGCAGGTGATTTGTGCCTTAAATCCTTTTTCTTTTTTTTTGGTGTGTCTTATTTTGTACCCACAAAGGCCACACAACCTATTCATGGGTTTTCCAAGGTTTTCCAGAGCAACAACTAAGCTTTAAGTCATAAACATTAAATCAACAAAACTAAGTTGTTGTTTCCTGCTTTCAGTTTTCTCAAGGGAACCTGAAAGACATTTAATATTCTGCCCGATGGTCTTGTATTTGCTTATTAATATAGAGCTTCCTGTCTCCTTGCAGAGACGCATTAAACCTTTAATTAAACACCACTAGATCTGATGATGAATATGCAGGAGGTGGTGCTGGGGAAGGCCTGTGCGTCACAATATTCAGTGTGTTTGGGTTGAACTGAGGCTTGAGAGGCTGCAAACGCACTCGCTGTGTACAGTTTGGCTCAATGACACGAGCGCCCACCTGATGCATCTACAACAGCTGCCTACACACACACACACACACACACACACACTGAACACTAACTCCCTTTTGAGCTTAATATGATCAATATACAAAAAAAATGCAATTATATCACTTGTAGGTGCTGTAAGCAGTAAAAAAACCACAAAATCAGTATGAGTAATATATTCATCAGTTTTACTAAAACACAACGAACCTTAATCTCCTCTTGATTAGTACAAATATCCTTCTAAAACTCACTCTAGAGAACAGTTATTTACTAACTCTCAATCACTATGTTATTTAATGATCATGGCCAAGTGGCTTGAAATGCGTTCCCACTGTTTTGCAACATTACACACGTATAAAAGAAGGAATAACTTATAATAAACATTACATTTCAGAACAGCGGAACAGAAGTCATCCACTGCCGCTTCCTGGAACTGATGTACTCACGTATGAGTTCCAGATTTAACGTCCTGAATTGTGAGTCATTTCACATTTTCTACTTGTTCAACAACCTCCTGTATGTATCATATAATAACTGATCAAGATCTGAATGTGACTGAAAAAAGCAATGCTAAGGTAGGAGTGGGAAATTAGTCTGCGATATGATTTCACGTCTCCGTAGCAACTGTGCAGGTTTAAGAAGCCATTTTTTTTCCCAGGTTGTTGTACTACATCTTAAACGCGTTAAATACCAAAGGAATTTCTTAATTGAGTCATAATTACATGTTAATTCAAGAGTAATTTAAGTCCATTTTGCGCCTGTCTGACGCACAGTTCTACACATTAGCAGTTGGATAAAGTAACTTAATAAGATTCATAAAAATTCCCATGGTGCACCTGTGATGGCTGCACTTCCAGCTACAAAACTTGGAGCATAAACAGCAGCCGAAGTAGAGAAGAACGGGAACGCAAAGCTCACAAAATATATGC
>JAPTYQ010000003.1:34643544-34672307 GCA_029814465.1 Ostorhinchus cyanosoma
GATGGATGGATGGATGGATGGATGGATGGATGGATGGATGGATGGATGGATGGACGGACGGACGGATGGATGGATGGACGGATGGATGGACGGATTTCTATATTTTAAAAAGTTGGGTAAACTAGGGCATATAATGACCAAACAACAAAAGATTCAAAACCACAGTCCACTGGAGACCAACTCTAAAAATCAGATCTGGGAAAGGTCATTTAGTTCATTTTTATGCTCTCCACATTGGTTTTTCATTCATTTTGGGTCAGATTGTTCCCAAAATGTTAATTTTTCTGTACCTAAGCCTTGTAATGTTAGGGAGAGCCCTATAATTACATGAAAACTTGAAAGATTTTATAAAAAATAATAATAAAAACTAAAATAAAATAAAAGACTGCTGAAATTTGCAGAAAGGTTAATTCTAAAAGTTTATAAGTGGTCGTTCGCTTACCTTTAAATTCAATGAAATTCTGACATCGGTATAATGGTAAGTGAACAAGTTATTGAAGGTTTTAAAATGTGATAAAAGTGACATAAATAGAAACTATTTCCCAGGTCATGTTGATACTACAGAATAATACTGGTTCAGAATGTCACCATAACCACTAACATTTTTTGGTCATGGTGACCTCAGAAACACATATGTTTTACTTGCTTTGATTTATTTCAGGCAAGACTAATGAATGAAGAAGGAAATTACTTTTTTTGTATTGTAGACAGTAATTTCCACTATTAGACGTGGGATCTAAAAATGCTCATGCAACAACAGTGCACAGCATGACTCCTCACTCCCACCAGCCCCTGTTTTCTCTGTGGAGAAGCAGGAGAATGTTGGAGGACGGGACAGTCACTGGTGATCATCCCTCATCAGCCTCTCTCTGCTTACACTTCCTGACTCACGTTGTTTGGACAGATCTTTATTTATTCTTTTTTTTTTCTGATATTGCTATAGCTACAGAAATCGGGCCAAACATGCAGCAGTAGCAACAGGCAGACACCCACGTTAGGTTATCCCTTTCACACTTCGAAAAGTACCCAGATCCGCCCACATCCCTGGAGAGAGAGCGTGGTAGAGGGAGGTGGAGGCAGGGAGAGAGAGAGAGAGAGAGAGAGAGAGAGAGAGGAGGCTGAAGGATGGAGAGGGACGCCTATTCCTGTGTGCATTTTCTGTGTTTTGTGTATGTGAGTGTGTGTTTTGGAGTAAAAGGGAGGAGGCAGACAGACTGAGGGAGTGTGTTTCCTCTCCACTCCTTTCTGCATTACCGCACTGTCTGCACCTCACCTCTACTTCCAACTGGATATGGTGAAACTGTCCCCCCACCGGAAAAAGTGTGCACACATGTTTGTGCATGGTTGACTTGACGAAAACGTGATCATTTTCGATTGCGTTTATTTAACCCTTCACATGTCATTACCTCTTTATGCCCCCTGTGCACTTTTGACCCGCTGCCCTTAACTTATGTTCATTAAGTAAAGCATATTTAATTATAATATTAATTATAGTAATAATACTAATTAATACTGATAATAAAGGCACGCATAACATATATCATACATATATGCATTTTTAATATATCTATAGTTTCTTCAATTACAAATAATACTGTGTTTCATATTTGCTGTTTCTGATGATCAATACCTGCCCATCCCTTCCCAGTGCGTAACCTGTCACTCTGAGGCACGTACACTGTAGTGTTACTTTGTAGTGGAGGACAATTGATCTCTTCATTTCGTCCCCATGCACACTGATTCCGTTGATCCTCTTTCCGGTACCTTTGGCTCTGCGTTGATATCTGCGTAGTTTGGTGTACATAATCGTTTTTCTCTGTCTCTCTGCACAGATCCCTCCTCTCTCCACATTCGAACTCCCTCCCTCCCTCTTGCGCGCGCTGACATAGTCACTCTCACACTTACACGCTCGCACACACAAACACGTCTCCCCCGCACACTCCCCCCGTCTTGGTGCTGTCTCATTCACTCAGTACGCCATCCACGCACTGACTCCAACTTCGAGCAAGGGGGGGCGGGGTTGGATATATACCTCCAAGAGCAGGCCACATGCTACACTGAGACTGGATCCACTTGCAGTGCAAAGACCACAAGCAAGAAGACTCCGAAGCCGGGAGTAGAAGTACCAACATTTATCCTGGAGCTTAGAGAGAAAAGACAAGCGAGAACACAGCTTTTGGTTCTACGGACTGTCTGCTGGAGCTCCGATACAGCCAATTCGCCTTTCCGCTATACACCAGTTTCTCTGGATATAGCAGCTAAACATAGTTGGTAGTAAACTCTTTGGAGTTTGGTTAGAGTCACTTTATCTTTCTTTGCTTGTGAGAGTGGACTGCACTGAAACTTGGGATCGACCCGCCTGGGTCGGGCTTGGAACCTGGCGCATCCTTTCTGCGGCTTCAAACACTGCGAAAGTTTTGGCCAGAGCTTCTTCTCCAGAGCTTCTTCTCCAGGTCCCAGATCTGAAGACTCGAGTCCAGAGTCTGAGCTTCATTCAGCAGCTGCTTCCCGAAGAGGAAGAGAGCCACTGACCAGACTCCACTAAGTCTCTGCCAAGTAAGTACAACTTCACTTTACTGCTTTCTTTCTACTTTTACACGTGTTTCCTGTGAATGTGTGTGTTTTGCTGTTTGTTAAAGTCATTCATCTGTGAACTGGATGAAGAGCAAAGTGATGATGATGAAAAAGTTTGAGTCCAACTCCAGTCTGTCAGACCGCGTCGCTGTCCGTGGTGCTGAAACGGTGGTGGTGCTGAGTGTCTGTGATGCAATGTTCATTTCTCGCTTTAACTTTTGCACACATTTCAGCTTCTGCCGGCAGCAAAGCTCAAAAGCTGCATTTACGGTGATTTTACTACTTTTTCCTGCCGGAGCTGGTTGAGGCGGTGCGAACGAACTGACTGTCAAAGTTCTAGACTTCGGCAACAGGTTGCAGTCAGTAACTTAACTGGCATACCTGCATCACTTAAACTGACTGATCCACTGGGGTGTGGCTGTTACCTCTGGATGGAGTTAAAGTATATACTCAAAGTAACATTTTGACTTTTTGCTGCAATACTTTAAAGATTCACACTCTGATGATAAACGCTTGCAGCTGAAACATTATCAACGACTTAACAATGTTTTCAGCCATAACTGTTTGTTTTAGCTTTCTTTAGGAGCTCTTTAGTCATGCCTCTCCACAGAAGTGCAAGGAAACAGTTGTCCAGCTCTTAACAATTGCACAGACATTCTTAAAAGGCTTGTCTCAAGGGACAGGGCATAAGAAATACTGTGATTTGTTTTGCTTTTTAGCGTTTTTGCTGCCAGATGGATTTGAGGCAAAGCTACAAAGTGATGCAGTTTCTTGCGCACGTGTGCAACCCACAGTGGATATAGCGATGTGCAAGCAATTTGTGGATGAAGAATGAGCTGTAATAGCTCAAGATGAGTTTTTGTTGGTTGTAGTCAGCAAAGAAAAATATCCCACAACACAATGGGGTCACAGCAATTGTCTGCCTGTCTCTACATATTGCACACATGCATGTACACCTTTAAAATAATGGAATTGGATAATCAGGAACTCTTCTCTCCTTTAAGAAACCTCAGACTCTGACTGAACAAGTCACAGAGCCTTTCAGCTGTAGCACTAGATGAGTAGTTATCACTTCATCTGTATTTTTACCTGCAGCTAAGCCTGTACCTGCATAAGGTTGTCATGCAAATTACTCAAGCAATTGCAAGCATTAATCTGTAGCATTTCATGTTGTGCAATGTAAGTCAGGTTTAGTCTCAGTAATGCACTAAATATGAGTTACAAAGAGCTTGCTGTGTTTGTTGTAAACCAGGGTACTTTAAATGTTTGAATGTCAGCACAGAGATTGTGTCGCAGATAGTAATTTTGCAGATCCAATGTGTTTTATAAACTGATCTGCAAAAATAAACCAAATCTCCATAACAACACAGTTCCAGTGCCTGCTCTTTATGCTGCCTGCTTAGCAGAAATGCTGTTGACGAAAGCACATGGACATGCAAAAGAAAGAAAGAAAAAGGTCATAAAAAGTGAGAGACCATGTAGAAAACAGAGCACAAAAGAGTGAGTTCTCTTACGACAGCTGGACTCCTTTCTTTTCACTGTGTGCCTCATCAGATGCCCATTCATGGAGCTTCCGGTTGTTCACAGGCGGGAGAGAGACGCCCACCTCAACAAAGCTGAGGTCTCTGCTGTGTTGCTTACATAGATAGGAGGGACGGTTAGAGAGAGGCAGGGAGGGGTGGATGTGAAAAGAGATGGGAAAAGCGTAATTATGAATTCTATGCCTGAAAAGTGCAGGTGCTTCAGAAACTAAATGTCGCTATAGGCACCATATGCCGTGCCACTTCACTGCCCTATGTTAATCATTAATCATTCAGATATGCACTAATTTCAAGCATGCTTTCTAAACACTTCTTCATGCAGACATCACCTAACTGCAGTCCATACTAGCAGGATGTCATTGATTTATTCTGCTGACAGTAATCGCTAACAAATGAAATAGAAACCCAGAAAACATGAAATAACCCTGAGTCCAAGTAAAAGAGGTTGCTGAGCAACAGTGTTTCCTCTTTTCCTCTCAGGTTCAAGGAACATGTTGCATTATATCAGACAGTCGGGTGAATATGTAATAATACTGACTTTGAGGTCTCTGCCTCTGCAGACTACATGTTGCATTTTAGTGACAAGTGAACTCTGCAAAAAACCAATTTGCAAACTAAATAAGAATAGAACATAGCATGCTTTATCTGAATGCATGTAACGCTTTTGCAGAAATGACTAAAATCTAGGCAAAAACTTATGGCATGAGCATGCACTTGCTTTAAGATAAATGTTTTTGCATATATACTTGCATAAGTCACTTGATTGTATGCTCTGATATGCAGGAAATATTCCCAAAATGTATTTAGACACCACAGCAGGGTATGTAATCACACTGCAAGGAACACAATCACACCATATTTCTTGTTTATTTCTAAATAGAAGGCGTGCATTTTACAAATAACGGAACTAATGAGCGTCTCTGGTTGCCAGTGGCAATGCTTCCATGGACGTCAGATTGACGCACATGAATCGCAGTTCAGTTCAGTGTGTGGGAGGAAAGAGCAAGAGCTTGGAGATACCAGCCTGCTGTGAAGGACTGTAATTGCAGTGCCATAGCAATTATGTCCCGAAGACTGAGCATTTTAGATCACTGAATCTACCCTGAAACACTATGATACTGATCACAGGCAAATCCCTCATGCATAAATAAAAGTATAACAATGGGTCCAATTAAAATGCACCTCATGAATATTGTGGAAAAAGCTCTCATCCTGCACACTATGATATTTAGTGTTTTGTGATGCTGGATGTTAAAATGTTGTGACTAATATATGCTTTTTTCTCCTCTTTCTCATTCCTTATGTATCTGCAGCTCCCCTGCTGATTCAGACATGATAAACTGTCTGATTCTATAAAACCTACAAATACAAGAATTCTGCAGAGGGGTTGCATTGATAAGTCAAAAGATCTGAAACAAGTGCAGTAACTTGCAACAAAGAAGTTAAAGAAACAACCAGTTTCACCTGCAAACACAGTAAAAGCATTGTCGTTGATCTAAGCCGACCCAATGGCGTGGTCAGCTCTTTCCGGCCCTTGTGTGGCCCTTGTCCTGCTCTTCTTCGGTTTGACCTACAGCACTCCTTCAGGCCCCGCCTCTCCCACCTGCGCCACCCTGGAACAAAGCCGATTCTTTGGTGTATTCTCCTCGACGACGACTCTGCCCACCACACCATGCTCCTGGACCCTGCAGAACCCTGACCCCCGCCGCTACACTGTCTACATGAAAATCACCAAGCCAACCGACACTTGTGTGCCTCGCCAGATCAGGACCTTCCAGTTTGACTCCTTCATCGAGACATCCCGCACCTACCTGGGCATGGACAGCTTCGATGAGGTCGTCAGGCTGTGCGACGCTTCAACCACTGTCACCTACCTGGAGTCCACCAAGCAGTTCCTGCAGATTCGCAAGGTTGCCTCAAGAAATGGCCTGCAGACTGTGGTGGAAGAGAATGATGTCAGCGAGTTCAAGGCCGAGTTTCTTGTTGTGGGGAAGAGGAACCCAAGTATGCCTGCCTGCCAGATGCTGTGCCAGTGGCTTGAGAAGTGCCTGTCCAGTAGCACCCACGATTATCCCTGTGGTATTATGAATACACCTTGCCAGTGCTGGGAGACCCCAAAGAGGAAGCCAGGAAGCTGCTACAGGGGCGGTGTCTATGTCGAGAAATGCCTTCCTGTTCCCAAAGACAACGGACGTGATGCTGAGATTATCAGTAAGTTGGAAACAAGAGCAGATAGTCCTTCAAAGTTAAGATGAGCATGAAAAAAGTAAAACTCAAAACACATTCACTCAAAAGAAACACATCAAGACAGTGTTAGTATGTTTGTTGTTTTGTTTTGTCTTGTCTTGTAATACTCAAGACTAGACTGTTGGAGGGGGATCATGTTCAGCCGGTTCCTCAGCATTGCAGGTCTCCAGCTCTGCTTCAACTTAGTGACCCCATGTTTGTGTCTGAGGGGGTGTTCAGGCTAATGATCCGTGGCTGTGGAGCTGGAGCATAGGATGTGCACTCTGCTGCCACACAGTAATGAAAAGTAAATCAGAGGTGTTAGAGAAATTTGCCAGTGCATCTTCAAGCTTAAGTGGCAGGATTGCTTAAACCGCACACATTGCCAGTTATCCATTTTGTCTCAGGCAGGCAGGTTAGATTTAATGCTGGGCAAGGTGTCTAGCTTTTGACAAGACACAGAGGGCATGTTTGTGTATCAGGCTGGGAAAGGGGAGGTTCAGAAAAGAGCACAAAGACCTCACAGTCAGCTGGCAGTGGAAATCGAAGCACAGTACTTGGGGTTGTCATAGCAACACGCCAATTGGCCTTACACACCACTCTGCCTTGGTTCTCACCAAGTGGTTAAAAGCAAACAATCACTATTTCAAAATGAAATCAGCCTGAGTGCTGAGTTCTTCTTATAAAATATGTGCTTCTTTATTCTCAGCAAATAAAAGAAATGATGCACACTTCCTCTTCTTAGACTTGAGGCTCACTTATGAAACTGTTAAAGCTATGGTTTACTGAACTTTTCACATCATATAACACAGTTTGAGCTATAATCTCATATTTCCAGTCTTAATGCCTGTCTTGTCCTCTCTTCCTGCAGAGGGCTGGTCTGGTTGGGGCCGCTGGTCTGTTTGCAGCCAGGAATGTGGCGGCGGAGTCCAGGTGCGCAGCCGATCCTGTCAGCCCGAGGATGGTGTGTGTGAGGGAACAGTTGAAGAAGGGCGGGCCTGCAACCCTCAACCTTGCATTGGTAAGCCCACCTGTCATATTGTCTTTGAAATAAGAGTGCTCAAATGCAGGTGACTGTAGTTCAGTGCAATAATCCTGTAATTTTCATGTCTCTTAGGCAAAGAACGTAACAGGAGCCAGGGTCTGAGAGCTATCATCGGTCTGCAGAGAGATCATATTGATGAGCCTAACCAGGGAGCTGTTGCAACCCAGACAGGTGAGACTTGATACAATCAAATGAAAAGGCATAAAAGGCACTTAACACTCATCCATGATCCAAATTAGATGTGAATTTAAAGCATTTACCTAATCAGAACATAATGTATTGATTGTGGGAGTTTTTTGTGCTTACTTTGTGATTTATTCTGCCTGTAGAAGATGCAAAGGCAGATGAATGGTCCCCCTGGAGTGCATGCTCAGTCACCTGCAGCGAGGGCTGGCAGAGTCGTACCCGTGTTTGTGCTAGTTCCTCCTTCACCACCCAGTGCACTGGACCTCTGCGTGAGAACCGCCCATGCAATAACACAGCTGTGTGCCCTGGTGAGTGGCTACTTCCTTCTCTTTAATGTGAGCATGACAGAGAAAGACTGACAAGAGGGTGTGATCCATAAAGCATTAGGCACACATGGTCTTTTTGAAGTACACAATACAAGACAGAGCCATTATTCCTTATTGATTTCCCTTTATACAGCACCAGTCACAAAGAAAAAGTAAATACACAAAGGAAGACTTGTCACAATTGTTATCTGACCATTCACACTCGCACAAAATAGGCTGCACTTCTTAATTTCCCCAGTATTTTGTACAATCATAGTCGTTAAGTCTCAGGGATCTGCTCATGGAAAACCCAAACAAATTTATCTGCACTCTCCAGCTCTGTATTCTCTGCTCACATCACCAGTTTTTAGTTTTCAGTTCATCTCAATATCCTTGAATTTTTGTTTCTTCTGTGAATAGTGGACGGTGCTTGGGATGAATGGGCCCCCTGGAGTCTGTGCTCATCTACATGTGGTCGTGGTTTCCGTGATCGTAGTCGTACATGCAAACAGCCCCAGAATGGTGGACAGCCTTGCCGGGGCCCACCAAAGCAAACCAAGTTCTGCAACATCGCTGTCTGCCCAGGTAAAATAGGAACCTTACTTTTAATAACACACATGGCATTGGTCAGAATTGTATTTTTCAAGAAAAAATCTGACTAACTTACTGAAAACCACTTAGTGGCATCATTATTATCTACAGCAGGAAATGTAGTTTCAGCTTGACATAGTATCTGACTCATCAACACAATAAAGACCCCTATGAGCATTAGTCAGAAGCATTATTATGTGGTGACTCACACTCAGCTCATGGTCAACCAATATATTAGAAGCCGTGGTCTTTTCTGTTCTCCTGCCTACTTGTGTACTGAAAGGATGTAACTCATTTTAAAATCACAATGCAAATACTTTTTCCAACTCAACAAAAGCATACTTGGTGATCATCATCATCGTCACAGTTATGCATTTATTTAAAAAGTAAAAGAAAATTCCCTCCAAAAACCATATCCCAGTTATATTTCTTTCATGCAATTCCATATTAGAGCCAGCAGATGTCTCTCTATTGTAATATAAGAAGAAGGCCAAGCTGGTAGACTAAGTTATTACTCAGAGGTGATTACACATTTCACTTGAAATTGAAGGGCTTTAAAAATTGAGTCACCTTTAATAGCCCATTTTGGGGTGATTTTTAGTAGGGCCAATCTAACGTTTTTAAAGATTTTGCAGTTTCAAAAGGCAACATTTAATAGGGTTTGCAATTATTTTGTCTGTCTCTGAGGATTTAAATCTTTCCAAGACCATTAGATCTGAAAATTATGTTTATAATTTTAGAGTGTCGAGGGGCTGCATCTAATAGCAATTGCAAATGATTTTTTTTTTCTCAGTATTTTAATCTTCTCTCTCTAGAATATAAAAAGTATTTATGCTTCTTCCATCAATAATGCTGCTAATTTATGTCCTTCTGTGGAAAATAGATTCATTGGAGGATGATTTTTTTTTTCCCCAAAGCATTAAAAAAAAAGAGCCCCCTGGCTAAATATAAAGTTCAGTAACAAATTGATTTAAGTTTTAAGATCCACACCTTTGAGGTTCAGAATCACATGTTTTGAAGTGTTAAGGACAAATCAGAGTGCAGCTTTGTGTTTCATTTACACCCACATAAAGTGTGTCATGTGAAATGTTAACAATCTGTGAGTGTACTGAGACCATCATGAGGGGTCCGTCTTGTCCTTGCTTGTGCTAATTCTTTTCTTGCATGCTCCTCTGCTTCCCTCTAGTGGATGGATCCTGGAATGAGTGGTCTTCCTGGACTGCATGCTCCACTACTTGCTCTAATGGTACCAGGCAGAGGACAAGGGAGTGCAACGGTCCTTCCTATGGGGGCTCTGAGTGCCACGGCAGCTGGAAAGACACAGCTAATTGTTTCCTGAAAGAGTGTCCCGGTAAATAAAACATAAAGAAATCTGCAAAGAAAATCCGAGACAACATTTGGTAAATTTTGCAAAAACGTCATGGTTGGTGATGTTATATTTATACTTTGATTTTAGTTGATGGACGCTGGCATGCATGGAGCACTTGGGGCAGCTGCAGCAAGACTTGTGGTGGAGGAATTCAGCAGAGACAGAGAGTGTGTGAAGGACCTTTCTTTGGTGGAGAATCTTGCATTGGAGATAAGGCTGAACAGAAGCGTTGCAATGAGAAGAGATGTCCTGGTTAGTCCTCAAACACAATCCATAAAAATAGAATAGGGATAATACAGTCTAAACAATTAAATAATTTGATCGTTAACCTTATCACATGTGACTGTTTTGTAGAACCCCATGAGATCTGCCCTGAACAGAACACTGGAGATGTTGTATGGAGACAAACCCCTGCTGGAGACATGGCTTTTGCTGCCTGCCCTGCTGATGCCTCAGGTAAAGTAGCCCCTGATGCTGAATGTTACTTGCATGCTTTACTTCTTCATGTCAAATGGATTATTATGCACCTTTACAACAACTACAATCATGTTCTTTGTCTCATTACCAGGTCTTATTGTGCGCCGGTGCACCCTCGACGCTGTAGGTCTTGCCTCCTGGGAAAACCCAAGTTATATCAAGTGTGTCTCCAAGAACTACGACAACATTCAGATGCTGGTAAGTCCTGGAAATATACTCCTCAAAATCCCTGCTTTATTGTGTTCTCTCATGGCTACTTTCCCAGAGGTATAGTCAGGCTAGTAGATGTCAAAGATTCCTATTAACCTCTTAACTCTCCTCCTGTAGTCCAGAGACTACATCTCCAAGGCACAGATTGGCCAAAGTGTGGATGGGGTGGCTGAGGTGATTTCACGCCTGAGATTTTCCTCTGATGAAGGAGCCAAGTACAGCGGAGACCTCATGGCCGTCATGGAAATCCTCAAAAACACCACCGAGCTGTACAAAGGAACACGGCTGAGGCTGAGCAATGCTGATGTGGAGGTAAAGCTGAAATTTTGTAATTTTTCATCTAAAATCTTAACAATGGCCTGTATATATTTTTAAACAATATTATGAAACTGTCTCCTTTATCAAAAATAGCTTATTATTAACTTTAAACTAAGATCTTCTTACACCTCTGTCATTTAATGATCTACAGAATTATGTCCAGACCATCAGCAACTTACTGAAGGAGGAGCATCGTGACAAATGGGAAGAAGCACAACTGGTATGTGATAAGAGGGTGTATATATGAGCAGGGGAAAAAATAAGTCTGCTAATGTTCTAAATTTTCTGTGATGGACAAACTCAGAGTTAGAGCTGTCAGAACTTGTGTTAGAAGTTAGTGTGAAACCAAGGAGGTGGACATTTACACCTCCAAAAAGCCAATTTTACTCATCCAAAAACTGAATTAGAATGCAATGAGTATGGTGACAAGAGCTAAAATGACAACGAATGAGATAATTAGAAGAATTCAGTCAACTTTGCCACTATATTATAATGCACATAACTTTGGTGCACATTTTTGACCACCTGTTGACATGCTTCCTTCCCACTTTCATTGCACTTTATCACTATCTTGCAAAAGTGAGTGAAGAAGCAATCATTAGTCATCGAAAGCTTTATGACATAAAACTAACATAGAAATAAGTGGCAAACAAAAGACTCCCACTGCATTGTACACAGATTGACATGAGGGTAGTGAATTACCAAGGCTACTGCGACAAAGTGAAAGAAAAACACTTCAAGGTGACAGCTAAAGAGAAAGAATGAGATTGAATCAGGGAAAAGCACTACACCCACTCTGCAATCTGTGAGTGTGTATACCATCCTACATACCGATGGCAGTTGTAGGGGAACGCAGACAGCACATCACATACAAGTACACACCTTGCGCCCACATCGCTGCAGTTCTGCGTCAGAGAAACGCAAGTCAGGCAGCCCTCCCTTCCACTGAGTGAGAGCGAGAGGATGAAAAAAAGCCTGAGTATGAATCAGCCTGTCCATTTATGGCCTTAAGGAAGTTCTTAGGTTGCATAGCAGCAAGTAATGTAGTTTTTTCTTTTCTATTTTTTTTTCTTTTTCACTGCTAGGCAGAACTGGCGTAACAACAGGAAGTCTAAATATGGTCATATCATTGAAACATCGCCTAAGTGCATAATTGAACCCATTATGTTAATTGAATATAATTCACCCGATTAAAAAAGATCAACATCTCCTTTTTCTTCATCCTTTTAACCATTCCTCCGTCTCTGTTCTTGTTTTTTTTGTTTGTTTTTTTTATCTAGATGGGTCCCAGCATTAAGGAGTTCCTCCGCCTTGTTGAAGACTTTGTGAACATGATTGGTATGCAAATGAGCGGCTTCCAGGACATTTATGAAGTCACTGAGAATTTAGGTGAGCCCTAATTTCCTCTGCCAGCTGTTATCAGATAGAGTCTAGTCAGGATGATTTGTCCCTTTTTCATCTTGAGAGTGCATCAATCTTAATCTTGCCAGTGAATCCATGTCCATATAAACAGTGGAATGCGTCAGTTAACAGTCTGACAGTGCCATCAGCCAATGCACCATATATCTTCTGCTGTCCTTGATGATGGGCATGTGGTCATAACTGTAGCTGGCATAACACATTGGTGTCATTTACGTAATTTATCTGTCAAACACTTTGGAAATAACTGTAAATTTGACACTGAATCACTCTCTGTGACTTGTTTTGACTTAGCAAGGGTGATATTCTCACCAGATTTAGTGGGAAATAACTATTCTGGTTAGACAAACATGACTCATGAAACCAAAATGTTTCTCAGATATGTGTGTGATAATGACCTCTAAAAGTGCTGTCCACTAATCAAGTCTGTATCTTTCTCAGTGCTGAGCATTCACAAGCGCCCAACTTCCTCAAACTCCAACTTCACCTTCCCTGTGAAGGGATGGAGGGGCATGTTGGACTGGGTCAGAACCTCTGAGGAGAAGATCACCGTGTCCCGTGATGCTCTGTCTATTGATCAGACTGGTACGATCATTGTGACACACTTGGATTTTTTTATGAATTTAACACATATGCACATTTATGAACCTGAATCTAAGTGGGTGTTTTGTTCTCTCTAGAAGGAACCGATGCTTTTGTGACTGGAATCGTCCTCTACAAAAACCTTGCTTCTATTCTGTCCTTCCAAAGGTAATACAATTTTCCTATTTACAGTACATGTAACTGGCTTTCCAACTATAGTCACAAGGTGGCGCCCCTTGTTGAAAGACTACTTCAACACTGTCTTATTTTTTTGCCTCAGGTTTTAACAACCCTGTTAAATCCTTGACAATATTCATTCCTCATTATTTCTTTCTTGGACCACACTGATTTTATAATTTCCTCTTTCTCTGCAGCAACACTACCCTACTCAACTCT
Organism: Ostorhinchus cyanosoma; assembly: GCA_029814465.1. Lineage (NCBI taxonomy): Eukaryota > Metazoa > Chordata > Actinopteri > Kurtiformes > Apogonidae > Ostorhinchus > Ostorhinchus cyanosoma. The sequence continues at coordinate 34,656,784 of JAPTYQ010000003.1, forward strand.
AAAGTTGTGACAGTGATTGTCAGTCCAACCCCAAACCTTCTGTCGTCTCCTGTTGAGATTGAGTTCCCTCACCTTCACAATGTAAGTCCCCTAATGGCTTCCCAATCTAATGGAGCCTCACAAAAAATATCAGCCCCCCTCAGGGTGTTTGCTCACCACAGCAGAGCCTGACATTTTGCTGACATTTTCAGTAACACTGTGACTTTTACGTACACTTGTGTCAGTTGAAACCTGCAAAGATCACAGCATAAACCAAACGGGCAGTTGGTAGGAACGAGGTATCATTTGCAGTAATTAGCATCTGCAGCAGATAAATTTAGCAACATTTTTTTTATTATTATTATTATTTTTGCTGCATGCACATGGGAGGATAGCAAGATCTTTAGAGTGACAGGAAGCTGTTGCATCTCACACATGCACAGTACAGTGTCCCAACCTACGTGTTTCCAAATTGTGCAGAAAATTCCTCACACCGCCTTCTTCTGTCTCACTTTGCAGGGCACCATGAATGAAACATGCCTCTCATGGGATGAGAGTGAAACGTAAGTGTTGACTACTGTTGTTTTTCTTCTTAAACATGCATATAACCATCCGTCACATCCACGTTCTGTCCTGGGTGGCCTTGTCAGCTGATCTAGTGACAGTGTGTGCTGTTCATCTCTTAGCCCACTGCCGGTGTCCTTTCAGTCGTACATCTGTCACTGCATATGAACATTCAGCCTCTCTAGTCCTACAGTCACCAGAGAGGGAGCGGTAAATGTTTCATCCGTTTTTTTTGTGTCAGTCATTTCCAACGAAGAGGACAGAGAAATGCCACAACATGTTGACCCATCAGCCAGAAGCACCAGGCCTCACTCAGCTGTCTGACATACTTACTGCATGACACACAGATAGAAGACATGACAACCTCAATGATCCTCAAAGCAGCGGTGTGGTTTTAGTTGAGTGACACTTCACTTCGATCTCACAGTCCCCAGCATCACTTTAAATGAACCGCAACCAGAGGGGGAAAAATACACAGGCAACACTTCTAACCTCATTACATACATCAGTGAATTCATCTGAGCATCTTTATAGGTCAGATCACAGAGTGTCAATCTAGAGACAATGGCAGCTTTCTTTCTAGTCATATTCATATACCACTACTGAGGTTAATGGGTTTGGTGCACGTGAGTTTTTAAAGATGCTTAGATGCATGTGAATGACTTTATAAAAGGAGCTCTTGGTGGCCTGGCCTGGATCAATCAGCCTCAGGCCCACTCTGCCCTCCTGAAGAATACACAGGTGGACCATTTGCATTTAGATAGATTTGTACACTTGCGGAGTACAGATAAGAAATGAAAATGCATTAAAAACCTAACTGCACCACGAAAACCCCCACACACCGTTTTACATAGACCACAACAACTGCAACGAGAGTCAAATCAAAGCATAAGCAAAAGACGAAACAAGAAATGAGGAAATGTAATTAACTCATATTCTTTGGGAGGGGGGGGGGCATGTGCCTCTAGTAAAATTAGATTCATCCTTGACAGCAGATGAGATTAGTGGCAGAACAGAGACAATGGAAATGGCAGAGGAGCAAGTTGTAGCTGATGGCAGAGTTAGGGTTGGTGTTTTTTGCAAAGTTAGGGATGTTTGGTTCTAAAGAGCACAGGAAATAACCCCCCAGCTCCTTATGAGCAAATAAACCTTCACCATATTAATCCATTAAATGCCGCATCACAAGAAAATACTGTATATACATATTATTTTAAGCATCTGTTGTGGAGCTAGCTGAGCAGAATTTGCACCATTTTACCATCTGCATGCACAACTTTAACACTGCAGCGGACCACACATTAAACTGTGCAACCAAGCTTACTTAGATGTCATTCCAGTTAAATGCCACCATGATTTTGCCCTGCTGCTGTCTGCTCATGACACTCTGCAGCGGGTTTAACCTGCTGGCTATGACGCCCCTCTGTATTCACCAGTCAGAGCCAGAGGGTGCTGCTCTTTGCCTTAGCGCTCAGTGGCATTTGGGGCATCTGCTGCTACTTACATGCAACAGCAGGTCTTGAGTTTAATAACATCCAAAATACTTAAGGTTAAATGACTCAGAGGTGATTCACACTGCAGTTTAATGATGTGTTTTAACCCCCCCCCCCCAAAAAAAAGTAAAATATCTTCAGGTATTTACAATCTGTGGAGGAATAGTCACTTTTAAGATTGTCCCCACATTCCTATGTTCTGCCTCAAAAGAAGGAACACACTGTACTTTATCCCTTTGCACTGAGCAAGTGCTTCCAATAATCTCAAGCCTACTGAGGAAGGACTGCACATAACAAGAAATGATAAAGATTATGCAAATAATGGGATTTATGAAGGCCTATCATCATTCATCATGGCACAGATGGTCATTAATCTTACTAATGTAAAAGTCCCCATAAAGGCTTGTGTTCCCTCAGATTCCACTGAGCGCTTGATTATATAAAATAATATTAATTTTACTCATACAATCATATAACTAATCATATTTATTGCCCTGGTGTTATATAAGATGTGGAAACAGTATTTATTTGTATGCACTGGGCTGTGTGAGCAGTTGAAAAGTGGTGATTTTTATCAAGGCAGGTTTTTTTTTTTTTTTTTTTAAATACATTTATAAGCATTAATATGAGAAGAAAATCCATTAAGAGCCATTCACAAGAGAGATTTGTCAGATCTCAAAGGAGTGTACTCTCTCCTAACCCGTTGCTGCCTTCTCATCTCTTCCCTTCCCTTCCCTTCCCTTCCCTCTCCTTCCCTGTGCAGTTCTTCTCTGCTTGGGTCTTGGTCTGCTCGGAGCTGCAGAGCGGTGCCCGTTCATTCATTCAGAACCAAATGCGTGTGTGACAGCCTCTCCACCTTCGCCATTTTAGCGCGCGTCAACTTGGATTCGGTAAGTCTCTTCTCTTTTCGTATTCCCTGTTTGCTTTTCCGACATACATCTTGAATATTTCGTGCAGTGTGTGTGTGTGTGTGTGCGCGTGTGTGTGTGTGTGGATGCGGTGCAGTGGAATCGGATGGTACTTGTTGTTTTCGAGCGCTTTGCTGTAGCTCTGCCTGCACCTCTTTGTCTTCGTGCAGGTGCAGCTGATCACACAATCACACAATCACAGCCGGTTATTTTTATTGATAGGATTTAACCGAGTAACGTGTTGATATGCAATATATGCATCTAGAATTCTAAAAAAAAAAAAAAAAAAAAAAAAGACAATTAATACCTTCTGCATGTGCCAGTTTTGCATAAGCTTATCAGTTTAATGCATTTTCGGTCGGATTCACCTAAATAATAAACAAACAAATGGTTTCCGCAGCAAATTGAAAATCATTTATGCACATAATTGTACTTTTTTTTTAATGTAATAATTTACCAACAATGCGTCTTCTTGTTGTGAATCCTTATCGTTCTGATTACATTTCCGACTATATGCATGATTTTCAAATATGCATGTGAGACTAAAGTGGACCAAAAATGTTTCTTGGTGCATTCAAATGTGGTGATTCGCTCTAAATGTTTGCATTCTCTTACTAAGCTTTGTTGTGTTTCATGCGCAAAGACAATGTGTAATTTCCCCCAGTAGACTGTGTTTCTGTAAAGCTGCTGGCTCTCCAGTTGCCTTGGTAACGGCTTCTGCAGCGCAAACTCGGCCTGTGTGATTTTTGATAACTGAGATGCTGGGGGAAAAACACACAGAGCCCCCTCCTCCCTCTTCTGAGCAGCCCCCCAGGACAGAGGAAATGGCCTGTCCATCTCCACTGTGCTGCTGCTGTTGCTGCTGCTGCACACACACAGCAATCAACAGATGTCCTTTTACTTTGAGGACATGCAGGCATTAATTGTGCATGTTCCTTCATTTAACCACTGGGTTCGTACACTAGTGGCAAAACAGCATGTGGATTTGGACTGCAGTGTTTTAAAACAAATAAGTCTTATCTTGTTCTATCCTCCAACCTGTTGTTTACATCCCTGATTTGATTTCTCTTGCTGTTGCCAGCCGGAACAGCGCCTCCCATATTTGTTATAGGCTGCACATACCCCCTCCTTTCAACCTCCCGCAACAGTAAAAAGGCAGCTGCGCCAATCATTCCGTCTGCCAATATCTCTGAATTCTCCATTACATCCACCCCCCACCCTCCTCCTCCTCCTCCTCCTCCTCTTCGTCCTCCTCTTCCTTCCTCTTCGGCCACAGCAGTGAGTCTGGAAATGCCAGAGAGACGGACCAATGAGAGACAGATGTCTGGTCATGCATTGATGGTTCCTCCTCTCTCCCCCACCCGCCTCTCCATCCATCCTTTGATGTGTGCCGTGGACATTTTCAATAACATCTTCTTGTGAGCTGTATGAGAAACCAGTAACAAGGAGAGACAGAGAGAGAGAGAGAGGAGTGAGATGTAAAAACAGACCCAGATACTGGACCGTGTTAGTCCTCATTGGACACGGTCTGATTTCAGGACCCCTGTATGATCATCCGTGTTGGAGACATGGTGGTCCAGTGGGAGCAGCCCTCCTAGTTAGAACAGCAGATGCCCTTGACCGGTGATTAGCGCTGCGCACACAAAGGTTATCAATTTCTCCCTAAAAAGCTACTAAAACTGCAGCGGGTTGAGGTTTTCTCTGCTTATCTTTCTCCCTTCACCTGATTCAGATTGGTTAAAAATGAGAACATGCGATACGGTCAAGGACAGGCAGAAGACACGCTTCATATTTAGGTCAAACTGGCTGTCTGGATTTCACTCAGAGGCCCATGGTGCAAGCATCAACCCAGATAGAGAGAGTAGGAAGAGAGGGAACAGAACATACTGTATCCCCTTGTTATATTGCCTTCCCCAGATCTGGTAAAGGCGAAAAGACAGCTCACCGCACTGCTATCTGCCATCTGTTTTGGGGCGCTTCAGATATAGCTGGATAGATTTTGAAACAAATTTGCCACACTAAATTAGTCTTTGGCTGCCGTAGGCCGGACATCACCAGCTGTGCTATGATATCTGAAAAGTCCATGTGGAACTCATTTTGAGATGGGGAAGAACAATCCATTAAGCCGCAGTATTGAACCTTTGAAATTCTGAGACGCTATCAACAATAGCAAATATATTAGGAGCAATGCTTCACATGCACTTGCAATATAAGAATTTATGGCCTTCATAAATCAAATGAAGGCCAAAGTGGTATCTGTTTCTTTCCCCTCGATCTGTGCTAATTTGATACCTGCAGATTTATTACATTTCAGGACATTTTCTCACTCACCTTATGGAGCCACTTAGCCTTATTCTCTACATGCTCTTATCAGAAATATAATCACATCATTTGTCAGTGAGGCCTACAAGGATTTATTTCCATCTCACGTGCTTTGTGGTGATGATGGTATGATCAGAGGTGTTAGATTGACACTAAACCTTAGCGAAGCCTTTATTGTAAGTGTGATATAAGATTATAGACACAGTGCGATCACACAAAAGGTTCTGTGGGTTTGTAGGTGTGTCAGGCAGAAAGTGAGGGCCTTTGTAGTGTCCCAAACGGCTGTGATTTGTGTGTGCAGCAGTGACCTGTCGGGGCTTCAGGTGAAGCAGCAGCAGGGGAGACAGGCAAAAGACAATCCCCTTTGTGTTTCTTACACCAGAGGTATGACGCCCAGGCTGTTTGAAACATGGGACAGTCACCGCCGCTGGCAGTGGCAGGCGCTAAGCTGCTGTCAGAGATCACAAGGGCAGGTGGTGGCAGATTAATGCACAGGTGATAATGGTCCACCTGTTCCTGCCGGGATGGGAAGGAGCTGCTGGTTGGCGTAAATTCAGCACATTGAGAGAAAAGGCTAAAACAGAGCTAGAGGGAAGAGGCAGGAAGCAACTCAAGATGTCTGCCAGTGATTAGAGGGTCGGTGTAGCAGATCAAACTAATAACTGAAAACGGCTACCCGCCTGAACTGCCCCTGGGAATAGAATGACCCCCTCCTTGCTTCATAGGGGGAGATGTATGTGCAGTATCCTCCTCGCCTCATTTGCTGACTCAAAAGCTCAATGGAGAAATGCAGTGACCCTGACCATTTGTTTAGTTTGCCGCTCCATCTTTCTGACACATTCACCTTGGGGTCACCTTGCCTCAGCCGTGGCCTGATTGTGCCATTCAACTGTTTGAGGGCCTAGGGGGAGCTGTCTGCTTTTGCAGATAGCGCACAGCCACAGGCAAGCACAGGCATCGCTACTGTGCGCTTGTGTGTTTATGTGTGTGTTGATTTTGATGCTTGTTTTCCCTTTAGATGAATGTGTATGTGTGCCTGTGATCAGACTACAGCTCTAACAGGCATGTTTGGTCTTGTCTCCTCTGTGTAGATCATGGACAAGGCACTTCTCCCGTCCGTGACTCTCATCGTTGGCTGTGGGGTCTCCTCTCTCACCCTGCTGCTCCTCATCATCATCTACGTCTCTGTGTGGAAGTAAGTAACCCTCCAACTCTGCGTTCCCTCTGCACTGGTTTTTCTCACCTCTGCCTAAACTCACGGTTTTCTTCTCCCTTTTCACACCCAGGTACATCCGCTCCGAGCGCTCCGTTATCCTCATCAACTTCTGCCTCTCCATTATATGCTCAAATGCCCTCATTCTTGTTGGACAAACTCAGGCTCGTAATAAGGTAGCGCACTCCGTTCCAGCCAATCCTAACCCCTCTCTTAAAGCTCTCTAGAGCCCACTGCTTTGGGGAACTGAACAGTGGCACAGTTTCTCATCTTTCCTTTCCATCTCTTCTGGGTTCTCACAGGTCGTGTGCACTCTTGTTGCTGCTTTCCTGCACTTCTTCTTCCTCTCCTCTTTCTGCTGGGTGCTGACAGAAGCTTGGCAGTCCTATATGGCTGTCACTGGTCGTCTCCGCAACCGCATTATCCGCAAGCGCTTCTTGTGTTTAGGCTGGGGTAAGAGCACCGGGCTTTATCTTCTTCTCTCTGTTTTGTCTTGTCTTCTCTGTTGCATCACAATTCTCCTTTGCTGTTTCGACCTGTCAGACTTGACTCTTTTCCCTCTTGGTTATCTTCCAGGACTTCCTGCATTGGTGGTGGCTGTGTCTGTTGGTTTCACAAAGGCTAAGGGATATGGCACTGTCAACTAGTAAGTCTATTGTAAATTCTAAAGTCTCCTCAAGCTTTCGGTTTTCTTTTTTTTTTTTTTTTTGCATTCTTGTCCTTTGCATTTATTTTGAAAAGCATTTCCCTTAGCTCAGACATTAATATTCTCTGTTCTTCTCTTCTCTAGCTGCTGGCTGTCTCTTGAGGGTGGACTCCTTTACTCCTTTGTTGGTCCTGCTGCAGCTGTTGTCTTGGTGTGTTTTCTTTTGGCACTCAAATCCATCCATCATAGTACACTCTATTGCATTTTTTTTGCTTGTAAATGCATTACTTCTCGGTCTCATCTGTGTTTCATTTTTCTTGCAAATAGGTGAATATGGTCATTGGTATTCTGGTCTTCAACAAACTAGTATCCAAGGACGGCATCACCGACGTGAAACTGAAGGAGAGAGCAGGGTAGGTCTTATTGATCTCCTCCGTACACCAGAGTAGGGCGCTTATCGCCCTCATCAGGTATATTGATAATGCGCTTTGATTATCAAGTCTCACAATCAAACGACAGTAGAGAATCGAGTTCTGTGAGTGGAGAAACAGAAGCCAATTACAGCCCGTGTGGAGTTTAATCTGTTGTACTCTCATTTTGCAGGGCGTCACTGTGGAGCTCCTGTGTGGTTCTGCCCCTCTTGGCTCTCACCTGGATGTCTGCTGTCCTGGCCATCACCGACCGCCGCTCCGCCCTCTTCCAGATCCTCTTTGCTGTTTTTGACTCACTGGAGGGATTCATTATTGTAATGGTCCACTGCATTTTGCGTAGAGAGGTACGTTTAACCAGAAATTTAGATGAGATAAAATAAACCAAGGTTAAATAAAAAGCAAAATTGTTTTGTTTTGCAGTTACACAGCTGGCAATTTCCTAAAGTTTTCCTGTATCTATTAGGTTCAAGAGGCGGTAAAGTGCAGAGTAGTTGACCGCAAGGACGATGGCAATGGAGACTCTGGCAGTTCCCTTCACAATGGCCACACCCAGCTTATGGTAAATTTCTTGGCTTATTGCCTTTTTAATGTCTTGAGTGCTTCTTGCATTTTGTCCCTAAATGAATATGTGCATACATTAAGCACTGATAGAACATTTTTTTTATTCTTAAATCAGCAGCCTGATAGCGAAAAGGATGGAGATTCAAGCAGACAAGGTAAACCTCTCTCACATTAAGTTTTTCCTCTCGCCCTTAACCATTTTTCCATTTGCATGTCCATTTGTACAAGCCTTGCACTTAAAACATATGATTATGCATAAAAAGAGAACATTTGTTGATCCAATGTTTTAGAAATGGCGTGGTCATTTATTGCTGTATTTAACTCTGTCACCATGTTTGTCTTAAAAGGGATGAAGAGCTCCTCTGAAGAGAAGATGCCCCCTCCTCAGCTGCCCCTTCCCATGGGTTCCAACTTCCACACTCTGCCATCTAATCCCAACAAGAGCCACATGCAGGCAGTTCCTGAATATTCCAGCCACACCCTCACCCTGAAGAGAGAGAAGAGCCGTTTGGCGGGAGGAGTCGACCCATCCTGCGGGAAACCGGTATACGTCTGTGAAGGAGAGCTCTTCACGCAGCTGGATGCCGACCTCGCTCGGGCTCAGGCTGAGGGCAGCGTCCCTGATGGTAGCGGTTACATCCTTATGCCCAACACCACCTCCACCCTCAGGACCAAGCCTAAAGATGACCCAACAAAATACAACATCAGCGTGGAGCAGCTGCCACAGGCCAGACTGATGCACCTCAGTGGGCCATTCGCTGAACCCCAGGCTGCCTTTGGGATGAAGTCCATCCCCCCCGACCAGGTCAGCATGTCCTACTCGGAGAGAGACTCACCCATCCAGAACATCCACAACATGTCCAGTGAGTCTCACATCACCCACAGCAGCCTGGAGAACACCTTTGAGTCCATGAACTCCATGATGTCCAAGAGTGAGACCATCTCCACACTGTCCATGAGCTCTCTGGAGGTAAGAATGAAAGAAATACGCTTTTTATTCATTGCATTTGAATTTTTAGTCATTTTTTTAAAGTTGTTTCTGTTTGCAAGTTGTCTGGTGGATGTTGAAAGAAGCATTGCAATGAATGTTTTTAATTCATCATTTCTAATACTTAATTGCTCTTTTTCTTATTCTTTCTTTGCAGAGACAGAAATCCCGATATGCTGAGTTGGACTTTGAGGTAAATATTGTCATGACACAGTCTATTTACATAAATGACATGAGAAACTGTATAGAAATAATGTATAATACAATGGTTGTTGAAAATATTTTTTCTTTGATTCTTCAGAAAATAATGCACACAAAGAAACGCCACCAGAACATGTTCCAAGACCTGAACAGGAAACTACATCATGCTGAGAAAGACAGAGAGTCTCCTGCTTCTGACAGCAAGGTAACTTAGAAGGATAATATGACCATCATCCATTTCCATAACCATGAATTACAGAAAAGAAATGAAGCAAAAAAAAAAAAGAAACACAATGGACAAAAAAAGAAAAACAATCATAATGGACAAAAGAAGAAAACAAATAAAGAAGGAAAAATAGGGGAAAAGAGGCAAAAGAGTGTTTGAGGAGAGCGTGGTGGTGTAAAAATGACCTTAAAAACAACCACTGATTGTGTATTGAAGTATGGTTGTCATTACCTGGGGTCATTTGAATAAGGATGTATTGTCTTCCTTCCTTCTTACAGTCTGTGAGATGGAGTGTCTCTTCTGGAGGAAGTGACAAAACGAACCACAGCGTGAGTGTTTATATACAACCTCACAATCATAAAGTTATTGCCTATAGACAAGACACGCCACATATTACACTTGCCTCAAGGAGGAATAATTTTCCCAAATGACAAAATGACTTTCATTATTACAAAATCACCTCTGATGTAATGAGGCCCATTTCATTTTGATTAAATCAGGAATGGCTCAGGGCTGATGTGAGGCACCAGTGCTAAAGTGGCTCTTCTTTGTACCACAACAGGACAAACAGCAGGCTCCTCTGGAGAGGTCATGGGAAGGAGTCCGGGGAATTCCACAGTCACCTCCTGCGTGGGTTCGCAAAGACCTGGAGCCCCTAGCTGCCTCGCCTTTGGAGCTTCACTCTGTGGAGTGGGAGAAGACCAGCACCACCATCCCTCTGGTGGGGCAGGACATCATTGACCTGCAGACAGAAGTCTGAGGGGGAGGAGGGGGCAAGTGAAGCCACCTGATTTCACCTCGGTTACCTTTTTGGTTTGGGAAAGGAATCCTTAATGGATAGAGGAGAAAAAACCAAGAAAGGGAGAAAGTGAGAAAGTAGGTCCCAGAATCAATGTCTTCAAACCCTCAGCCAGAGCAGGAAGAGGGGGGACGGAAGAGAGATGGAGGAGTGAAGGTGGTTGTGAAGGAGTGTTTAATGTAGCTTCTCTGTTGTGGACTTGAAGCACCTCTTGTCAGAGTGCTGTGAATGTCAAAGGGTTTGGTTTGTGGAGAGATCAGTGGTATCCATGGACCAGGACTGGCTGTGGTTCCATTAATTCTTCACTGGGAGTTTCCTGAACCCTTTAGCCTGGGTTCGGAAGATGTGGTCAACATGTCTGTGCTTCTTTTTTCCTTCGACTCAGCTTTGGAAAAAAAATAATAATATGAAACGGTGTGTTCTCCCTGCATCTTGGGAGAAACAACCGGAACTCCTGGCTGCTTCTCTTTCAGCCAAAGTTAACTTCCAAAATAGGACAAGGCAAGAGACCATAAGGGACCAGTTTCATGGTTGGAGTCCAATACTCCACACTTAGATGGGCACACATTTTGTTTTTGTTTTGTTTGTTCTGCTTCATACCTGGAACTGCTTCTGAAGAGTCTAATACAATACTCTTCTTTGGGACTCTGTGTACTAGAAACAAAACTCTTTATTTGAGAGAACACTTCATCATATTGGTAGGTTATTATTATTCCAATGATTATTGTCAGTGTTATGATTATCAGTATTATTACCTGATTATCTGTATTTTGATTTTTGACTTCACTCATCACTGCCTGGCACAATTTTTATTTATTTTTGTATTGTGATTGACAACAGTAGGCTCCAAAAAATGATTCAGCACAGATGTAATGTGTTGTGAGCCCATATGGACTGCATCGGGACAAACATACTGAGTGGTGATGGAGGTGGTTGGGATTACCTACCCAACATTTCCTGGTTTTCTTCAGCGTTCTGCTTCAATACCAAAACACCAGCACCAGGATGAACACAGACTCTCAAACAGGAAGAGCAGTGCACTCTGGATAATGCTGGTGGGAACGGGAGGTGGGGGATGCAGAGATCGTTTTGGTTCCCATGGCCCCCACCTCAGCTGGCACAAGATGCAGGCTCTTCCATGTTGTACATGTGGATTTAAGGTTCAGTGAGACCGTTCATCATCGCCCTTTTGTTTCTCAGCCTTGCAGGACTCTTGGACCGAGTTGAGGCTCCTGTCACTGGTTTAACTTCAGCAGTGTCAGGTCCTCAAGACTTCAACACATTTGTGTTTTCAGCCATCAGTGTGAAATAGTGCAATATGATGGGCGCTTGATGCTCAAGCAGGACTGATATTAAAATATAGGCAGAGATTTTTCTTACCAATGTTTCAAACTTTTATACCATCTTCCTCATATAGATGCTTTATGAGAATATTGTATAACAAATCTGTATTAGTAATTCAAGGAATTTATTCACTAGAGATTTGTTAGCACATGACTCCATATTTGGAGCTCTCTGTGACAGGTAGATAATTGTTCTTCTATAAAGTAAACATTATATAGAATGAATGATAGCTTATGAATATCTCCAAACTGTGCTTCAGGATGTTTGTTATTACTCTGCGCTGTCTAGCAATGAGTAATTGAACCTCATGTCTTCAGTAATAGTGTGTTTTTGATAACCTTGTCAGTAACTCAGCAGTATGTATTACCAGCCAATTCCCCACAGCTAAATTCATACCTCGAGTTACTTGTCTTGAATACCCATTTGTATTTCCTTGTCACTACTTTGTTTTGTATGTTCTGTTTTACTTCCTGTAAATGTACAGTTTTCACAGCACAAACTGAATGTTGAATTATTTCTAATAAAAAACACTTATATTACATGAACAACATGGTCCTCAATTATTTGCAACCAGTAATAGTAGAATCATGCAATAATCTACTGAATCTACTCTGCTGTCCCAAACAGCAAAACATCTGCAGAGTCAAATGGGTCTTTAGTATCTGAAGTGTGACATGCTCATCTAAAAATAAATTGAAGGGTTCAAAAGCAAAATGTCAAAATACTGTAATGAGTAAAAAGTGAGAGAACGATAAGAAATGAACTTTGTATCAGTGATGTATTTTTTTCATACCTCGTGCCACATTAAAGCCTCTGGCAACATTTTGCTCACTAAATATAGACAAGATTTGCAGGTACAAAAAAGCAGCAATCTCTTAAGATGATAAAAGTGCAATTCTCCTCTGTTCTATTTCCATGCTTTCCAGAGACCCAAATCATTACTGAGAAAAAAAGATCTCTGAAGTTGAGTAATGAGAAAACAAACAAATTTGACGGAGGCTGGAATATGATTGTGACCTCGTTAAAAATAGGTAATGTTCTCGGCAGCTTAAATTTAGTTTTGTCTGCTTTGTCGACACCAGAACCACTTTTTTCTGTTCTCTATAATCAGTACTTGTTCTTACTTTTAATTGAACCATTGTGCTGTAATTCTGCTGCAAGGCATCAGCAAAAGGAGATTTACATCATGTTTTAGCTGAGCAGCGCTCATTTCATGAGGTCAGCTGGAGAGCAAAGAGGCTTGTGTGCAAATGGTGCTTTAAGGTGCCACTTTCACTGCATTTTATATTTGCCGCATGATATGCAGTGTTTAGCTGTGGGTTCTGTGAAATTCCATGTGCTAATTGGGACGCTAGTGTTGACGCCAGTTTTAAAGCATGTGAAAATATGACGCATAGGACAAATATGATCACATGAGTCACAGTGAACCCTCATTATTTGTGTTTCTTTGTGTCATGACTTGCAAAATTGGAGACAAAGAGCAAATAAAGAGAGTGTAAGAAAATGGTTGGAAAAAAGGAGATGCAAAGATACCAATCTGCAATCAGTTTATGCATAACATTTGCATGTATCTGCACCTCTGCTTCATACCCACCTAACAGTGTCTACTAATAGTACCATGCAAGAAACAAGGATCATTTCTTTCCACCTCTATATGCTCTATATGTTTGCAAAACAGGGTGTTAACAAATCAGACCCAATCAAACTCATAATAATCATTATCTGTAAAAAGTGTTTCAGTGTTCCTGTGTGAATCCCAAAGCTAATAACATCCTAGTGCTGTCAAGACTGCCTCTCCACACCCCACAACGTACACACCCTCACACAAGTCCTAATTCTCATCTCAACCCCCCACTGCTCTCAACGTGAACTCCAGTATCAATTAGCACCTTGCTGGCAGTAACAGCAAGGTCCTGACTGTCTCTTAATTGAAGGCTGTTGCTATAGAAACAGCAGATGCGAATCCTTAAGATGGGTGAAACAGAGAAGCTCTTTGCACTCGTAACAAGAGACAAGAAATATTTTATATGAAATAATCTAATCCAAGAGGAAAACAAGGTATACTTAGAATTTTCTAGATATTTGGGTTTTGACACTTGCACTAAAATGAAAATAAATTTAAAAAATAAATAAATAAAAAGAGAGATAACATCATCACTGGGTATTCAAAACTCCACCTCTTATTTCAATGGTTTCAACTCAAAGCACTCTGCAGAGAACTCCAAATCATGTACACTTTGAACAAAGATGAGCAATACACAAAAGAATTAAATCTTAGCACTTTTTATCACCAAAAAGGAGACGGCACGAAAAAGAGATGATATTCATGCAATTAGGATACAGACTCCAGCTCAAATACAACAGGATCACCAAAACTCTGCATCTAATTCTAATTTTCATTTTGGTTTCACCTCACAGGCATCTACAGAGCACCAAAAGACCTAATTAGTAAAGTTTTCCTAGTTTTCTCTATGAATTGGTCATAAAATCTCCCCTGTATCTAAGGCACAAGTATAAGCAAAAGCAATGTGCTTGACGCATAAACAGTTCTAATATTTCCTGTCTTTATTGAAGACAAGGCTTCACATTAGATGCATGCTTATATTTCTGCACCAGGCTTTGTTGTAACATGGGTTTTACATTTACAATTCAACTCGGTGACTAGAGATGTGTGAGAATACTCTTAACAAGTTCTCATTATATTAAGTGCAATCGAAGCATCTCCGTCTATCCGTGTTTGTTATGACACTGTGTGCATCTCCAGTCATTACAGGGGAACAAAACTTCAGCTTTAAAGATTAGCTGCATGCATTGTTTTCAGCTGTGGCACAGCACGTCCTTCAGCTCTAATGATACTCTTGTCTTTTCGAGCGTTGCAGATCCAAAAGCAACACTCCAAGGCGCTTCAAACGGTTGACTTGTCTGTTTCTGATGGAATTTCTCTTGAAAGTCAATACATGTTTAAAGCAATCAGGGACCACTCAAGGAATCAGCAAAAGGAGTGTGTACATAGGAGAACGGGGAGGATAACATTATAGTTAATGGCCTGAATAATCCTACTATACAATCACTTTATGATTCTCACACATATATACATAAATATATACAGACACATCTCCCTGTTTCTTGCACTTGCCTGCCTGATTAGGCTTGATAAGGAAAGCTGTACACTGAAGAACAGGCTCTCCGTTTTACTTTTAAAGGACAAAGGTCCAGATTTGGTGGGTTACAGCTGTTTCTGTGCGTCATAGGTAAATGGCAGCAGCCACTTGAGAAGGTTTCCTGGAGGGCATTGCACTTGTCTCGCTTTCAGACCATACACTAACTTCTAGCAGTTGACTGCTGGGCTGAGGGTGACTAATGATAACCTGTGGTACTGATGGAATGCAGACAGGCTTGATGTTAATGTCAAGTGGACATTTTATACAAAGAAAACTCAGTTGGAACCTGGAAAGAACCTCAGTGTAGGCACACGGGGTGAGTCACAAATTACTGAGACCACACTACTTCATCAAGTCCTCGTGTGCGTTTGTCAATGGTCCAGAGACTCTGTGGCGACAGAAAGTCTCTAATCATCATCATAATAGTGTGAAAGGAATTCTATGATTTAATACATTTCATTGAGGTTTCCCAACATTGTATTATTTTTAATGGGGTCTGAACACAAATCAGTCTTTGACAAAAAGTTTTCCTACATGGTGATTCATTTTATTTCTTTCAAAGATTGAATCGCAGTGAATAGAATTTAAGGTTTGTTTGTTTTTAACAAGAATTTATAATTATCTATCTATCTATCTATCTATCTATCTATCTATCTATCTATCTATCTATCTATCTATCTATCTATCTATC